>CM060870.1:29012891-29374915 GCA_030737845.1 Acorus calamus | reverse complement strand
ACGAGTCCATTGAATTCATGAATCGAATAAGGGGAGTGGTCTCCTACCATTGGTTCAATGGAGCTTCAAAACAATAAATTGTCATCTAATTTCTGCAATGGTTGAGAGGTGGCACCCAGAAACAAACACATTCCATCTACCATTAGGGGAAATGGGCATCTCCTTGGACGATGTAGATCAGATCGTAGGTATTCCAGTAATGGGTCATGCAGTGTCCAAGCTAGTCATTATAAAGACAGAAGAAGTTGTGAAATTAGTTCACAGAGCACTTCACAGAGCTTGATCTTACTATATGGAGCTTATAGATTCAACAAATCATTTTGTTTTTTCATCGATTTGTTGAAATGGATGTTTATTTAAGTAACAACAATGAACAAATCAGTTGTGTATTATATGGTTTTTGTAGGATGACTTGCTCAAAGTGAACAATTATCTTAGATTAAACAGTGTAGATGTTTATTTGAATGGTGTTATTGATAGTTTTGAATACAAGTATCTTATAAAAAATAGTGGAAATGTTTATTTGAATGGTGATATTGATGGTTTTGGATGCAAGTATCTTACTTTAAACAGTGGAAATGATTATTTGAATGGTGGTATTGATGGTTTCCATTGCAAGTATATCATTGATTTTCCTGTTTTCATCGACTTGAGTATTGTCTAGGAAGTTTAAAAAGTTAGACACTGAATATGTCTAACCCACTCCAGAACCTCTGGATTATTTTTCTGTTTCCATAGACATAATCATTGTCTAGGAGATTTGCTAAATTAGACACTAAATATGTCTAGTAAAGTTGAAAACTTAGACACTAAATATGTCTAACCAATTCCAGAACCTATAGAATATTTTTCTGTTTCCTTAGACAAAATCATTGTCTATGATATTTGTATCGTTAGACACGGAATATGTCTAACACATTCCAGAACCTATGAATTATTTTTCTGTTTCCATAGACATACTAATTGTCTAGTAAAGTTGTACATTTAGACACTTTATATGTCTAACCCATTCCAGAACCTATGGATTATTTTTCAGTTTTCATAGACAGACGCATTGTCTACAAAACTTGTAAACGTAGACCCTAAATATGTCTATCCAATTCCAGAACCTATGGGTAGTGGGCTTGTCCAAGCCAAATTGTTAGGGTGGTGACAAATAGAAGGTGGTGCTCTTAATCATTATTTTTTAGAAGTGTTTGGATGATTTTAGTTAGTTGAGGAGGTGGTGCCTAAAGTATTTCAGGTAGTGGCAATATCCTTGCCCTATAATATAATCATTCTTTTTGGTGAGAAAGAATAATATGGCCACTTTAAAAATCATCAAAGATGTGGGCATATATAACTGTTGATATATAAAACACAACCTGCATTCAGATCTCCTCTACTCCATCTATGCTGCATTTTGAAGATGAACTCCTCGATGACATCTTCGGCTTCATAAGCAACATCTCTTATCACCTTCCCCCTGTTCCTCATTCTTGCATCTCCAGGTGTGTACAACATATGCATCATCTAGGAAGGCCCACATATACTTCATCTCTCACCATCTGTTTCACTTGTTCTCAAATCTGCATCTGGGAGCACAACTTCATCGTTTAGGAGGTGAACCAGACCATTGACCATTGAAAAATACACAGAAGGATGTATTTTTGGTGGTCAATAGTCTGATCTCCTCCTAAAAGATGAAGTCGTGTTCTCAGATGTGGATGTGGGTATAAGTGGAGCAGATGGTGAGATAGTTGTAGCATATGCGGGCATTCATGGATGATGCAAATGTTGAGCATCACTTGCTTGGAGAAGCAGGAATGAGGAACTGTGGGAAGGAGAGAAGAGATGTTGCCTTTGAGGCGGAGGATGTCATTGAGAAGTTCATCTTTAAAAAGCAACCAAATAAGCAAAGAATATCTGAAGCAGTCTCTTTGGAGAGTCTGGATCCAGTCAGGCACGGATTTCATCAGTATCAAATTGCACAGTCTATGAATCGAATTACACAGTTAATTTGTTTCGATTCATAGGCTATACAGTTCGATACTGATGGTATACAGGCTTGATTGGATCCGGAATCCTCATCGGGACATTTCGTGGAAGATTTGTCGTGCCTTCTTTCGTGTTTCCGTCGTAGCCGTTGATTTGATGGGGTTCTTTTTAATGGATGGTGGTGATCCACACTTATTTGTGTGGTCATGATGTTGTCCACGTAAGCATTTCATCTTTCCCGGGGAAAACCAACCGAAACCACAGAAAAGCCGTTATTTTTACCGCCAAATCTGAAATCCCAGATAAAGAAAAGATGCTAGCTTTGGCATCTTCTCCTTCTTCTTCTCCGGTGATCCGCCTCGGAATTCGGACCCGCCTCGGAATTCGGGCTTCATCGGGACTGACGGTGCGGCGGCGGCCGCCACCATCCGATGAGGTGGGCGTCGATGGGGGGCGATTGGCGTTCCCGGAGATCGGGGCGGCGAAGAGGGTGGTGTTGGTGAGGCACGGGCAGAGCACGTGGAACGAGGAGGGGAGGATACAGGGGAGCTCCGACCATTCGGTGCTCACGACGAAGGGGGAAGCGCAGGCGGAGACGTCTCGGCAGATGCTCCTCTCTGACACCTTCGATGTCTGCTTCACTAGGTACAACTTAAAAAAAATGTGATTTTTTTTAGTGCTTGTTTGGTTTTTGATTTTTCTGTTTCATTGAAGTGTTTTGGTTTGTTTGTGTAATTGTGTGCATTCTAAGTGTTTGAGAAATTGAGGAAGAGATTTGTCTGTCTTATGAGTAGATGTGAAAAGAGGATGACTTACATGAGTGATCATTAATGCTGAATCTTACTTTGTTGATCATGAAAAGGCTTGTTCTTTTGGGTTCGTTTTAGTTTTGTAGGTCATCTATTACAAATGTTCGTCCCTTTTGATGAGTACACTTTGAGACTTTTATATTATATTTACTCCATGCAAGTAAATAATCTAAGATGGTGTCCTTCTTGTACTTTGTTTTATCTTTGAAGAACGAGAGGTGTGTTTGTCAATGCATTGACAGGGATGTTGATGGGAGCATTCGTTCGCCTTTGCATGAGGTTTGGCTGGATTATTGTGTCTTTGTTGGTAGATAAGTTTTTTTTTTATCAAATCTTTTCCTGTCAGCATGAGTAAGACTTGCACCTATCAGCATCCTTCCTTTTTCTCACTGAAGTTATGAAGAAGTCGCAGATATTAGAAATGTTTAGATGATTGATATTAGGGAGAAATAAAAAGAAAAAAGAATATATTCATATTAAATGAAAGATGCAAGTGATTTTACTGACTCATCAATTCCAGGCTGTAGGTTACACATCATTCCTTCTACTCAAATCAGGTGTTTCATCTTTTACCTAAATAAATGAATAGATAACTGAATAACTATCATGCTTCTATTGATGTGTCATGGTTCTTTCTTTGTTTCAGTCCGTTGATCCGATCAAAGAGAACAGCTGAGATTATATGGGATGCTCGTATGGAAGAGATGATTCCGGAATCTGACTTGAGAGAAATTGACCTCTACTCATTCCAAGTTAGTTTCAATGCCCAGAAACAAACAGGAAACAAGACTTCGTTTTGAGAAGCTTTGACTTCCTGGCAATTCGAGCCTGTGTTGTGATGCTTGCTCAAATTTACAAAGTCCATGGTCTGTATTAATATTTATTTCAGGGTCTCTTGAAACATGAGGGAAGGCAAGATATGGTGATGCCTTTCAGCAATGGCAAATAGATGCTCCAAATTTCAACATAGACGGTCATTATCCGGTGAGAGAGCTATGGGCCAGAGCCAAAACCTGCTGGGGCAAAATCCTAGCTCATAATGGAAAATCTGTTCTTGTAGTTGCTCACAATGCTGTAAACCAAGCTCTGGTTGCCACTGCAATGGGTATTTATTCTATCTTTGTATGGTCTTACTTTTAGCAAATTAGAGTACTCTAAATAATGAATCACTACAATGGGTATCTTTGGAGGGTAAGACTATATATAGTTTGAATCTATGGAGTTTTTTTACACAAAGTGACCACTCTTAGGAGTTAGGACCCAAACCCAGAAATTTTTCCTGTTTGCCCAAGCACACTTAATTATTGCCCCAAGCAATGGCCCCTGTGTGTCCTATAGCCTATGGAGTATTATTATTAATTTAATCAAGCCAATGATATATGGTGAATTTTTCCTTGACACTACTGCCATGTCAATCAGGACTGGGAACCGAGTATTTTAGGATTTTACTCCAGAGCAACTGTGGTGTGAGTGTGCTGGACTTCACTCCAACCCCTGAAGGTGGCTCCCCAAAAATATGTCTAAATCGTCTAAATCAGGTGCATAAATTGTCCCCTTTTATTGTTCTATAGGTTTAGCATGAGTTCTACAATTTCTCTTCATTCATTTGACTACTGTGTAAAGATGGTGATGCATGTAAATACCATTTTTGCAGACTCCAAACTCACCTATTGCTGCTGGAGCATCTGCGGGCAGAAAAGCCAGGAATAGGATCATCTTGGTCTGCCATGGAACTACACAAAGCAATGATGAGGTATGGAAAGGTGGTAATCATTTGAAGCTATACATTTTTGGAAATTTGGAACATAGATCATAATTTTTTACAATTGGAACATGAACCTTTATTCTAAAAACTGGTTTATAGACTCAAGTTGCCTATAGCTGCAGGAATTTTGCAGGGGCAGAAAAATTGCAGTAAACTTTGTTCTTTTGTTCAAAGCATCAAATTTCTGAATGAATGTCAAAACAGTGAAGATGCTTTGGACTTAAAAGCATCCTGAGATTAGTGTCTTGATTTTTATTTTTACAATTGTGGTACTGTGGTCATTAATCATTCAGATTATTCTTCGAATGAGAATCAATACTATCCAGGCTCAGAGAATTGATCTGAAGACTTGATATGATCCCATGGAGTCAGTACTGCTGGTTACCTTTGACATAAACACCCTAAATAAATTTGAAGGAATCTGCACCTTCACGAGTAATTCTTCATCGAACTTCAGGGAAAAGAAGCCCAAGTAAAGAAACATTCCTCGATACCCCCAACATTGTGCATCTCGCCACCTCATCAAATTGATGCTCCTGTCATAATTTGGAATAAAAGTAAGACTGAAAACGCAACTAATGGAAGGAAAACCATTCAGAAGAAACCCATAAGCACATATAGGTTTAATTAATCACTTATACAAGCTTATGGGACAGATGTCAAGGCCATTAAAACTGATGCCCATTATCTAAATGGATCGACAAAGAATTTTACCCTAACTGACATTTTCAATTTTTGTGTTCTTTTTCTTTTATTTCATTTCTATTACCATGTATGAAATTGGTTTTCTTCTTCTTTTTTTCAGGTTTCTTTTTCTAGTGCAGTTGACAAACCAATGAACATGCTTGGTATCATACAGGTGCACTATTTCTGTTGATTACTTATAAATTGGTAGGACCCGTTAAAGCATCCTAATCTTATGTCCATTACAGTCACAGAAAACAGCTGAGTTACTCTTGGACTTGAAAGTGAATCCCATCATTTGCACCCCTTCAATTGCTTCGATTGATACATCCATGACTATTTCCAAGGTGAATCCTCATACAACAGTAGTATGCTCTGAACTTTAGGCATTCAGGATTCTCTGTCGCTCATTAAATAATTGTTTGTTACTGATATCGGAAATAGTATGCAATTCCTGTTTGTTGGATATTATGGATCGATGATTATGTGTATATAAATTTAGTTTTTTCCCCCTGAAGCAAACCTATCACACACTGGGAGCTTACATGCATTATGTCGAACATTCGTGCTTTCATATTTCATCTATTGTGAATTGTACTCTTTTGGTTCATAATGTTCTTTTCTGAATTGCAGATTGTTAAACTAACAAACTGAACAGATTCCACATACTTCGCTTTGATATATTCCATTACACTCATCCATCCATTGATGATTATTATTCCATAACCACATTAGGAAAACAACTTCCACCATCACAGGTTCTGTATTCATTTACACTCTGGCAGGTCTGATTGCAGGTTCAAGAGGCTGCAGATTGTCTGGGAGCCGACTGTATCCCTCGCTATGTGGAGGTAAAGAAAATGGAAGCCTTTGCCTTTGACACCGTACAAGAAATATGGGACGAAGGAGGCAGAGCTTGGGATACATTGCTGCAAGAATTGGCCGATGAGTCAGAGCCAGGGAAGAACGTGGTGGTTGTAGGACACCCAGCGATTCACATCGCACTCATAGTTCGTTGTTTGAATCTAACAAAAGAATGGTTGGGATCTTTCCATCTTGATGCGGGTAGCATTAGTGTCATTGATTTCCCTGATGGGCCGGACGGGAGAGGTGTTATCCGATGTGTGAACTACACTGCACATCTGGGGAGGTGGTCCATCCCCATCACAAGATCCACACTCGACGATGAAGAGTTCTGAAGATTGTCAACAAAACAAGAGGTTCTGCATCAATTATATAAAGAGTAATCATAGATTGTCTTTGGTGCTTTACCATTAAATTTTAGTGACCACTTGAGAAGTTTGTGAATTTCTTTGTTACATGACCTGAAAACATGACATCTCAGGTGGAAAACAATTTGAATATTTGAAATGACCAAATAGAAAGATATGAAAATTTTCAATTTATGCTGCATGCATCACTGTTTTGGTGTAAGTTTTGCAAATTATATGAGAGCATTTAAAATGGCTGTAAAGTGCTTTAGCAAAATCTGGAAAGTGATTGTTATGGTCATGCTCATCATGTGCTTATATCTTTTAGCAATGTTGGTTTGTCCAAATTTAATGATCAATGATGTCTACATTGGAATGCCTTGAAGATGTTGATCACACACAAGATAGCATGAACCACTTTGTTGTAACTTGAACTCTTCTTGGACCAACAGTTCGTCTGTTTATTGGTCAATTTATATCAGTAGAGCAGGGACATTTATAGAGACTGCTTCTGAACTGCAGTCCCATAATTTTATGAGCAAGATTTTCTTGTGGATTTTATGAGTGATTGTACTCCAGTCTTTCTTTGTTTGGCGTTTTGAATGAGCAATTACCTGCACGACCAAATAATTGCCTGAGAAGGATTGTTGAGCAGAACTGTTGATGGATTGAAGAATGTAGAATATGTAGTCACAGAATCATAATCAGTGTTGAGTGACACCTCACCTCTATAATATTTTTTATTGTTTGCTTGTTATATATTTCATGAGCATCATATCCCTTAATTGATAGTGTTATGTAGAAGACCCTATTGGCTTGTCATTTTGATGACATTTTGGTAGTCTTTTGGTTCAACTTCTACATATGCTAAAGCTATACTGCCAAAAATTGATTGTAACTACAATTGACTTCATTTCATTTAATAGATTCAGAAATAGTTCAACCTCAAAATTCATATAGCTTGATCAATTTTTTTTGCGTTTCTCAATATTCATTTTGAACATGCACTGACAAAATATCAGAGATCACCCAAAAATAGTCCAAAAACAGGTCATCCAGCCGTTAATGCATAATCCCCAGCAAGTATATATGGCACTCTACCCGTGAAAATACCCGAGCCATATATGTCACTCCAGGTGATATTTCGGGCAACAAATTGAATCATACCTAACAAAACTCAAATACAAACACATGGAAAACGAGAAGAGCCAGCTTTATCTTTTCATTTATATTAAACTTGGAACTCTTTACATGCACATTTTATATCTTAAGACCTGCCAATAATAGAGTTTAAACCTTTATTCTTACACCACATGAACTTTGAAAAAACAATCATGAGTAGACTACTCTTGATGATGGGGGATCACTCTATCTCAGGAGAGAATCATTTAAGCTGCGGGGAATGATTTGTAAGGATCACTAAATGCATCATGGTTTCCAGGACGAGAGAACACAATCTGCATGTGAGAGTAAATGAAATAAATCAATAATAACTCACTGAACTTCTACTCTAGATTGAGGACTAGAAAATGACTGCTGGTTTAGTTTAGGTGGAACAATGGGTTTCTTGTTAGTTGTTTTCTGTGTGCATTTTTTTTTTGTGATAGGTAAGATGTGGGATTTGAACACAGAACCTCGTGGTTGCAAATTTTGTTCTTAATTATGTATGCAGTTAGTAAATATATTGTGCAAATGGTGATAAAATCATACATGCCTCTAACAAATGTTGCCAAGTATAAAATAAATGAGATTGTGGGTGGTAATTTGTAACTACATATATATAGAAAGATTATTGAGGGTTTTGTCCTAGTCATTGATGATTTATTATGCAAGTGTGTTCCACTTCAACTTTGTTCAGAGAAAATACATCACATTCAACCATCTCATTTGGATTTTAGAGATTGAAAATAAGAATAGAAAAAGTCAAGTGATGCATAACTGCTTTAAGAATCACTTCAATCACTTTATGATGTCTTAAAAGGATAAAAACAAAAATTTAAAATGCATGCAGAGGTATTGATGCCAACAGAATACCTGATAGTTTTCTAGTGTCCGTGACTTAAAACCAGCTGCACAGTACACAAAATAGTACTCCCATGTCCTTATGAACTTCTCATCAAATCCCAGTTCTTGAATTTTACTGAAAGTCAAGAACAGACCCATTGTGTCATGATCTTCCATATTTGAATAAGAAAAGCATGAATAATTGATAAGCACCTCTGATTTTCCATGAACTGCTTCCTCCAACATTCAAATGTTTGGTACAAGTGTATGCCTATATTTTCCAGGTGCTCCACACTGCATTGTCAATACTTGCTTAGGAAATCTTAGCAGTATAGTAATTGAGATGATGTAGACTATTTAATTCTGAGTCGGCACATACCATAGTCGGGATGCATTGGCCATGGCTGATGTTACTCTACTCCCACATGGAACACATGCCCCAGGGAAAATATATTCCTTAATAAAATCAGAGCTCCGTCTATACTGATCATACCATTCATCTGCAATTGATGTGAACTGCGAGAAAATCCACCAAACCATCCTGTTATAATACATTAAGACAAAGTAAAATCATTCCACATTCTATACACATTCATGCATTACCCAATCTGTCATAATATTACTCATTCAATGAAAATTTTATTGGTTAGTTTTTATCTATATGTTTGCCTTAATGTTTGTGGTTCATATTAGATACAAGAAACTAACCTGTAGAACAAGCAGACCATCTTCAGCCAAAAGTGCCTCACAAGAACCAAAGAATGCCTCCATATATTCATGGCCTACAGCTTCTGTCATTTCACTGTAAGAGAATTGTGGTTTGGAAAAACATTAAATTTCTGCATGTCAAAAGCTAACATAAAAAATAGGAACTGGTCAGAGACTTGCCAAGAAATTATCCTGTTATATTTTTTAGGGGTAGGCAGTTGTCGATAGTCACATAGTATAAATGTTATACGATCCTGAAAATGCATCCAAAAGTGTCAAATGTCTGTTTCATAAAGTTACAACACTCCTTTTTGTAAGCTTTAAAATTTTCACCTGAAGTCCGGCTTCTTTTACTTTCATCTCTGCGAATTTTAGTGGCTCCTCAGATAAGGTAATGCCAGTGTATTTACAACCGGTTTGTTTGACAACTTCTATGGCTAGTGCCCCCCAACCACAGCCAATTTCAAGAACTTCATGTTTGGAATCAATCCTGGCCTGAAGATTTTGAAGATTGAAAAACTTGTATAATGTTAAATAAGCAGTGAGTAATAGGATACCAGACAAAATAATAATAAAGTTGTTCCCTAGAGGCTCTCACTTTTTCAATCAAAAGAGAGATCTTCCGTTGCTGAGCAACAATGAGTGGCTCATTCTGACTATGAAAAAGCAGTGCAATGGATGTCAGAATTAAAATAGGTCTAGGTTATACCTTGTCAAAAATAATTTTAGCAGTTCTATGTTATGTGAAGAAAAAGATGGTGTGTGATAAGAAGCTTGCGCATACCTTAAATATTGCAGCAGAGTACATCATTGTTTCATCCATGAACAGAGAGAACAGGTCATTGCTCTGAAAGCATGTAATTACAAAATACATGAGTGGGAAACTAGTACACAAGCTTATTATAATTGATGCTTAGGGTTAAAGAAGAAGTTTAAATTGATTGCAGAAAATTGGAGTTACCGGGGTGAATGTAAAAAGGCATTGCAGGCAAGAATATATGAATTATACCATAGAACAGTTTTGGCAATCCCTTTGAATTGTTGACTCCAACGTATAATGTAAAGTTCCTGTCTTGTGACTGTGTTATGAACTTCCACTGTTGTGTGGAAGCCACATGTCAATAAAATTGTAACGCTACATGAAAAAATTCACTGTCATCATAGGAAAATATGGTTTCATTGGGATTTAGGAACTTATGTTAAAATCTGAATGATTTTGTGGTTTCTTCAATGACTAGTCCAAGAGTAGGTATTACATTAGCAATGTTGACACTTGCAAATGATAAGTTTTTTGCATAAGGTGAAGTCTTCATTGACTTATTCTTGTCAAGGAGATTAGAGATTCATTTTATTCTAAGGTGAAGAACTAAATATGTTATTTTGACATCATAATTATTAACTTCAAAATTTTTTTAATGAAACTGAAAGATAGCCAAAGAAGTAATGGTGAGATTTAGACACAAAACTAGATCATAATGGCGAGATATGTTTCGGCGAGCCTGAGTGGGACTATTATGCCTCAAAATGTCTGGAAGAAATATTTTGCAGAACCCACAACTGCTGTTGATAGTAAAGGTGTCTAGAAGAAGATCTACAGAATGTCTAGAAGAAATGTCTAGAAGAAATGTCTAGAACCCACAACCCACAAAATGTCTAGAAGAAATATTTGGCAATGAAGATCTACAGAAAAAAAATGAAAAAGCAAAGTTGAAAAAAATAAATAGATAGAAGATATTAAAGAATTTGAGGTGCATTATCTTTTCCTATAAAAAATATTGCCATGAAGAAATTTAGAAGACTTTCACTTTTGTCAATGGAGATGTCTCCATTTATGTATGCATCTGCAAAGCCTAGATCAGCCTGTGTGGCAACCTGTCAAAAGAGAACACAACTGAGCACACACTTACTATAATATTATGTAAAATTTTAAATGCATGATCATTTTTGTTGTATATACCATTGAAATGTGTTTTTGTTTTTTTATTTGTTTAAGTTAACTGATGTCAATTTTTTTTGTTCTATTTGTGTAAGAACTCCAGTTGTTATTGGAATGACATATATACTTCCAGTAGAACTGAGGGTTGTTTACTTTTAGTATACACTTAGGGCTAGTTTTTCCTTTGGCACCCTCGAAGTGAAATATGGAGCCTCCATCTAACAAACTGCACATATAACAGGATTGTAGAACATTATAAGTAATCCTATCAGGTGTGGATTTACTATAAAAGCTGTTGAATAAATAATGTAAAATAAAATTCCAAATATTTAAAGATACTATATATGTATATGAACATAGAGAAACAGAAATTTTGAGCATGGTAACCAATGCTTAACAAATAAAGAAAGAAGATAATATATTCTTCATTACTAACACATTGAAGTTCATAAAATCAGAAACAAAATCTCAAAAAAATAAAAGAAGACGGAATCTTGAATATAACAAGAAGGCATCATGTGACTCTCTCTTTGATTTCTCATGACATGATGCTTATCGAATATATTCATTTGGGTTGATGGAGTTATAAATATCCCTTCTCTTGTGTGTGTCTGTGTATTAGAGTGATAGTTCATAAACACCCATTATACCGTGTGTGTCTGTGTGTTATAGTTACAGTCCAAAGTTCTTCTTTACTAGTGGATCAACATAAATAAATATCTTACTTCTTCTAGGAGTTGTTCAAATGCATCCATAATAGTATATGTGTGTTGTCATCTACAACAAATAAAACATATCTGTTCATCTAATAATCCAATGTTGGATAAAAGTAAACTAGTAAACTTAAGGATGGTATCTCTTCACTTACATAAAACGCTGAAGTTTTATGTTCTGGCGTGAACTTACATTAAACTTCCTATGGATATATAATGTTGAAGGAACCTCGTTATGATCAGTCGCATTCATGATTCCAAGAAAGAAAACACCGTTACTTAAATTAGCATGGTTCTGTCCATTCAAACCATGTGCAGCAACTATTCCAGCCTGCAACAGAAAATCATAATCTAGTCTATTGAATTATGTCTTTTAGAGAAATTCAAACCAACTGATGATACAAGAGAATCATTACCTTTAATCCATCCTCGCAAAATCCATAACCTGAAGATGAAACATGACCTAATAAGTATGCAATCAACACAGTTACATTATATTTGATAAAAATATAATTGACATGCAATTGCAGTACCACTTTAAGATATCAAAACTTAAGTTTTCATCTATCATGAGAGCCCAGTCATTGTTGAAGCTTTGATTGATGCAATCACAGGTGAATTTTGGTTTGTTTATATGTCTGATCAGATGCACTTGTAACATTTTTTTTATGCATGATCAATTCATCTAGACATGCAGGAATTATTTTCAGGATAATACATGACTTGCCTGCATTGTGAATTTATGTAGTCCTTCAAGTGATTCCTGAACCACCTGAAGGATTTCTAAACTAGATATGCTTAAAAATGATGATGAGTCTTGACATCCTGAATGAAAGAAGTTCTAACCTTGGTATGATCCACAATACCATATCCCTCTCTTGCCTTGGATTTCATCAAGATCAAATGAAGCTTTTGCAGCAGCTGTTGACAGAATTGGATGGCTGGTAGTCCATTTAAGCAAATTTTGTTGTGGTGCATGAGGCGGGTTGAGAGTAACCAGAAAAGGTAAACTTGTATTCTCTGTATTCTGCACCTCCATCAGCCTCACATTTAGCATTTCATGCTTGTCCGAAAATAATTATGTCAACTCAATATAATCCAAAATATGCTTGAAAGCATTACCAGCCTGAAGTGCGTCGAGCCAGTATGTCAAGCACATCCTATTATCTGTGGTTCCCAAAATATTACGCGCACTCCACGCCACTGGATTCTTGGGCATGAAGTTTCTATCACGATGAAGGTATGTATCGCTGCCAGTTTAATATAATGATATTGTTAATCACTTTTGCAAGATCGAATTGATTGGTTTCTAGAAATTGTGACTGTATGGTTTACATGTGATATCAATAGATAAGAGAAGCTACCTATACACGTATTGATAAGCACCAAGCACTCTTAACTCCTCATATGTTGCTTGTTCTCCTAATAGTTTGAGAGAGTCTGGTGCATTCACACTCACTATGCATCTATCATAATCTTCTTGCGAACCTTGTGAATTTGTTACATGACAAACTGTGACACGTACTTGAATTAGTGGATAAATCAATGCATATGAGGATTTTATACTTTGAACTTTCACAACATTATCTCAGACACATGTCAACAAAGAAGAAAAAGATGCTCACCTCCATCAATACTAGCAACAGATTGTACACGACAACATGTTCTTATTTGCCAGTGCCTACTCTTCTCCAACTCTTCTTGGATCTGCTCCACTCACACATGTTCTAACAATGTAATTGAATGAGAAATGAACTATACATATAATATATGTACTAATAAATGACAAAGTTATCAGGTAATGAAAAGATAATAATACCTTACTGACATAATGCAATGAACTCCATCTTACAGGATGACATTTTTGCCAGGGAAAAAGGTGTAAGAAAAAAATCTAATATTTAGGAATATTATATAACTTAAAAATCATTTTTTCATTCCATCGATACCAAATGTAGAGAATTAAGTAAATAATGGTATGTTCTCTTCCATTGGTTGCTCAGTTGTTTATATCACATTAAAGAATGGTCACATGAAGAGTAATTTTGAATGAACAACCAGGTTGCCGTTATTGTGAAACAAAGGACCGGATTTTCCAACAATAGTTTTTAAAATTGTATTTTTTTTAAATACAGGCCAAACCCAAAATCCAAAAACTATAGTCATAAAAGTAGTGCTTGAAACCAATTTTCAGGATGTATTTTTACAAAACAGAATTTGCCTAATGCCACCTAAGGAGATTAGAGCCCTTAATTTCAGTTCTGCATCTTATGTCTTATTTGACAACAAGATAAGATCTTGAAGATAACATATTCTAATGTTAAAATCTTGATAACAATAGGAGAAATTTATTTTGATTATTACAAGAAAAAAATCCCGATTTTTAATTCAAATTCAACTTTATTCTGAATTTTTGTACAACAAACATGATAAATTATTATTTAATTACAATTCATCCCGTCACTTATTCTCTTATCAAATCAGATATCTACCAAGCTAGAATGCACATGTAAATGTTACCTGAAAAAGGTGATGATCACGAAAAAAAGAAAGCACATAATAAGCTGAAAAATCCATTATTCCTTCAGGGAGCAACATGACCATATAGAAGCACAGATAGGGATCTGCATGAAATTAGATTATTGTTGACATATCAAATGATGATAAATAAACAACCTTGGCATTTGTTGATGTAAAAAAATAATAATCATTAAATACATCTAACATATCAATTTTTTTTGTTTTTTTTACTATGGACAACAAGATAGATTCATCCAGTAAAACTCACAAGGTAAGCCTTCTGAAATGACAGTGAGTAGCCATGTGATGTGATGAACTGCCCCAATGTTTCATTGAGATTGACCTCAAAGCAATTCTTGTACTCATTAAAGTGCCTGTCGTAAGTGTATATTTCATGTATAGAAGCATGTTCTTTTATGCAGAATAAAACCTAACTTAAATAAATTCTAAAAAAAAAAGGATGTTTTCATCTAATTTAAACATATCCAACATTAGCAAAATGAAACTGCATGAGATGATTATAAACCTGATAACATCATTTTTGAACTTCATGATCTCTCTAACCACCATCCAGTAATATGAATCAACGGCATTACGTTTTCGTGTGAACAAGCCTGAGAGGCCATTCCTCGTCCCCCACTCCCGGCGGACACCCTTGTCACCAGGAAAGCTGACGGAGAATGACGAGTCTGATGTCTTCGTATTGACTTCGAGGCCCTCCATGAAATCCATCACTTGTGAATCAATGGCCTACACATTTACAAAAAATGCTATCATAAACTCAGTTATTCATATGATCCCAATCAAACATTTGGTTCAATTCATTATATATATATATACACACCAATTTTTTTTAAAAATTATATTTATTTGATCAGATAAAGCATATATTGAAAAAATTCCATAGCACATTGTGACAACAAAAATGAATGAATTATTTCACTCACCTTTTTCCAATACATAATATATATATTTAGGTGATTTACAAAATTAACCCCAATTTTTTAATATTTGCAAAACTAATTCCCTCTGTTGTATATTTGCAAAAAAATAAATTTTAACCCTATCAGCACTGATGTAGCAGCGTTAACCATTTTTTTGTTTTGTTTGTTTTTTATAGAGGTCTAAACATATATATATCATATGCAAAATTTCAGATTTTCTTGAGGAAGTGAGATGGAGTCATGATATATATCATAGAGGTGTAAAACGGGGTTCGGAACCCCTAGCCAACCGGTGTAAGCACCACAGGCTCACCCTGTGTAAACCAATGACACGGGCCGCAGGTGACACGGCCCTCCGTGCCCGCCCGGCGGGCCGCCTTGCCCCAGCCTCACGTAACGGGCCAACGGGCCGGCCCATTTAAACATTTTAAAAAAAAAAATTAAAGTTTAATATTTAATTTCATGTTTAATTTCACGTGAAAAATAAAAAAAAATACACATAAATCATTCATGTGAACTAAAATGAATTAAGAATCAAATATTTATTTTATTGAATATTGAACTTGAGTACAAACTTCACAATTAAATAAATGAAAAAATAAATAAAAATACCAATTAAATGAATAAAAATAAATTATACATTAAAAAATCATGACAAATACAAAAAAAATTAATATAACATAAAATGTGAGTGAAGTCACATTAGTTTTTAATACACCTAAATTAGGTTGACTCTCTATCTTCAACACACCTTCCAAAAAATCAATAATGAGAAGATTTAAAACCGTCTATTTTGTCATTTTGGGACCCGCGCTAAACCGTGCCGCGGGACGGGCCGTGCCGGAAACGGCCCACAGCTGGCCCACCGGTCGCCCCCCAAACGGGCCGGCCCACCACGGCCCGTGTCGTGCCGTCGTGCCGGCACGGGCCCAGCGGGCCGTGCCACGGGCCGTGCCGGGCCGGCCCGTCCCGTTTGACACCTCTATGTATACCAGTACACACAAACACACACACACACACACACATATATATGAATCTTTTTTTTTTTTAAGTTTAATGTTGATATTTAAATTAAAATGTTGTAATTATGGATGACCATTATAGATAGGGTTTTGTTAACGAGTATCCTCAGAGCACTGGTTAAACCACATTTATTGCTACCTTTTTAGGTAACCCAATAAATTAATTATGATATGAGTATAAAAAAATGAAAGATTTTTTAAAATACCAATAACAACCCTAATAAATTCACCACTTTTTTTCTTCTTCTCTCTCACACCCAATTTTTTGCCTTCCATACACAATATTTAAAAATGAAATAAAAAGTGTCATAGACATAAATAAGATATTTTAAAAAAAAATGTCCTATATATGTAAAAAAAAAAAAAAGTACATATACCAAACAATTAAATCATGGTTGATCTGTTATAATAGATTTTTGGCTTATTTAACTTACGGCATGAAATAACTAACTACCATGAGTTTGTTTTATTTTAATTTTACTTGGCTTGTTTAATTTACGGCATCAATATGGGTTATTGTTTTTTTTCTTTTATTTATTCCTCATGCAACCAGTACGTGTGTGTATATAGACAGCCATGCAATATCAATCCATACATTTTTTTTTTAATAATCATAACAGTATACAATTTTTTTTGTTGTATATATTTTTCATATAACAGTTTCTTAATTGTTATTTGTTATTGGATCTCCATATTTGTTATATGTCATTAGAATTTGAAATTCCTTAAATATTATTACAAGTCAACTCGAACTTGAAGTTCAATAATTTCATGTGTAGAACCAAAAGTTCTCACAAATAAATATTAAAACTAGAAGCTCTAATTAATTTAATTTTATAATAAGAACAAGAAGTTTTAATTTTATATGTGGAACCAGAAGTTCTAATTTTATATGTATAACCAGAAGTTCTTATTATAAAATTAAATTACAAGCAATAAAAGCAAACATGATTTCTTAATGTGGGCCTGATGCATTATAAAATTTTTTTAAAAATAAATTTCTTAAAAAAATAAAACATTTCCCTGTGTAAAAACCAAATATGTAATAAAAAAAATTTGTCACACACAGTTCACGACCTGGCGAAGAGATGGCGTGAAGCGACGGCGTGGTGTTCACGGCGTGAAGAAACGGACGTAACCGATCTTTGACGGACTGGTTTTGATAAGTTTATGGCTCCCACGTGAGGTTGGTATTTCTTTTTTTGTATCTTGCCAGATATATTGTGTCACCTTGATTTAAAAACCATTGGTATTATTTATTTTATTTTACAATTTTATTATATTTATATTATAGGGTATTATATAAAAAAAAAGAGCCAAATTTTGTCTTTTAATTGATTAAATTTAGTGCTTACACAGGTGTAGATAAATGTCCGAACCAAGTGAGATGGAGTCATGATATATATCACGCATCCTATGAAAAAAAAAAATCAATCATTGACTGCGTCAAAGACTACATACTTTTTTCAAATATTCATGTGGTGAGCTTATTTGTGTTAATATTAAAAAAATTGAGGTCATTTATGCAAATTGCCCTTTTTTATTTTATGTATCATGAAAGAGGGATGAATATATTACATGATTGAAGGACATGAAAGCGAGATCCAAATCGACACCATTTATAGTGGTGACAATCTTGGCTTCGTCGCCGCCAAGGCAGCGCTCCTCCTCGTAGAGCACGACGTCTACGTCAGCGCCGCCAGCCTTCAACAGCATGTGTGCCGCCGCCAAGCCACTTATGCCCGCTCCGATCACCGCCACCCGCATTTTTTCTTCCTCTGCAAAAATGAATAATTATGTATATATAAACAATCATTCAATGCATGCTTGCATGCATTCGTATATGTGTTGATATATATATGTGGTACGTGTATACTGAAGTTGTTCTTCATGTATGAAACTAATGGTCTTTAAAAGAGAGAGAGAGAGAGAGGCTCTATGACAACATTCGATTACTGAGATCATCTCTTGCCTGATATATGTGGTTTTTAGGTTACAATATTGACATATGCAAATCTCACTTATGTGTTGATATATATATGTGGTACGTGTATACTGAAGTTGTTCTTCATGTATGAAACTAATGGTCTTTAAAAGAGAGAGAGAGAGAGGCTCTCACTTTAGAGTAATGGAGAGTGTGATTGTGTGGATGTGTGGTTGCTAAAGCTATATTTATAGCATGGATGTTACGATATAAAAAAAAGTGTTGTGACATGTGTAGCCATCCAACCACGTAGGTTTCCAATATTAAATTTTTATTCCGGGATAGTTGTATCATAACATAACAGTGATACAGGCATAGAAGAAGATTATTTGATTTTTTTCTATTATATTTATTAAAATATATATAGTTATAAGTTTAGATTATTAAAATAGAAAAAAAAAATTTATATACCAATGTTTTTGGATAGTTGTTTTTTGAAGTATGTATTTTACTCATGTATTACATTCTTTTATAAATTTTTTTTTTACATATCCATATAAATTGAGTGTATATTTTATATGGTAGTCCATATAACTGTATTAGATGATTTCATATTTTGTTGATATAATGATTACAAAAAGAGCTGCAAAACGGAGTGCTGAAAAATAAGTTTATTGTCATGAATGATTGTAACTTTCAATTCAATATGTATTTTATTTGTGAAATGTAAATCCTTTCCATAACTCCCCGTATGTAATATGCACTTTAGATTTTTTTTATAAAATATATACCTCACTAATAAAATACATTTTTCTATAGAAAAAATGCTTGTATAAATAAAACAGTGTGTTTACATATTTTGTAATATAATTGTGGAGGTAAAAATCTGCGTGGAAATTATCCTCTTCAATAATATATTCAGATATGGTTGGATCATATACTATGTTATTGCTCTGATAACTGCAAAGCGGATGGCAAAACATAGCACCCTTTCGTAAAATTGACAGTAGTACGTGTACTATTTTTTCACTCAACATTGTTACACATAGTTTGCAATGAAATATGTCATGTTAAAACTATTATAAATTTATTAAAAATGGATCTATTCAATTCATATAATTGTATACATACTTTTTGAAAAAAGATACACGTGCCCCCCATTGCAGTCCCAATTGCAGTCCATCCCATTTTTCTTTTTTTATAAAATTATACACTCATCAATTGAAGTGAATGCTATTATATGAAATGAAGTATATATAAATACATCAGTGTATTTTTTTCATGGTGAAAAAATAAAGGGATTTTTAGTTTTAAGTCCCTGTAAACTATAGAATTTAACGATCGATCCCTCACTTATTCATATTTAGGTTTTAACCCTACATTTAAATGATAATTTAGGAATAGGTCCCTCCCAGGGACTAAAAAATAAACTAAATAATTTAGGAATAGTCCCTCCTAGAGACTAAAAAGAAACATATCTTTTAAAGGTAGGGACTAAAACCTAAATATGAAGAAGTGAAGGTTCGATAGCTAAATCCTACAGTTTACGGAGACTTAAAACTAAAAATCCCAAAAATAAAAAAATAGACTGCAATACATAGTATGATAGTACAGTGTATACTATAATAGTGCATTATATGATACGTTATCATAGCTTATGGACTATAAAACGGACTGTAAACATAGGCTGCGTGTATCAGAACTCATTTTTTTTTAATCAAGATAAATGACTATTGTTCCGATGGATTGTCCTTAGCCTTGGTCATTTTCATTTGATGTTATTCTTTAGTTGGGTTACATGAGCCCACCCACTTTGCGCGCAACACGAGTTTTGTGGGCATATGAAAGGATCCGATTATTTTATTTTGGATAAAATGCATTTGGACCTCCTGAAGTTTTCGAAACCTATAAAAACACCCCCTCAAGTTTAAAACATGCACTTACACCCACTGTCATTATATGTTTTTCATTAAAATGTGACAAAAGTAATTTAAAATTATTGTTTTACCCTTAACTATTTAAATATCGATAAAAAAATCAATTAATTAAGGGTTTTTTATTTTATTTTTGAGTATTCATAAACTATATGATTTAGTGATCGATCCCTCACTTCTGTATATTTCAGTTTAAATCCCCATATTTAAAGGATATGTTCCTTTTAGTCCTTCCGAGGGACTAAAAACAAAACCAAATAATTTAGTAATAGGTCCCTCTCAGGTACTAATAAGAAACACATGCTTTAAGTCTAGGGACTAAAATTGAAATATGAAGAAGTGAGGGATCGATCACTAAATTATATAGTTTACATGGACTTAAAAATAAAAAAACCCATTAATTAATTATAGATATGCTTTATGAATATTAACTTATACAATAATTAATTCTTCAAATACATTTGAATGCATTTTTGTGAGAATTAAGTCACATAATAATTAATTAAAAGGTGAAAATAACCCACAAAAAAGTAAAAACATGACAAATATTTAATTAAAAGGGTAAAATCAGACTTTTACCTCATCTTAATAGAAAATCAAATTGCAGGGGTGTAATTGCATATTTTTGAACTATATGGGGTGTTTTTGCAGGTTCAGAAAACTTCAGGGGGTCTAAACACATTTTACCATTTTATTTTTCACTGTTCCACAGTCATATGAACCCGATAGAGATCCGTCCGTCATTTAAATGATCCAATTATAGTAAATGAAAAATGTTGGGTGCCTCTATTTGCACCCCATTTTACACCCCTTTTTTTATACACCCAACAAAAAACAATGAAACCTTTAAACGCTCCTTTTTTTGAATCTCGTGACACAATCACTGTCAACATAAATATCAAAATGACACTAAAATGTCGTAATGATCCAGTGTAGCATAGTTTTTTGAATCCCGCGACCAATACTGTCGACATAAATACAAATGTCGACACTGTAGTGTCGCAATGATCTAAATTCTACGAGTTTAGTTTTTTGAACCCTACGACACAATCACTGTCGACATAAATACAAATGTGCATTGATGTGCCGCGAATGTTAAATGGGGTGTGCATTGATCCGATTTAAACGGATCTTTTATGCATACCCATTTGTGAGGGGTGTGCACCCCATTTTGAGGGGTGCAAATAGAGACACCCAAAAATGTTAAACTCAACCTAGTTTACAGTGTACAATGCAGATGCAGACTGCATGTGTGTTAATTTTTTTTAAAATGATATATTTTATTTAATGAGATTTAAAAGATAAAGTATATAGTCAATTAATTGAATGATATTATTTATAAGAAATGTAAATAATTTCTATTGAGTTATATATCTCGATACAGTAAGGAGGAGAGGCTAATGAGACATATAAGATCACAATTTAATAAGGATTAAGTGTACAGAGCTTTAAATAATTGGGTGCTTTCATTTTCATCCTTCAAATATCATGTTTGATAAACCAAGCAACAACTAGCTTTTGTATGGGTAAAATATGACATGTACTTGGAAAAACATGTGTAACATATAACTAGTAGGATTTTTCCTAATCTCAAACATCGATTTCTTTTATCGAACACAAAACCCTTCGCAAAGGAGAGGGACCGGTGCAGTAACCATCATAATTAATGAAAATGGTTTTGTTACACTCAATCTTTTTTACAGTTCTCTATGAATCATTAGAATTCCAATGAAATATATGCATCGTTAGATAAGATATACGCGTCATTGTTTTTTTAATTTTTTTTTACATTTATTAAAATTGAGTTCATTTAATTCTAAATGGAACGATATATGCTAATATCAAAACTTATACATTGTTAAATGATGTTTACTATTTAAAAAAAACATATATGGTATGGCGGAGCGTTTTAAGGGGGACTATACTTATATAAATATTTTTTAAAAAATGTTTTTTTTATTTCAATATTGATTAAAAATACGTATAAAATGAAATGAATGCATTCATATAAAACATATCACTGAATAATTATAAAAAATAATTATTATATTTTAAAATGATATGTAATTTCATATTGATAATTTAAAAAAAATTCAAAACATAAATCTAATGCAATACATACCTTTAAATTTGACTTCGAATGTTTCATATTCTGAAAATGTTGAATGATTTTATTATGTTAGATATTTATACAAATATTTTAAAATTTAAATAAATTAGTAACAATGATAATAAGGTAAAAAAAAAAAAACCTTCAAAGTATTGATTGAAGAGAAGAAAAATAATTGTAATTCTCAATGCGAGACATTTAATGGAACAAAAGTAAAAATTATTTAGAGATGAAGATTGAATAGAAACAGTTGAGTAAAAGAAAAAAGAAAAAAAAATTCAAAAATATTTTTTTCAAATGGGCACTTAGGTGAAGAATGAGAAGTGGAATCCGTGCTTCTATAGCTGTTTGTGGGATATGGATAAAATGAAAAAAAGAGAGTTAAAAGTGATGTGAGTGGTTGTTTTAATTTTATCTTATTTAATTGTGAGTGGTTGCTTTTGGTTTCATATGTAAGTGAGGCCTATGATTTATGACTCTAATTAAAATTAATTTTCAAAAAATTAAAAAGATAGAAATAAATAAAAAAGACATAAAAATAAATAAAAAAATTCAGGGGGGGCACATGTCCCCCTGGTCCTATGGTGGTTCCGCCACTGTATATGGTATGCGTTTTGAACTATACAAATGATTGACTAACATTTTTCCTAATGAAAAACCCCTTTTGCATGGGAGGGTTTGGGGAGAACAAAAACACTCCACGATCTCAACCAAATTTTCACGTCGTCAAAAAAGTCGATTCGAGTAAGCGCATGTTTCACAGTGTTTTTTATTTTTAAAATTTTTTTTTAAAAGCACGCGCTTCGCATGATTTGTCTCTTCCATCTCTTCCATAACGTTGGGAGCTGTTTAAGAACTTAATCAAAGCTTAATTTGTCATGTTTTGCAGCTTTGTAAAAGCTTTTTTTAGAGGTAAATGCTAAACGTGGTTTCTCAAAAGGAATGATGTGTTCAGCCCCTTGTGCAACCCCAATTACAGTTCACATTAAGTTTTTTTTATAAAAAATATATACTATCTCATTGAATTATATGTAATTATGTAAAATAAAGCATATATTGATATACATAGTGTATTTTTTTCATGTTTAAAAAATAATAAATTTTTTTGTGTCATACAGTGTGATAGAATTATAGAACCCCATATACTATACTATCGCAGTGTGTGAAACTGTAAAACGGGCTGTAAAAAGAACTGAGTGTATCAATGCTCTTCTCAAAAAATGACATTTGTGTTTGGATCCATGTTTTACCATTTAAGGGATTCTCATATGTCAAATCTGTTTAAACGTGCAACCAAACGATCCATTTCATAGAATGATTTGACAGAGGGATAAATGATGGAATTAATGGATAACTGTGGAAAAAAATAAGGGGGATGACAACTTATCATGTTTGGTATAAAAAATAATCAAAATAAAATGCAAATAATTGTTTCAATTTTAAAATGAAAATAAGAATATTTTTGTTCCATGTAAAAAATGTTTGAATTTTTTCGTTATAATTTTGATAAATGTGAATATGAACAAAATTGATAGATTTTATTCATTAAAATTAGAATAACTTATCTTCAAGACCTTACACGTCTTACACGTCTTTGTTTGATGTTTGCGACTCAAATAACTCGTCTCTAACTTACAAGTTATAACATCCTACACACTGTTATCCAAGTCTCGTCATGTGGACACACATCCCTTTCACATGTGATTCAAGCATGTTTATTGAGCTTTTCAATTATTCAAAGAATATCCATATATGACCTAAATCTGTATCCAAAATATTTAAAAAATTATTCAATATTCACTGTATCTGTAACCGAAATAAAATATCCGTATTCAAAATATTTCGAATCGGATATGGATATGATGATATCCGATAAAAAAATATTCATATCCAAAATATTATTATATATATTTTTATATTGATATATTGATATTTTTAATGTTACTATGTGTTTTTTTAATTATATTTTACTCTAAATCATGTAATGTTTATATGTGTACCAATAATGTTATGTTTTATAATAGGTAATCATTCTTTTTATTATATATTAGATATGTGATTTTTATTTTTTAATAATGGATCTTCGGTTATTTGAATAATATTAATTTTCATTTAATTTTTTTGGATATTTTGAATAATTATACGAATCCAAATCTAGATTTTCGGATCAAATACAAATACTTACTTTGAATATCCGTTAAATATTATATACATATATTTTTTAAATATTCAATTCTGATATGAAAACATATATGAACCTATCAAATTCGTATCCGTTTGGTTGACAGATAGGGCTGGTCAATGAACCAAGCTGTTCGGGCTCGATTCGGTTTGAGTTCGTTTAGGCTCGTTTATTTAAACAAATGAGCGAGCTTGAACAAATTTTAAAGCTCGGTTAAGCTCGGGACCTTGATCGAGCTTCATTTTATGTTCAAATTCGATCCGTTTGTGTTATTAAAACTTAGTTGAAGCTTGATTAAACTTATTTATAAAATTAAAATATTAAATTAATACAAAATTATACTCGTTTAAGCTCATGAACTTGACTCATTTAGATTAAAATTTTGATTTCAATCCGTAAAAACCCTAAAATGAAAAAAAATGCTAGGCTCGTTGAGGCTCGTGAGCTCGACTCGTCTCGGCTCGGCTCGACTCGTTTATAAACGAGCCAAACTTGAACATGTCAAAGCTCGGCTCATTCAGCTCGTTTACCACCCCTATTGATAGATTCACGTGCAAACACTGATTCAGCTACACCTGCATAGGAAAAATGGCAATTTAAGAAATAAATCCCAAAGAGGAGGGGCATTTTGAAAAGATGGCCAGTATATAAATCAACCCGAACTCCACCTCCCCCAAAACACCAGTTCCCGCTCGTTCTCTTCAGTCTTCACCACCTCCACCATTAAAAGAGGAGCAGCAGAGGACACAGAGGACTAAAAAGGGGATGGCTTTGAATTTCCCACTCATCGGACTTCAGTCTCCGAAGCTTCCCTCCTTCGGATCTCCCAGGATTTCCATGGTTTCCGCAGTCCGGTCCACTACAAAGTGAGCTTCTTAATCTTTTAAATCCATTCAAGTTTGGATCTTTGTGTCTTCCTTGGGCATGTTTCAGTGATTTTTAATCTGGGTCGTGTTTATTTTTGTTTCTTTTTCTTTGTCATGTTTGGGTTTTGTGAACTCTGCTCATGTGGTGTTTGAATTTGATTTTTGTGGTTTGGGTTTCTTTTCATTTTGGTCTGGAAGGGTTAGTTTCAGATGTATTTTTATATTGAAAAATGATAAACACAGTCCCGCCCACAGTCTGCACTGTGTTTCTTTCTTCTTCTTGTTTTTTTTAAAAAGTATACACTCGCATATTGAAGTACATATTGATATATCAAATGAAATATGTATTGTGATACAATAGCGTAAAAAAACCCCTTTATATACTATGATAGAGCACATACTGTTGGGAAAGGATGTGTTGAGGATGAAGAAACAAAAGAACACACAAGATTTACGTGGAAAACCCTTTCAAGATGAAAAGGAAAAAACCACGGGCCGAACTCCGAAAACTTCCACTATGAAAAATGGATTACAATATCTCTCTAGAACCCACTAGAGGAAACACTCTCAAGAGAACACCTCACTCACAACTATTTTGTGTAGTGGATTTACAAGTAGGAACTCTCTCTCTCTACTTTCTTCTTCTCTTGGATTGGATTGACTTGGCTTAGCTTGACTTGTCTTGTCACTCCCATCTCCCTCCTTTATATAGAGAGGATATGCCTCTTAGTGTTCCATCAACAACTTAATAAACACTTCTTCCTATGCATTGAGAAGGGGCAACCTTCAACTACCAAGACATAGGAGACCATACCAATAAGTTCATACATAGTTCCAAGAGTCAACCATGTGTTCCCAAGGTAATGCACCAAGAACTAGGTGCAAGCACCAAGTACCAATGTCACCTTCTCATGGGATGGACCACCATTCCCAACACATACACTACGGTAACACAATATATACTTTCTTTCAAATAAAGGTATTTCTTTAGATGTATTTGTATTTGCCTATTTGGATTTTGCCATTTTGGTTGTCGCTGGGGCCTTGTGACGATTTGGTGTAACTACAACTAAAAACACTACCACTGGCACTTTTTCTACCGCAAATTATGCCGGTGCATACTTTTAGTCGCGCTTCTAATCACTCTTATAGACACTGCTTGTTGGAGATTCCGATCGTCGTACTTTCTGGTGCCTTTTCAGCTGATATGACTTCTTTTTTTGTTGATTCTGGTTATTTTTATTTTTTTTGAGCGAAATGTAATCATTTTCTATTCCATCAAAAGAACGAACATGACTGAAGGGATGAGTAGATGAGAAGGGGTAGAAAAAAGAGAAGGTGAAAAACACATTTAAAATGCAACGAAAAGAAGGGCCAAAACTGAAGGGATTCTGGTTATTTTTATTGATTGATCATCATTTGTGTGTGTGTGTGTTCCATGTTTCACTTCAAGTGCATTATTGTTATATTTACTTTCTTATATAGTTTATTGAATTTGATAATAGCTGGTGCACAGTTGAATTCTGTTGTTGTATATGTTCATTTTTTATAGGTATTTTTTTTTCTTATAGTTTATTGTTAACTCTTCACTTTAAACAAAGGACCCCTTGGCGAAGAGTGAATATCTTACCAATCTACCAATAGGTGGTTCAGTGTATATATTATTCATTTTTTGGTCAGTGATTCCGTTTTCTATATGTTTGGTTTGAAGATCAAAAAATGGGTCAATAAGTCATATCATGTTCATTGGCTTCTGAAATTTAAATCAATTGGATTATTTGGGAAGAGAACAAGAATTATCTCTCTCTCCTTGCCTTCCTGAGCCATTTATTTCATTCTCCTGCTTGCATTCTTTTATATGCGTTTATCTTTTCTTCCAAATGATGAATAGTTATGATTCCACTTCATTCAAAACTAAACTTTGGCATAAACAATTGGCCCTGTTCATGTTAGGATGGCTGATACTATCAAGAAGCCATTGATCCCTCCTCGTGAGGTCCATATTCAGGTGACCCATTCCATGCCACCAGAGAAAGTCGAGATTTTCAAATCACTTAATGACTGGGCAGACAAAAACATTTTGGTACATCTGAAACAAGTTTTGAGGTGTTGGCAGCCTCAGGACTTCCTTCCCGAGCCCTCATCAGATGGATTCATTGAGGAGGTCAATGAACTGAGGGAGAGAGCGAAGGAGCTCCCCGATGACTATTTTGTTTGCATGGTTGGTGATATGATCACAGAGGAAGCTCTGCCAACATATCAAACTTTTCTCAATACGCTTGATGGTGTCCGAGATGAGACAGGTGCCAGCCTCACTTCGTGGGCCATCTGGACTAGGGAGTGGGCGGCTGAGGAAAACCGCCATGGTGATCTGCTCAACAAATATCTCTATCTTTCTGGAAGAGTGGACATGAAACAGATTGAGAAGACGATCCAGTACTTGATCGGCTCCGGAATGGTAAGATCTTTATCTCATACCTGTGAGTTTATACAAAGTCTTCTCATTTCATCCTTAATCGTTGAGTATTGTCTTTCTATATAATTATTCTTCATTTGCTAAGAAACAAAGAGATACTAGAAAATTGAAATGGTAAGTGTAGCAAAATTTATATAGTTATGATGTGGAATTGCAGATGTGCTAAGCATGTTTTTAAGTAAACTTGGTACTGAACATCTCATATAGGTTCCAAGAGAATCCTAATCAAGTTATTTATGTTTAGCATTTTTTAAGTAAATTTAGTTTTGCATGAAGTGATATATTCTCATGTCTTATCATGTGATAAGATGGTTGAGCCAAGATACTAATTTTAATGTTGGCAATTTTGTGCTTTAGTCAAATGCGTCTAGTTGAGCCAAGATACTGAACCATTATAATCATTTGGCGACTATGATCAACAAGACATAGGGTGGATTTGCAAGGAAAAATACTTTGATTATCACACATATGGAGTAAAGAAAACACATACTTCTTATTCTAAATATTCTGCAGTGTTAGATCAGTAAATTGACTTACTTGAATATAATTGAGAATGAAAGAGCTTCTGTGCTCAGTGTTAAAGATGAGCCATCCATATCTGATTAGATTATTTGTATGGTGGTACTACAAAATGTGGTTTCCTTAAGAGGTTAATTGCTAACATCGAGGGTGCTTTTGATAATCTAAAATTTTCAGGTGGTTATCAGAACCAGATTTGAAGATGCAATCACTGCCACACATGGGAATGCTAATTTTGAAAAACACACGCACACATAGATATTAACATAGTCTCTCTCTTCTGAAGATCCATTCATTGTCCGTGCTCTACTTTCAATCTCCCAATCTATACATTTTACATGTGAGCAATGCTGAAACTTTTGGCTGGCTTTCATTGATTTATGGACAGAGCACCAAACATTTATCCATGATCTATGATATGATAAATAATTTGTTATACTGAATCCTGAGTTCCTTGATTGTTCTACTTCAAGTACGTGCGGACAGAGAACAACCCCTACCTTGGTTTCATATACACTTCTTTTCAAGAGAGGGCAACCTTCATCTCCCATGGCAACACCGCCCGACTAGCTAAGGTGCATGGAGACGTAAAACTTGCGCAGATATGCGGTACCATCGCAGCGGACGAGAAGCGCCATGAAATGGCCTATACCAAGATAGTGGAGAAGTTGTTTGAGATTGATCCGGATGGGGCATTGCTCGCGTTTGAGGACATGATGCGGAAGAAGATTTTGATGCCTGCCCACTTCATGTATGATGGCCATGATGAAAACCTCTTTGAACACTTCTCTGCTGTTGCCCAACGTATTGGTATCTACACTGCAAAAGACTATGCAGACATCCTTGAGCATCTTATCAAGAGGTGGAAGGTTGATAGTCTGACAGGGCTATCAGAGGGGGGGAGGATAGCCCAAGAGTATGTATGTACTCTTGCTTCAAGGATTAGGAAGCTCAAGGAGAGAGCCCAGAGTCGCGCAAAGCAGGTCCCAGAAGTACCTTTCAGTTGGATATTTGACAGAAAGGTGAGGCTTTGAGAGCCTTTTCTTATCTAGAAAATATTGGATTAGGGCTATCTAGAATTTGCAGTATAACTCATTTTCTAATCCACAGCTTTGTGAGCTGTTCTGTTGGGCATTTTCATATTCTTCCTCGTGTTCGGCCTCGTTGTAGTTTATTGATGTATCCTGCTATAGTTTATTGATGTATAAGGGAGGACAAGATGGTTGAGTGATGTAAATAACTTCAATGTGTCCATTATAAATATCAATGGTTATATTGATTTTATCATAATGGTTGAGTTTGTGCAGAGTCACTGAAAATTTGGGATCACTTGGAGCTTATTAGTACTGTATAATGTTTCCTTATCCTTCTTTATGGTTTGCTTAAACTGAAAGAGTTGTCGTCGTTGAGTTTGCAAAGCCTGATTAGACCCTAAATGGATGTTTTTGTTTGTCAAGAAAAAGCTTTGTTGCAGAGTTCTTGTTCGAACAAGATGCATAAGATGTGCTGTGACTTTTTTTTCCTTTCCCAACTAACCCCATTTTAATGCTCTGGACTCTGAATAACTAGGTTCCGAGTTACCTTTATTGCTGATTAGCAGATATTGTAGAGTACTATTCTGGTACCAAACAAATCATGGCAAATGAATTTGGATTCCAAATCAGAATGAGCTTAATTTTTCAGTATTCATAACTCTCCTCTGCTTGTGATGCTCTTCTTCAAGTTTTCAAAGAATTCTACTATTATGTACTTAAAAGATGCATTAATCTTATGCACTATGTTCTTGTTGATCAGGACTGTGCATCATGTATTATAGGATTTTAGTCTGGAGCAACTGTGGTGTGAGTGAGCTGAACTTTCACTCACACAACGTGAAGGTGGTTGTCCCTTCGTATATAGGGTTTGAATCATTTGAATCAGGTGCACATGTTTTCCCTTTTGGTGTAACTAAAAATGAGTCACTTCTTTTGGAAAAAAATAATTTCGTTCTTTATCATGCTTTGCACTCAAGGCAAAATGTTCACTTTCTGCCAAAATCAAATAAAAACCGCTTGAAAATATCCTATTACCTAACCCTAATAAGGTTTTATGAAGCGTTGACTTCCTGGCAATGTGAGCCTGCTCTGTGATGCTTGCTAAAATTTACAAAGGCCATGGTCTGTATTAATATTTATTTCAGGGTCTCTTGAAACACAAGGGGAAGGCAAGATATGGGCAATGGCAAATAGATGGTCCAAAATTCAACATCGATGGCCATTATCCAGTGAGCGAGCTATGGGCTAGAGCTAGAAGCTGCTGGGACAAAATCCTAGCTCATAATGGGAAATCTGTTCTTGTGGTTGCTCACAATGCTGTAAACCAAGCTCTGATTGCTACTGCAATGGGTATTTGTTCTATCTTTGTATGGTCTTACTTCAAGTAAATTAGAGTACTCTATATAATGAATCACTACAAGGGGTATTTGTTCTTTCTTTGGAGGGGAAAGACTGAACAATTCTAATCTTTGGAATTAAAAAACACAAAGTGACTGCTTTTAGGAGTTAGAACCCAAACCCAGAACTTTCTCCTGTTAGCCAAGCACTTAACAATTGCCCCAAGCTATGGCCCCTGTGTCCTAGATCTATGGAGTATTATTATTAATTCAATCAAGCCAATGAATTATTGATGAATTTTGCTTTGACACTATTGCCATGTCAATCAGGACTGCGAACCAAGTATTTTAAGATTTTACTCCAGAGCAACTGTGGTGTGAGTGTGCTGGACTTCACTCAAACCCCTGAAGTTGGCTCCCCAAAGATAGGTCTAAATTGTCTAAATCAGGCGCATAGATTGTACCATTTTGTCTGGCTAAAAAATGACAATGCCTTCATTTTTTTTATTGCTCTATAGGTTTAGCACGAGTTCTACAATTTCTCTTTATTAATTTGAAGACTGTGTAAAGATGGTGATGCATGTAAGTACCATTTTTGCAGACGACTCCAAACTCACCTATAGCTGCTGGAGCATCTGCAGGCAGAAAAGCCAGGAATAGGATCAGCTTGGTCTGCCATGAAACTACACAGAGCAATGATGAGGTATGGAGAGGTGGTAATCATATTAAGCTATACATTTTTGGAAATTTGGAACATAGATTAAAATTTTTCAAAATTGGAACATGAACCTTTCTTCTATAAACTGGTTACTACAGACTCTAAAATTGCCTAGAGCAGCAGGAATTTTGCGGGGGCAGAAAAATAGCAGAAACTATGTTCTTTTGCACCAAATATCAAATTTCTGAATGAATGTCAAAATATTGAAGATGCTCTTGGATTTAAAAGTATCCTGAGATTAGTGTCTTGATTTTTGTTCTTACAATTGTGGTACTGTGGTCATTAACCTTTTAGATTATTCTTCGAATGAGAATCAATACTAACCAGCCTCGTGTAATCGATCTGAAAACTTGATATGATCCCATGGAGTTGGTACTGCTGATTACCTCAGACAATAAACACCCCTAATAAAACTTTCATATGAGTAAATTTTTCATCAAACTTCAGGAAACAAGCCCAAGTAAAAAAACATTCCTTGATACCCCCAACATTGTGCATCTCACCACCTCACCAAAATGATTCTTCTGTCGTAACTTGGAATAATAGTAAGACTGAATACATGACTTAAACAAGTACAAAGCATTAAAAAAACTAAAAACAAGAAAACATTAATATTGTGCATGGTACGTGGCTACTCTTTTAGCGTCCTAGGATATACCTTGAACATATCTACCTGAATTGCATCAAAACTATGCAGGAGAAGCCCATAACCAAACATAGATTTAATTAATCACTTATCCAAGCTTATGGAACAGAGGTCAAGGCCATTAGATCTGGTGCCCATTATCCAAATGGATCGACAAAGAATTTTACCCTAACTGACATTCTTCAATTTTCCTGTTCTATTTCTTCTATTTCATTTCTATTACCACGTTTGAAATTGGTTTTCTTCTTCTTCTTTTTTTCAAGTTTCATTTTCTAGTGCAGTTGACAAACCAATGAACATGCTTGGTATCATACAGGTGCACAATTTCTGTTGATTACTTATAAATTGGTAGGACCCATTAAAACTTCCTAATCTGTTGTCCGATTACAGTCACAAAAAACGGCTGAGTTACTCTTGGACTTGAAAGTGAATCCCATCATTTGCACCCCTTCAACTGCTTCGATTGATACATCCATGACTATTTCCAAGGTGAATCCTCATACAACAGTAGTATGCTCTGAACTCCAGGCATTCATGATTCTCTGTCACTTATTAAATAATTGTTTGTTACTGATTTACTGGAAATAGTACGCAATTCCTATTTGTTGGATATTATGAATTGATGGCCACATGTATGTAAACTTAGTTTTTTTCCCTGAAACAAACCTGTCATGCACTGGGAACTTGCATGCATTACGTGTAAGATTTGTGCTTTCAGTATTTCATATATTGCGAATTGTACTCTTTTGGTTCTAGGTGTTCTTTTCTGAAAATTCTTAAACTAATAAACCAAACCAGATTCGACATTACTTGTCTTTAACCACAGTAGGAAAACAAATTCCACCATCACATGATCCACGCTCGATGATGAAGAGTTCTGAAGATTGTCAACAAAACAACAGGTTCTGCATCAATTATATATTGAGTAATCATAGATTGTCTTTGGTGCTTTACCCCTTAAATTTTAGTGACCACTGGAGAATTTTGTGAATTCTTTTGTTATATGACCTGAAAACATGACATTTCAGGTGGAAAACAGTTTGAATGTTTGAAGTTACCAATAGAAAGAAATGAAATTTTGTAATTTATGCTGCATCATCGCTGTTTCGGTGTAAATTTTGTAAATTATATAAGAGCATTTAAAATATCTGTAAAGTGCTTTAGCAAAATCTGGAAAGTGGTTGTTAAGGCCAAACTCATCATGTGCTTATATCTTTTAACAATGTTGATTTGTCTAAATTTGATGGTCATAGGTGTCTACATGGGAATGTCTTGAAGATATTGATCACATGAAAGATAGAATGAATGCACTTTGTTCTAAATTGAACTCTTCTTGAACCAGCGGTCCATCTGCTTATTGGTCAATTTATTTCAGTAGACCAGGGACATTTATAGAGACTGTTTCTAGACTGCAGTCCCATAATTTGATGAGCAAGATTTTCTTGTGGATTTTATGAGTGATTGTATTCCAGTCTCTCTTTTTTTGGGCGTTTTGAATGAGCAATTACCGAGATTAGCAGATGTGTTGTGATGCACAACCAAATAATTGCATGAGAAAGTCTATTGAACAGAACTGTTGGTGAATTGAAGAATGTAGAATATGTAGTCACAGAATCATAATCAGTGTTCAGTGACACCTCCCCTCTATGTTTTTTTTAATATTTTTTTGTTATATATTTCATGAACATCACATCCCCTTAAGTGATTGTGTTGTGTAGACCCAATTGGCTTGTCATTTTGATGGCATTTTGGTAGTCTTTTGGTTCAACCTGTACATGTGGCTTCATTTCCTTTCATTTAATAGATTCAGAAATAGTTCAACCTCAAAATTCATATAGTTTGATCAATTTTTTTGCGTTACTCGATATTCATTTTGAACATGCACTGATAAAATACCAGAGATCATCCAAAAATAGTGCAAAAACAGGTCACCTAGCTGTTAATGTATACTCCCCAGCAAGTATATATAGCACTCTAACAGTGAAATTCTTGAACCATATCTGTCCAGGTGACATTTCAGGCAACAAATTGAATCATACCTAACAATATTCAAATACAAACATACGGAACACAAGAAGAGCCAGCTTTATCTTTTTATTTATATTAAACTAGCACTCTTTACATGCGCATTTTATATCTTAAGACTTGCCAATAGAGTTTAACCTTTATTCTTACGTCACATGAACTTTGAAAAAACAAGCATGAGTAGGCCACTCTTGATGATGGGGGACCACTCTCTTTCAAGAGAGAACCATTTAAGCTGTGGGGAATGGTTTGTAAGGATCACTAAATGCTTGATGGTTTCTAGGAAGAGAGAACACAATCTGCATGTGAGAATAAATGAAATAAATGAATAATAACTCACTGAACTTCTACTGTAGCTTGAGTATTAGAAAATGACTGTTGATTTAGAAGATCAATAAATGTGTTTCTTGTCAGTTGTATTGTGTATGCAGTCTTTTTTTTTTTAAATAGGTAAGATGTGGGATTTGAACGCAGAACCTCATGGTTGCAAATTTTGTTGTCAATTATGTACGCAGTTAGTAAATTTATTGTACAAACGATGATCATTAATGCCTCTAACAAATGTTGCCAGATGCCAAGTATAAAATAAATGAGATTGTGGGTGGTAATATGTAACAAAGTATATATAGGAAGATAAATGAGGGCTCTGTCCTAACTGTCGATGATTTAGTATGCATGTGTGTTCCACTTCAACATTGTTGAGAGAAAATACATCACATTCAACCATCTCATTTGGATTTTAGAGATTGAAAATAAAAATAGAAAAAACTGAAGTGACACCCAACTGCTTCAAGAATCACTTCTTCATTCACTATATGATGTCTTAAAGGGGAAAAAAAGACTCAAATGCATGCAAAGGTATTGATACCAACATCATACCTGATAGTTTTCTAGTGTTCACGACTTCAAACCAGCTGCACAGTACACAAAATAGTACTCCCCTATCCGTATGAACTTCTCATCAAATCCCAGCTCTTGAATTTTACTGAAAGTCAAGAACATATCCATTGTGTCATAATCTTCCATATTGAATAAGAAAAGCATGAAGAATAGATAAGCACCTCTGATTTTCCATGAACTTCTTCCTTCAGCATTTAAATGTTTGGTACAAGTTTATGCCTATACTGATTGTTGGATTTTTGTTGCATGTGACCAAAAATGCATTGATCCATTGTAACCCAAGCAGATGCATACGTTTCAAAATATGCATGTTTGCATTTCTAATAAATGCATGAGTTACAGAATATTGCATTGATTTTGAAACGTTTGAGTATTCTAAAATGCACACATTTTATTTTAATGCACAAAACCTGTCTTTCCACCACCATCTCTATATAAATAATGGTGCATGCATTTTCTAAAAGATCTGTGTGTGTGTGTGGTTGGCATTCATCTCTAATAGAAAATGAGACAGGGTGTGATAATCAACAATCCACCATTTAGCATATTTTCATCACCAACCTGAGAGGAGTTAGCACTCCAATTTTTCTACAAACCAGTGTTGAAATTCTTCATCCACTAATTCCACTTTTCCTAATCTGGGCGTCTGAAAGGATCGTAGTCTGTTCATCGTGGTTCTTTCGTAGCTCGCACCCCGGAAGAACAAAACCAATTGTGGTCGTATCTCTCAGTGGTAGGAGCCATTCAACCCTGTGCGTGAGGGGGGCCTTATTCACCGAGGACAGAGTGTCTTCACTCGCTTCCACATTTTCGGATACACTTTTCTAATCCCTAACTCTTTTATTTCATGTTTTTACAATATATTTCAAAATATGCATGATTTAATATATATTTGAGGTTTATATTTTTTATGTGATTATTATAAGAATTTGTGTTTAGCCTTATATTTGATTGTCACGCACAACACTGATCATGTGCTCCACACTGCATTGTCAATACTTGCTTATGAAATTTTAGCAGTATAGTAATTGAAATAATGTAGACTATGAATCTGAGTCAGCACATACCATAGTCGAGATGCATTGGCCATGGCTGATGTTACTCTACTCACACATGGAACACATGCCCCAGGGAAAATATATTTCTTAATAAACTTAGAGCTCCGTCTATACTGATCATATCGTTCATCTACAATTGATGTGAACTACGAGAAAATCCACCAAACCATCCTGTTATGATACATTAAGACAAAGTAAAATCATTCCACATTCTATACACATTCATGCATTACCCAATCTGTCATAATATTACTCATTCAATGAAAATTTTATTGGTTAATTTTTATCTATATGTTTCCTTGATGTTTGTGGTTCATATTAGATAAAAGCAACTAACTCGTAGAACAAGCCGACCATCTTCAGCCAGAGGTGCCTCACAAGAACCAAAAAATTCCTCCATATATTCATGGCCTACAACTTCTATCATTTCATTGTAAGAGAATTGTGGTTTGAAAAACATTAAATTTTTGCTTGTCAAAAGCTAATGGAAAAAAAATAGGAACTGCTCAGAGACTTTCCACGAAATTATCCTGTTATAATTTTTGGGGGTAGGCAGTTGTCGATAGTCACATGGTATAAACGTTATGTGATCCTGAAAATGCATCCAAAAGTAAGTCAAAGGTCTGTTTCATAAAGTAACAACACTCCTTTTTGCACGCTTTAAAATTTTCACCTGATATCCGGCTTCTTTTACTTTCATCCCTGCAAATTTTAGTTGCTCCTCAGATAGGGTAATGCCAGTGTATTTGTAACCAGTTTGTTTAACAACTTCTATGGCTAGTCCCCCCAAACCACAGTCAATTTCAAGAACTTCATGTTTGGAATCAATCCTGGCCTGAAGATTTTGAAGATTGAAACTTGTATAATGTTAGGAAAGCAGCGAGCAATATTATACGATCCACAAAATTATAGTAAAATTTTTCCCTAGAGGCTCTCACTTTTTCAATAAAAAGAGAGATATTTCCGTAGCTTTGCAACATTGAGTAGTTCATTCTCTGACGGTTAAAAACCAAAACTGGTACAATGGATGTCAGAATTAAAATAGGCCTAGGATTTACCATGTCAACAATAATTTTAACAGTTCTATGTTATGTGAAGAAAAGATGGCGTACCTTAAATATCGTAAAAGAATACGTCATTGTTTCATCAAGGAACAAAGAGAACAGATCATTGCTCTGAAAGCATGTCAATATAGATTACATGAGTACAATTATGTGAAAATTAGCACACAAGCTTGTTATAATTGATTATTATGGATTAAAAAGTAGTTTTAATTGATTGCAAAAAATTGGAGTTAGGTGAAGGTAAAAAGGCACTGCAGCCAGTAATATATGAATTAAACCATAGAACAGTTTTGGCAATCCCTATGAATTATTGACTTGAATGCATAATGTAAAGTTCTCCGTCTTGTGACCACGTTATGAACTTCCATTGTCGTGTGGAAGCCACATATCAAAGTTCAAATTGTGAAGCTGCATGAAAATATTAACTGTAATAATGGGAAAATATGGTTTCATTTTACGAATTAGAAACTTATGTTAAAAATCTTTTATCTGAATGATTTTTTGGTTTCTTCAGTGACTAGTCCAAGAGTAGGGTATTACATTAGCAATGTTGACACTTGCAAATGATAAGTTTTTTTTGCTTAGGGTGAAGTCTTCATTGGCTTCCTGTCAAGGAGGTTCGAGTTTCATTTTATTCTAAGGTAAAGAACTAAATCAGTTATTTTGACATCATGACTGTTAATTTAAAAAAAAAAGTTTAATGAAACTGAAAGATAGCCAAAGAAGTAATGGTGAGATTTAGATACAGAACCAGATCATAATAACGAGAGATGTTTCGGCGAGCCTGAGTGGGACTATTATGCCTCAAAATGTGCTGGAAGAAATATTTTGCAGAACCCACAACTGCTGTTGATAGTAAAGGTGTCCACCAACCCTTGGTGCTGTTTTTTAAGCAAATTATATTGTGAGAATTGTTTATTGTATATTGAAACTATGTCCCTGATTTCCAAAATATAATATACCTTTTATGTCTATTATTGTTTTTTTTTGAAGAAAAGGTAGATATTTGCTACCCGATTTCATTTACTGAATTCGAATTACAAACTCTGAAAGGAGGGGGAATAGAATTATAAAAGCAAGATTAAAGATAAGATTAGGGTAATCGAAAGTACCTTTCCTCCGGGTTAGAAGAGTCATCTAACCGACAGGAGGAGCTCACCCTTGATCACCCCTCGATATGCAGGCTCCCGTTGCGAAATTGAATGTCCTTCGCCTTTGCTATATATCGCCCCCAATCCCGCATACATCCTCGAAACATCTCCCACATATTTTCTTGATACACGCGTGCACCGTTGAACACCGTATCGTTTCGAGTCTTCCAGATTGTCCACGCTCCCGCCGGTATAATGGCCTGCGTTATCACTGCTTTTAAGCTGTTGTCATCCGCCCTCTTAAGTGCTTTCCCGGCTTCCCATAGTTCTTCGATCGTGTGGCAAGGCATTCGAATCCCAGTCTGTGCCCCAATCTCCATCCAAAATACTCTCGTCACTGGGCAACCACAAAACAAGTGTTGGACCGTTTCCGCCGTCGTCGAGCATAGGGGGCATTCTGTTGGGTCTTTCGGCGCCCACTTAGCGCGGTATGCCCTGGTGAGTAGTCGTTCTAAATACAAAAGCCACATAAACACCTTGATTTTCAAAGGGATTTTCGGCCTCCATGTTTGCTTGTACTTCGGGTTTGTCTGAACCCCCCCGACGCGCTCCGCTCTCCACCATAAATAGGCTTGTTTGACCGTGAACACCCCTGTTGACCCCGGTCGCCAATAGATCTTGTCCTCCTCTGCCTCCCGCATAGACATTGTGTCTAGCTTCTCCAACATCACTATGAACTGGGTCGTCTCTGCCGCGTTGAGTCGCGCGCGCGAGAGCTCCACCTGCCATATGCCCAAGGTCGGTAGAAAGAACTCCGCCGCTGGTCCATCCTTCTTGATCGCCAATCGGTAAATGTCCGGTGCTATGTCGCAGAGGCGCTCGTCCCCGCACCATCTGTCCGTCCAGAAATGAACTGATCTCCCATCCCCGAGCTTCCAGACCATCACCCTCTCCAAGTCCTCACGGTCCGCGAATAAACCTTTGCTTAGTTGTGTCACCCTTGCATTCAACGTGGGCCACCGATGGTCTCCGATTCCTGATCCCCCGTAGCGGTCCGTGATGATTTGGGACCATATAGATCTGTCCCAAGCAAGCCTCTTCCATGACCATTTTGCTAGGAGTGCCATGTTCATGATTCGAAGATTCAAGACCCCCAAACCGCCTTCTTTTTTAGGTCGGCAAACCTTGTCCCAATCAACCAAATGCGGAGTCCGTCGATCCTCCCCACTGCCTCTCCATAGAAATCTCCTTCTGATGCAATCAATTTTTTCGAGGACCCCCATCGGGATCCTGAACACCGAGAGATAGAAAAGTGGTAGATTTGTCAATACTGCTTGGAGTAGCGTCAGCCTCCCGCCCCAACTGAGAAGTTGTCCCTTCCACCCAGCCAACCGCTTCCCGTATCGCTCGATGAGGGGGTCCCATGATTCCTTCGTTAATCGACCCTTTACTAGTGGGAGGCCGAGGAGCTTTGTGGGAAACGAGCTCGCCGGGCAGCCCATACAAGCAGCCAACATGACCTCCTGTTGATTGGTGATGTGTATGCCGTGCATTGTACTTTTTTGTAGATTGAGTGATAGACCCGAAAGAAGGCCAAAACAAAACACGATGAATCTGAATCCACGTACACTCCTCGCATTTGCTTCGCTTAGGAGAATCGTATCGTCTGCATATTGTAGTATAGACACCTTTCTTCCCTGTGGAGCACTCGATATCCCCGTGCTCCATCCGGCCTCTTCTGCCCGAGCACATAGCCGTCGTAGTACATTTGCCACCATGACAAAAAGAATAGGTGAGAGGGGATCCCCTTGGCGTAGTCCCCTGTTGAGAGGAAAGAAACCGGCCACTTCCCCGTTCACCACCACTGAGGCGTGCACTGTGTCAACGCATTGGTGCACCATCCGAAGCCATCGAGGTGGGAAACCATGTTGTCCGAGCAGCTTGAGGAGGAAGTCGCGGTCAACACTGTCATATGCCTTGGCAAAGTCCATTTTATGTCTATTATTGTTAAGCTGTGCATCCCCGTTGGCAATGAAGATCTACAGAAAAAAATGAAAAAGCAAAGTTGAAAAAAAAAGTAGATAGAAGATATTAAAGAATTTGAGGTGCTTTATCTCTTCCTATAAAAAAATTACCATGAAGAAATTTAAAAGACCTTCATTCTTGTCAATGAAGGAGATGTCTCCATTTATGTATGCATCTGCAAAGCCTAGATCAGCCTGTGTGGCAACCTGTCAAAAGGGAACACAAATGAGCACACACTCACTATAATATTATGTAAAACTTTAAATGCATGATCATTTATGTTGTATAAACCATTGAAATATGTTTTTGTGTTTTTAATTTGCTTAAGTTAACTGATGTCAATTTTGTTTGTTCTATTTTGTGTAAAAACTCCAGTTGTTATTGGATTAATATACCTTCTAGTGGAACCGGGGGTTGTTTACTTTTAGTATACACTTAGGGCTGGTTTTTCCTTTGGCACTCTCGGAACGAAATAAAACATATCTGTTCATCTAACAATCCAATGTTGGATAAAAGTAAACTAGTAAACTTAAAAATGGTATCTGTTCAATTACATAAAACGCTGAAGTTTTATGTTTTGGTGTGAACTTACATTAAACTTCTTATAGATATATAATGCTGAAGGAACCTTGTTACGATTAGTCGTGTTCCTGATTCCAAGAAAGAAAACACAACAAGACTTTTACTTAAATTAGCATGGTTCTGTCCAATCAAACCATGTGTAGCAACTATATATTCCAACCTGCAATGGAATATCATTATCTAGTCTATTGAATTTTGTCTTTCAAAGAAATTCAAACCAATTGATGATACCAAAGAATCATTACCTTTAATCCATCCTCGAAAAATCCATAACTTGAAGATGAAACACGACCTAATAAGTATGCAATCAACACAGTTACATTATATTTGATAAAAATATAATTGACATGGAATTACAGTACCACTTTAAGATATCAAAACTTAGGTTTTCATATATCATGGGAGCCCAGTCATTGTTGAGGCTTTGATTGATGCAACCACATGTGAATTTTGGTTTATTTATATGTCTAATCAGATGCACTTGTAATATTTTTTTTATGCATGCTCAATTCATCTAAACATGCAGGAATTTTTTTTTTTGACTGAAATGGTAGGCTCTGGCTTTAATATATTAAGGGACATTGCCCAAAAGTAAAGCAATACAAAGCATAAATCCAATACAAGCTCTTGGAAATTTAGGAGAGGAGATCTCTACCCATTTCCGCCCGCCATTGGACTACAAACCACTAAGGAATTACAAGTTTATCAGTCTGGAAACTGATACCCCTTGCCCCTACACAATAATTCCCCCAGTCGATGATTAGATTTTTAGCTAACTCCCAAATGTTTTCCGCATACGGTCTTTGTCCCCCGAAAATAACTTGATTACGGCTAAGCCATATCGCCCAAACCGTCGCGGGCACCAAAAGCTGGGACATTTTAGCCTTCACCGACCGATCTCCCACCATCCTCATTTGCTTACCTGCCCTCCACATGCCCTCCAAATCCCTGAACTGTACATCCAACCCTGACGCCTCCTTCATACGATCCCAAACCCACCTCACCAATTGACAGGAAGTAAACAAATGATCCGCCGACTCTGCTTCCTCTCCACAAAGGGCGCAAGCTTCCTCAAGCCCCGGATTCCATCGAACCAGTCTACTCCTGGTGAGGATCCTCCTCTGATATAATATCCACAAGAAGAATTTCACCTTGAGAGGAACTTTGCACCCCCAGATTTCTCTAGACTTTGTCCCTGTGATCGCTTGAATCGGGCGCCCCCTCCTTAGCCATTCATAACCTTTCTTCACTGTGAAACCTGCTGCCTTCGCTGATTTCCAGACCACAACATCGTCACAATCCGTCAAGACCGCACCCTGCCTAAGAACCTCAAGCAGCTCCTGCAGCTCCTCTGTTTCCACCTCGCTAAGTGCCCTTTTCACTTTCACGTCCCAATGCCTTGCTCCATCCCTTCCTCTACGAAACAAGCAGACAACTCCCTGTAACTCTCGCGAGGAGAAAGATGGATGAAAACCGCACCTTCAATGATATGTCCCCAACCCATATATCATGCCAGAACCTAATTTCCTTTCCTGAACCTAACCTCCAAAGAGTGCCTTGATTGAAATTTTCCAGACCATCCAAAATACCTTTCCAAATCCAAGATGTTTTACGCGTCATCCGAGGGAAGCGACTCCCCGCCAAAGAACCACAATTGTAACTCTCCCGCACAACCCTACACCATAAGAGCTTAGGATTAGAGCACCATCTCCACAGCCACTTCATTAGGAGTGCATAATTCATATCCTCCAACTTCAGGACACCCGCTCCTCCCTGCTTCTTACTTGCGCATACCGCCTCCCAATTGACTAGATGAGGTTTACTTCTCCTGTTCTTTCCTCCTTCCCATAAGAAGCGACGTCTTAAGCCCTCCAACCTGCTAAGAACCCCTTTTGGTATCTTGAAGACTGAGAGATAATATATCGGAAGGTTGGATAGGACCACCTGAATCAATGTAAGCCGCCCCCCCATACTCAAGAAAGAGCTTTTCCATCCCTCTAATCTCTTCTCAAACCGGCTCACCAGAGGCTCCCAATCTTGCTTTCTCAAACGAGACACGTGCAAAGGTAAGCCCAGGTGTAACATGGGGAACTGCTTCACGTCACAAGACAGAATACGCGCTAGATGGGACATGGTCGTATCGTCCACGTGGATCCCCACTATAGAAGACTTCTGAAAGTTCACTTGGAGACCCGATACCAACTCAAAACATCGGCAAACGAACTTCACCCCCCGAACCGCATCGGCACTCGCTTCACTTAGGACAACGGTGTCATCCGCATATTGAACATGCGAGACAACCAAGCCCCCTTCAATGCAAGCCAGTCCTTTCACCCATCCGCTAGCAACTGCCCTCTTCATCATTCTACTGAACACGTTCGCAACTATGACGAAGAGCAGTGGTGACAACGGATCCCCTTGACGAAGTCCCTTGCCGATATGGAAAAAACCATGAGGTTCCCCATTAACTAAAACCGAAGCCTTCGCCGTAGTGATGCAAGCTCTTACCATCCTAATCCAATTAGGTTCGAAGCCATGGCAACTTAGAAGATGGAACAAGAACTCCCAGTTGACATTATCATAAGCTTTAGCGAAGTCTAGCTTGATAACCACCCCTTTCTTTTTGGCCCTATGAGAAGCTGAGATGCATTCTTGGACCGTCATGTAACCGTCTTGAAGAAGCCGCCCTGGTATGAACGCGGATTGATTCTCATCCAAAAGGAACCCAATCACCACCTTCAACCTATTAGCCAGAACCTTTGACACCATCTTATAGCACCCATTGACTAAGCTAATGGGTCGAAAGTCTCCAATCTCCCTAGCACTCTCACGTTTTGGAATGAGAGCTAAAAAGGTCGCATTCAGTCCACCTATGCCAGCCGATGAAGTGAAGAAATTATGAAACATCTCCATCAGGTCCTCCTTAACCGTTCCCCAGAACTCCTGAAAAAAGCGTAGTCCAAACCCATCCGGCCCCGGCGCCTTGTCTGCCTCAGCCCCGAAAACTGCCGCCTTCACCTCCTCCTCATTGAAGTCGGCCTCCAGTGACGAGAACAAATGGTCAGGAATACGGCCCAACTCCTCATCAATCCACACAGGCCTCCATCCCCTGCTTCGCTTGAACGCCTTTGAGAAGTGCTCGACTAGACTGTTTTCAATGTCCTGCCTTCTATTGATCGTCTGCCCATCAACCCGTAGCTCCACAATTTTGTTAATTCTTCTCCGCCCATTGGCCGCCGCGTGAAAAAACTTATTTTCAGGATAATACATGACTTGCCTGCATTGTGAATTTATGTAGTCCTTTAAGTGATTCCTAAACCACCTGTAGGATTTGTAAACTAGATATGCTTAAAAATGATGATGAGTCTCAACATCCAGAATGAAAGAAGTTATAACCTTGGTATGATCCACAATACGTCAATACCATATCCCTCTCTTGCCTTGGATTTCATCAAGATCAAATGAAGCTTTTGCAGCAGCTGTTGACGGAATTGGATGGCTGGTCATCCATTTAAGCAAATTTTGGTGTGGTGCATGAGGCGGGTTGAGAGTAACAAGAAAATGTAATCTTGTATTCTCTGTATTCTGCACCTCCATCAGCTTCACATTTAGCATTTCATACTTGTTCAGAAATAATTATGTCAACTTAATATAATCCAAAATATGTTGAAAGCATTAATTACTAGCCTGAAGTGCGTCGAGCCAATATTTAAGTACACGCTATTATCTGTGGTTCGAAAAATATTACGCGCACCCCACGCCACTGGATTCTCTGGCATGAAGTTTCTATCACGATGAAGGTACGTATCGCTGCCAGTTTAATATAATGATATTGTTAATCACTTTTGCATGATCGAATTGATTGGTTTCTAGAAATTGTGACTGTATTATTTACATGTGATATCAATAGATAAGAGAAGCTACCTATACACGTATTGATAAGCACCAAGCACTCTTAACTCCTCATATGTTGCTTGTTCTCCTAATAGTTTGAGAGAGTCTGGTGCATTCACACTCACTATGCATCTATCATAATCTTCGTGCAAACCTTGTGAATCTGTTACATGACAAACTGTGACACGTACTTGAATTAGTAGAGAAATCAATGCATATGGAGATTTTATACTTTGAACTTTCACAACATTATCTTAGACGCATTTCAACAAAGAAGAAAAGGATCACTACTATAATTTTTGACATTGATCACGGTTGTTTTGATCACGTTTTAAAAAAATCAGTGATCGTAGTAATTAAGATTACAGTTTTTTTAAAACCGTGATCTTTATAAAATATAAGATAACGGATTTTATAAAACTGTGATCTTTATAGTTACAAAGATCATGGTTTATCAAAAATTGTGATCGTTTATCACCTATTTGATCACCGTGATCTTTTCGTAATTAAAAGATCACATTTTTAAATGAAAGCGTGATCTTTTCGTATTAAAAAAAACCTAATGTGGTCCCCTAATCTCGACCCCGCATCTTCCTCTCTCACGACCCCACCCCTTCTCCTCTCGCGACCTGACCTCTCTCACTGCCCCTTCCGCGTCCGCCAACCCAGCCGCCGCCGCCGCCTCCCATTCCTCCGTCAAAGCAGCTGCTGCCACCGCCTCTTCCCCCTCCTCCATAAGTTTCTCTCTCTCTCTGCCTCTCTCCGTCTCCTCCTCTTCTTCCATCTCATTCTCTACGAGATACCTCTTCTTCCATCTCCTCCTCTGCTGTCGCCGCCGATGGGATCATCTCTCTCTCTCTCCCTCTCTCTCTCAATCTCGATTTCATCTTGCCATGGTCTATTTGGGGGATTTCATTTTATTTTGTAGGTTTGAATCTCAATCTCCCTCTTTCTCTCAATCTCGATTTCATCTTGCCATGGATAGACATTTGGGGGATTTCATTTTATTTTGTAGGTTTGAATGGAGAAATATATCTTATTGTTAGGTTTGTGAAAATTACTAATTTGTGAAATTGGTTAATTTGTGTGTGTTTATGTGTATTTTTTCATTCTATACAATTTATTCATGCTTCAAACAATTAAAAAAAAAAGCAAAGAAAAAGGAGAGACACGGCCTTCCTTTGTTCTTATCTCTATATAACCACAACATATAATCTCTTTTAAATAATAATAATAATATAAATAAAGCTCCACAAATAATGGATTTGAGGGGGGTGGGTCAACTTTTTCAAAAATTTACAATCAAGAAAACATTGATCTCACACACGCCCCTTATGTTTCCTTGCATGTACTCTGTCTGTCTGTCTCTCCATCTCTCACATTTCATTGTTCATTTGAATTCTAGCTTTTCTTTTGTTTAATTTTTGTTAAATCTGTTAAAAACTCTTTTTGTAGGGGTTGATTGATAGGAAGAGAAGACTCTCCTTCTCATTCTGAATAACAAAAAAGTAAGCATTTTTTTTTTGTTTTTTGTTTGTTCTGCATCCGTGAAATTAATTTCTGATTTTATGCCAAATTTTGGTTGTGTGATTGACGTTAAACAAATGTTGGCTGTGTGGGGCTTCAATGCATGTTCTTTTGAGTGTATTTATACTTTTATATTGAATTATATATTTTCCTTGATTTAAAGGGGGGTGTTTCTTCGAAGAAAAATTCACAGTGTGATTATTCAAGGGGGAGGTTCCGTTATGGAGTAACATTATTATTTATTTTAAAAAGGACTAATATTATATTATGGTTTTTTATCCAAGGAAACCCCTTGCTTAACTTTTGTTTTTTTCTAGTCAATATATATAAGTATGCTGCTTTGGTCATTGCATATGTGATGTCACCTTGGAAAAAACTAGCTTAGCCTCATGGGGTTTGTTTACTCTTCATCTTCCTGTAGACTCTGTGATCAAGACATCATATCGTGATAGGTACATTACCTTAGCCTCATGGGGTTTGTTTACTCATCATTGATAATATAACATTTGCATTGGACAGAGATGCAAGAGCACAGCATAAATAAGTTCTACATCTATGATATCAGTCATGTTTTTCTTATATTTCTAAATTTTCTTTGTGGAATGTATCAAGCTAGCTATATTAACATAAAAAGGAAAAATCACTCCTATTCCACTCTATTTTCCACCTATTCCGCTGCCAGACAGGGGCTTAGAGATTTGCCAAGAAAGGAGAAGGTGGAAACCTACGAAACCTTACTTTGCATCTGCTAATCATGCATTGTATTCCAATATGCCAAGGTATCATCCTCTCTTATTATATTTTTAATTGAGTGGTTGTTTGAGAGTGGAAGACCAAAATGTTTAATGGAAATGTAGTCAAGAGATATAACAGTCCATGCTTTGTATATGCTTTCTTTTCCTTGTCTTGTTTTTTTAGGTTACTGGTTTAGAATAATTTATAAAAGCTAAAATAAATGTTAAACATGCATTTTATTATCACATCCATCATTTAATCTTTGGTTATCTTTATTTATATTCATGATTTGATTTAATCCAACTGGTTAAATCAAATGAAGTTGCACTAGCTTTGGCTGCCTATTGTTAACTTAGGATCCATGTATGAGCTTGATTTTCTTTTTCAAGACCCCAAGTGTTGTGTTTCAGTTTAGACTACTGGATTCTTTTGGAGATAAAGCCTGATGAAGTGATGCAACAGAGGGATCTGGAACTTCAACAACTGCAGCCCACATACTTCACTAACAGCAAGGTATATGATTTTTTTTCCCATTTGGAAATATAGTTCATTAAATGATTATATTGCTTTATTTGTTGAATTTCATTTCTGATTATATTGCTTTATTTGTGAGATGCAATTTTTTGTTAGTTTATGACATTGTAGTCATGGAGGAGATGGCTGCTGAAGGTTCTCAATTAGCTCAGTCAATTTCATGCATTGAATTTTATGTCTTGAAGCACAGAAATATCTTATATATGCTCAACATTTTTTGTTTTTATTCACAGAGTATCATTATTGTAAATTGAGCTATTGTTTTGTGTTATTGGCTATAGACTCACGGCTGATCGATGGACAAGATTTTTTCACATCCTATGATGAAGTGTACGACAGTTTTGACTCCATGAGTTTGCAAGAGAATCTGTTGAGGGACATTTATGTATACGGTAGACCAATATGGATTTTCATTATTAATCCTGCATGTTTTTTGAATTACATTATAATCTCCAATGCTTATATTCTGCAGTAATGTTTTTTGAATTACATTGTGAGGATCCATTTGATTCCGTTAATTATGTTTGTCATTTCACTTGGCTCTAAAATTATCTACTTTGTAGCTGGTTCAAGGGTAATCTCATTTTTACATATATACAGCATTGCAAGGTGAAGGTCAGAGGTATTTCTTTTCTATTTTTTATATGTGTTGTGATAGGAACAACAAATTTCACTTGTAAAGTTAGTTATTTTTTTATACTTATATATATAATGCAATTCTCTCTGTGAAAAAAACAGTTGTATGAAGGTTGATCCATTTGAGATGAATGAAAGTTATTTTTAATGAGCAGCTCGTTTTGTAGTTCAATTGTGGCTTGACTGGATCAGTGTAATTCAAAAATACATGTAGTTGATGCTTACATTCAAATTTTGAGGTATTACAGTCTCCTTTTGACTTCAACAACAATTTACTCTTTATTTAATTATTATTGAATCTCATAAGTCAATTATCTAATTTTGGTAATTATGTTTGTCATTTCAGGTGGTTCTAAATTTTATCTATTTTGCGGCTCGATCGGGTAATCTCTTTTTGTATGCAGAACATTGCAAGGCGAAGGTCATTGGTCGAAGTGTGTGTGTGTGTGTGTGTTTTTTTTTTTTGTGATAGGAAGAACAGGTTATACTTATTTGTTTTCTTTGACTTATAGTTATATATAAAATAATTGTATGTGTGAAACAGTTGTATGAAGTTTGATCTATATTAGAGGAATGAAAATTATTTTTAATGAGCATCTCTCTTTTGTTGTATGAATTGAATTGCAAGCAGGTACAATCAATATATGAAATTGTATAATAATTCAGTGAATTGTAATTTTTTAATAATTTAATGATAATAGATTGTTTATAAAGCGTGATCTTAAATAATGTAAAGATCACAGATTTTTTATAAAATGTGATCTTACATAATATAAAGATCACAGTTTTTTTTAAAACTGTGATCTTTTGGATACTAAATATCACGTTTTATCATATAAGCGTGATCGATTCTTATACAGCAATCACGGTTTATTCGAAAACTGTGATCATTTATCACTTTTGATCACGCTTCAAAACCGTGATGAAAAATTTGATATAAACAATCACACCCTCGTAGATCACAGTTCAAAACCGTGATCAATGTCAAAAATTGTAATAGTGGATGCTCACCTCCATCAATACTAGCAACAGATTGTACACGCCAACATGTTCTTATGTGGCAGTGCCTACTCTTTTCCAACTCTTCTTGGATCTGCTCCACTCATACTTGTTACTAACAATGAAATGGAATAACAAATGAACTATACATATAATATATGTACTAATAAATGACAAAGTTATCAAGTAATGAAAAGATAATACCTTACTGACGTAGTGCAACGAACATCTTACAGGATGACATTTTTGCCAGGGAAAAAGCTGTAAGAAAACATAAAATTTAGAAATATTATATAACTTAAAAATCATTTTTTCATTCCATTGATACCAAATGTAGAGAATTAAGTAATTAATAGTATGTCCTCTTCCATTGGTTGCTCAGTGGTTTATATCACATTGAAGAATGGTCACATTAAGAGTGATTTTGAATGAACAACTAGGTTACGATTGTGAAACAAAGGACTGGATTTTCCAACAATAATTTTTTTTTTTACACTATAGTCCAATGCCAAAATCCAAAAACTATAGTCATTAATGTAGTGCTTGAAACCAATTTTCAGGATGGATTTTTACAAAACAGAATCTGGCTAATACGCGACCTAAGGAGATTAGAGCCCTTAATTTCAGTTCTACATCTTATGTCTAATTTGACAACAAGATAAGATCTTGAAGATAACATATTTTAATTTTAGTGAATAAAAATTCTATAGATATTGATATTTGTTAAAATCTTGATAACAATGGAAGAAATGTTATTTTAACTGTTACAAGGAAAAAAAATCCTGATTTTTAATTCAAATTCAACTTCATTCTGAATTTTTGTATACATGATAAATTATTATTTAACTATTATTCATCCCATCACGTATTCTCTTATCAAATCAGATATCTAACAATCTGGAATGCACATGTAAGTGTTACCTGAAATGATCACGAAAAAAATAAAGCACATAATAAGCTGAAAAATCCATTATTCCTTCAGCGGAGCAACATGACCATATAGAAGCACTGATAGGGATCTACATGAAATTAGATTATTGTTGACATATCAAATGATGATAAATAAACAACCTTGGCATTTGTTGATGTAAAAAAAAAACATTAAATACATCTAACAGAGAATTTTTTTTTTACTATGAAGGTGGACAACAAGATGAATATTAATTTCATCCAGTAAAACTCACAAGGTAAGCCTTTTGAAATGATAGTGAGTAGCCATGTGATGTGATGAACTGCCCCAATGTTTCATTGAGATTGACCTCAAAGCAATTCTCGTACTCATTAAAGTACCTGTCATACGTATATATTTCATGTATCGAAGCATGTTCTTTCATACAAAATAAAAGAACAACTCCAATAAATTCTCGAAAAAATAGTATGTTTCATCTAACTTAAACATATCCATCATTAGCAAAACGAGAGTGCGTGAGATGGTTATAAACCTGATAACATCATCTTTGAACTTCATGATCTCTCTAACCACCATCCAGTAATATGAATCAACGGCATTATGTTTTCGTGTGAACAAGCCTGAGAGACCATTCCTCGTCCCCCACTCCCGGCGGTCACCCCTGTTGCCAGGAAGGCTCACAGAGAATGAAGAGTCCGACGTCTTTGAATTGACTTCGAGGCCCTCCATGAAGTCCATCACTTGTGAATCAATAGCCTACACATTTACAAAAATATGTTATCATAAACTCAGTTATTCATGCAATCCCAATCAAATATTTGGTTCAATTCATTATACATATATATACACACCAATTTTTAAAAAAAATTATATTTATTTAATCAGATAAAGCATGTATATTGAAAAAATTCCATAGCACATTGTGACAACAAAAATGAATGAATTATTTCACTCACCTTTTTCCAATACATAATATATATATTTAGGTGATTTACAAAATTAACCCCAATTTTTTAATATTTGCAAAACTAATTCCCTCTGTTGTATATTTGCAAAAAATGATTTTTAACCATTTTTTGTTTTGTTTGCTTTTTATAGAGGTCTAATAGATAACAAGGATATGATATATGTATATATATATATATATATATATATATATATATATATATAGAGAGAGAGAGAGAGAGAGAGAGATCATATAGAGATATGATATCATGCAGACATGCGGACGACCTCTTACATGCGGATTCGACGTCGACCGTTCGATCGGCGTGGATCTCATCTGACGGTCCTGATTAGAGAGATCATGCAGATCCGATCTCGACCGTTCGATCGGTGTGGAATTTAATCTGGTAGTCACTAAAAAGAGGAGACCACTGTGTTGGAGTTTAAAAACAAAAAGCTCTCTCTCTCCTCACTCATTCTCGTCTCCTCGACCTAACCCTAAAAATTGCCGATCGAATCTTCCTCCATCACCGGCTCCTCCTCCTCCGGCCCCTCCCTCACCCCCACGATCTCTCTCACAACACATCCGACCATTACCGTGGGATTCAAAGGAGGAAGAGTCTGCAGTGAGGAGAGAGAGAGAGAGTTTTGTTTTTAAACTCCAACACAGTGGTCTCCTCTTTTAGTGACCGTCAGATTAAATTCCATACCGATCGAACGATCGAGATCGGATTTGCATGATCTCTCTAATCGGGACCGTCAGATGAGATCCACGCCAATCGAATGGTCGACGTGGAATCTGCTCCGTATGCCTGCACGATATCATCTCTCTCTCTCTCTCTCTCTCTATATATATATATATATATATATATATATATATATATATATATATATATATATATATATATATATATATATATCAATCATATGCAAAATTTCATATTTTCTTGAGCAAGTGAGGTGGAGTCATGATATATATTACGCATCCTTTGAAAAAAAAAATCAATCATCAACGCGTCAAAGACTACATACTTTTTTCAAATATTCATGTGGTGAGGTTATTTGTGTTAATATTAAAAGAATCGAGGTCATTTATGCAAATTGCTCTTTTTTTCAAGCCACTTATGCCCACACTCCGATCACCGCCACCCGCGTTTTTTCTTCCTCTGCAAACATGAATAATTATGTATATATAAACAAGGGCGTTGATACACACAGTCTGTTTTGCAGTCCCATATACTAAGATAGCTTAATATATACTGCATTATCTTAGCATATGAGTTTTAACATAGTATATGACTCAATTTTTTTAATTATTTTTTCATTAAGAAAAAAATACGCTAATGTATTTTAATATATACTTTATTTAATATAATAACATATACTTCAAAAGATGAGTGTATGATTTTAAAAAAATCATGGGTTGTAAAACGGGCTGCAAATGGGGCTGTGTATATCTTTTTCCATATAAACAATCATTCAATGCAGATGACACTGCATGCTTGCATGCATTCATATATGTGTTGTTATATATATGTGGTACGTGTGTACTGAAGTTGTTCTTCGTGTATGAAACTAATGGTCTTTGAGGGAGGGAGGGAGGGAGAGAGAGAGAGAAAGAGAAAGAGAGAGAGAGAGAGAGGGCTCTCACTTTAGAGTAATGGAGAGTGATTGTGTGGATGTGCGGTTGCTAAAGCTATATTTATAGCATGGATGTTACAATATAAAAAAAAGGTGGTGTTACATGTGTAGCCATCCAACAACGTAGTTTTCTAATCTTAAATTTTTATTCGGGGATAGTTGTATCATAACATAACAGTGATACACAGGCATAGACGAAGATTATTTGATTTTTTATTTGATTGCTTTTTTTCTATTATATTTATTAAAAATATACATAGTTATAAGTTTAGGTTAATAAAATAGAAAAAAATTATATTTATATGATTATATTTATATACTAATGGACAACTTTTGGATAGATGTTTTTTTGAAGTATGTGTACTATTTTTTCACTAAACATTGTTACACGAGTTTGCAAATACAATCATATTAAATGAAATATGTCATGTTAAAACTATTATAAATATATTAAAAATAGATCAATTCAATTCATTATAAGTGTGTGTGTGTGTGTATATATATATATATATATATATATATATATATATATATATATATATGGGGGCCGATTACCTGCGGCGAACGGCAGGTGCGACGTCGATCGTGGGCCGTCGATCACGGGTCCATCGCATCGGACGGTCGGGTGCGATTCATGTTCGACCGTTGGATGCGATGAACCCGCGATCGAACGGCCCACGTCGCCGCCGCACCTGCCGTTCCCCGCATATAATCGCCCCCGATATATATATATATATATATATATATATATATATATATATATATATATATATATATATATATATATATATATATATATCGGGGGCGATTATATGCGGGGAACGACAGGTGCGGCGGCGACGTGGGCCGTTCGATCGCGGGTTCATCGCATCCAACGGTCGAACATGAATCGCACCCGACCGTCCGATGCGATGGACCCGTGATCGACGGCCCACGATCGACGCCGCACCTGTCGTTCGCCGCAGGTAATCGGCCCCCTATATATATATATATATATATATATATATATATATATATATATATATATATATATATATATATATATATATATATATATATATATATATAGGGAACCGATTACGTGCGGTGTGCGGTCGGTGCGGTGCGCGATCACGGGCCGTCGATCACGGGTCCATCGCATCGGACGGTCGGGTGCGATTCACGTCGACCGTTGGATGTGATGGACCCGCGATCGAACGGCCCACGTCGTAAACCGCACCGACCGCACACCACACGTAATCGCGACCATATATATATATATATATATATATATATATATATATATATATATATATATATATATATATATATATATATATATATATATATATATATATATATACACATGGCTATTGGTCATTTTCATTTGATGTTATTCTTTAGTCGGGTTACATGAGCCCACCCACTTTGCGGGCAACACGAGTTTTGTGGGCATCCAAAGATTATTATTTTTATTTTTTTAGAAAAGGTAGAAAATAATTTTTTGATTATTTTATTTTTGACTGTTCAATGGTCAAAAGAACCCGACAGAAATCCGTCTGTCATTCATATGATCCAATTATAGTAAATGAAAAATGTTAAACCCAACCTAGTTTACAGTGTACAATGCATACAACATGTGTTTTAATTTTTTTTTAAATTATATATCTTATTTAATGAGATATGTACTTTTTTAAAAGATAAATTATATACTCAATGAATTTAATGATATTATATGTAAGAAATGTGAAAAAATTCTACTGAGTTATATATCTTGATACAATGAGGAGGAGAGGCTAACGAGATATATATTATCACAATTTAATAAGGATTAAGTGTAACAGAGCTTTAAATGTTGGGGTGCTTTAATTTTCATCCCTCAAATATCTTGTTTGATAAACCAAGCAACAACTAGCTTTTGTATGGGTAAAATATGACATGTACTTGGAAAAACATGTGTAACATATAACCAGTAGGACTTCCCCTAATCTCAAGCAACAATTTCTTTTATCACACACAAAACCCTTCGCAAAGGAGAGGGACCGATGCGATGATCATCCTAATGAATGAAAATAACGTTGTTACACTCAATCATTTTTACAGTCCTCTATGCATCGTTAGAATTCCAATGAAACATATGCATCATTAGACAAGATACATGCGTCATAATTTTTTTTACATTTATTAAAATTGAGTTCATTCAATTTAAAATGGAACGATATACACTAATATCAAAGTATATACATCATTAAATGATGTTTACTATTTAAAAAACAAATTAAAAATATATATGATTTGCGTTTTGAACCGCACAAATAATTGACTCTAACATATTCCTAATGAAAAACTCTTTTTGCATGGGAGGGTTTGAGGAGAACAAACACACTCCACGATCTCAGCAAAATAATAATAATAATAATAATAATAATAATAATAAATCACACAATATCCAATGAGTAATTTTGGTTTATGGGTGTAATTTTCAGATTTGTTTAGGGGCAAAGTAGACATTTAAAGGCCCAGGAAGCATTTTCACAGTCAGAAATGTCGATTTCGAGTAAGCGACAAGCGACTAAGCGCATGATTTGTCCCTTGAGCGCTTCCATAATATTGGGTGGTGTTTAACAACTTAATCAAAGCTTGATTTGTCATGTTTTATAGCTTTGTAAAAACTTTTTTTACACGTAAATGCTAAACGTGGTTTCTCAAAAGAAAATGATATGTCCAGCCCCTTGCGCAGCCCTAATCGCAGTCCACAATAAGTTTTTTTTTTAAAATAAAAATACATTCTCATTAAATTATATATAGTTATTTGAAATGAAACATATATTGAGATTTTTATAGTGTATTTTTTTTCATGTTGAAAAAAAAGATAAATTTTTTTGTGTCATACACTTAAATAGAATCATAGGACCCTATATGTTATGATAGCACAGTATATATCGTGATGTGTGAGGCTGCAAAATGAAAATTGAAATTTTTTTGTTCCATGTAAAAAATATAGATTTTTTTCATTATAATTTTAAAAAATGTGAATATGGACAAAATTAATGGATTTTATTCATTAAAATTAGAAAAATTTATCTTCAAGACCTTACATGTCTTTGTATGATGTTTGCGACTCAAATAACTAGTATGTAACTTACAAGTTATAACATCCTACACATTGTCTCATCATGTGCACACACATCCCTTTCACATGTGATTCTAGTATGTTTACTAAGCCTATCAATTATTCAAAGAATATTTACATATGACCTAAATGTGTATCCAAAAAAATTAAAAAATTATCAAATATATACTGCATCTGTAACAAAAATAAAATATCTGTATCCGAAATATTTCGAATCGGATATGGATATGGTGATATCCGATAAAAAAATATCCATATCCGAAATGTTATTATATATATTTTTATATTAATATATTGATATATTAATGTTATTATGTGTTTTTTTAATTATATTTTACTCTAAATCATGTAATATTTATTTCAGTCAAAAAAAAAAATCATGTAATATTTATATGTGTACCAATAATTTTATGTTTTATAATAGGTAATCATTAATTTTATTATATATTAGTTATATGATTTTTATTTTTTGATATTGGATCTGGGATATTTGAATAATGAGTGATGATACCCAAGTCCCAACTCATAGGCCCCATTCACAGGCCCCATGAGGTGTCATCACCTTATTGGTTGGCTTGTTAACTTTTGAAAATAGGTAAAATGACAAAATACAGATATGCCCTTCATTTAAAATAGATCCAATTAACTCAAATCCCCATTTTTTCTCTTATTAATATTTCACATTAATTTGAATTTGCCTAATTTGAAATTTGCCTATTTTAAAAAATATGTCTCTCTAAAATTTGTTTATTTCAAAATTTAAATTTTTAAAATTTTTATGAATTTTATACCAAAACTTACCTAACTTACACAAAAATCAACTAAATTGTTTTTTATCAAAATTACATCAAAACTTATCTAAATTACACCAAAATTAACTAAATAACAAAAAAAAAAACGTTCTAGTTTTTTTTTATAATGATTATAACTGTTACAGAATGTAACAGTGTTGCACAAATGTAACAAATACAAATCATTATGTGTATGCAATTGAATGTTACATTTACGAATGCAACAATAATATATATTACGAATGTAACAGAATATAACAGTGTTGCATAAATAAACATTATATCGTTCCAAGACTATCACATTTCAAATGTAAATACAAAAAACAATACACACATTTACAAGACTGTTACATTTCAAATGTAACAAAATAACAAAAATTGTGTATTGCTTAAATGTGTCTCTTTCGAATCAAACCGCAATATTCATTCACTAATACATTTATAAATGTAACAGTATTAATTAATACATAGTTTCCACAATTTAATACAACAAAATAACATTATATCGTTATAAGACAAATGTAATAGTCTCTCAAATACTTAGCCACCTTTCTATGAAGTGATGATAATTGTATTCAGAGCATACATCACCTGAGTGTGCATCTTCTCTCTCTCTCGGGAAATTATTAGTCAAAATATTTCCACAATCTCCAATCTGACATGATGATGAGAGAAAAGGAAAAGCACACAAACTGTTGAAGCATCAAGGAATACATCCGTGCAACCGAAAAGATGTGAGGAATCCAGTTGCACTTCCAAAGCTTCACACACAAAGACAGAACAGTAAAATAAGTTCTGATTCTCCCATGAAGAGAGGAGTTGGACGGCCACCCAAGAATGGCTGTGGAGGTGTTGATCGCAGAAGGCAGAATATTTCATCGATGGGAAGTAGATAACTTGTATAAACTAAAATATATTTTTGACAATTTGTATATCTATCTTAGATTTAATGAAGAACAAATCACAAAAAATTAGGTAAATCAAAATCGAAAAACCACTTTATAAGGAAATAATAAATAAAAGGGTATAATGGGTAATGTCTTAATGCCACCTCATGGGGCTTATCTGGGGCTTGTGAAATTGGGGTCTGGGAATCATTATTGTTGAATAATATTAATTTGTGATTTTTGTATACATACCCCTGTTATATTTTAATTTTGTGAAAATACCCCTGTTAAAACCTATTGTGCAAAAATACCCCTGTTATTCTTTAAATGAGTGCATCCGTGCTCCTGAGATTATCTGTCGTTCGGTTTAGTTAAACAACGTCGTTTATGCTCAGTTAAGTGTATGTGAAAAGCCCGAAATGCCCTCATCTACACCAAATGTGTTTCTTCAACCTCCCGAAGTTCACCATTTTTTAATCTCTCCATCTTTCGGCACTCTCTTTCTCTCTCTCTCTCTCTCTTGTGTGTCTGTCGCCCCTCACTCTCTTTAAATCCGTCCAAGCGAATACTTCTGCCAAGCCTTTCAGAATGAACACTTCATCCTCAATGGTAGCAAGTCCTTTCAATCCTTCTTGTCATTGTGGTGTGCCTTGCAAGATTTGGACATCTACCAAAGAAAAGACAAAAAGAAAGAAATTCTACAAGTGCATGCGTTGGGGGGTAAGAATAATCTTCATTTGTCAATTTTTTGATAATTTGTTTTGAACATTTTGCATATGCATGAGTACTGCTTGATGAAATGCACAAACCAATTTTTTAAAATATAACAGGGGTATATATACAAAAATCCATATTAATTTTCATTTAAATTTTTTGAATATTTCAAATAATTATCCAATTTCGAATCTAGATTCTTACTTTGAATATCCGTCATATATCACATACATGTATTTTTTTAAATATCCAATTCAAATCCGTATCCATTTTGTAAACAGATTCACGTGCACACACTGATTGAGCTACACCTAAAGTACACGAGCATTGGAAAAAAATGGCAATTTAAGAAATAAATCCTAAAGAGGAGGGGCATTTTGAAAAGATGCCCAGTATATCAATCAGCCCAAACTCTCCCTCCACCACCATCGCTTCCCGCTCGTTCTCTTCGGTCTTCACCACCTCCACCATTAAAAGAGGAGGAGCAGAGGACTAAAAAGGGGATGGCTTTGAAGTTCCCACTCATCGGACTTCAGTCTCCGAAGCTCCCCTCCTTCGGATGTCCTCGGATTTCCATGGTTTCCGCAGTCCGGTCCACGACAAAGTGAGCTTCTTCATCTTTTAAATCCAATCAAGATTGGATCTTTGTGTCTCCCTTGGGATTGTTTCAGTGATTCCTAATCTGGGTCGTGTTTATTTTTGTTCCTTTTTCATTTTCATGTTTGGGTTTTGTGAACTCCGCCCATGTGGGGTTTGAATTTGATTTTTGTGGTTTGGGTTTCTTTTCATTTTGGTCTGGAAGGGTTGGTTTCAGATGTATTTGTATTTTGAAAAATGATAAACTCAGTCCCGACCACAGTTCGCACCGTGTTTCTTTCTTCTTGTTTTTTTTTTTAAAGTATACACTCACATATTGAAATACATATTGATATATCATGTTTTTTAATTGGATTATTTGGGAAGAGAACAAGAATTAAAATTCCTTAGCAGATGACATGGCATTATAAACAAGGATATCTCTCTCTCCTTGCCTTCCTGAGCCATTTATTTCATTCTCCTGCTTGCATTCTTTTATATGTTTTTTTTATCTTTTTCTTTCAAATGATGAATAGTTATGATACCACTTCATTCAAAACTAAACTTTGGCATAAACAATTGGCCCTGTTCATGTTAGGATGGCTGATACTATCAAGAAGCCATTGATCCCTCATCGTGAGGTCCATATTCAGGTGACCCATTCCATGCCACCAGAGAAAGTCGAAATTTTCAAATCACTTAATGACTGGGCAGACAAAAACATTTTGGTACATCTGAAACAAGTTGAGAGGTGTTGGCAACCTCAGGACTTCCTTCCCGAGCCCTCATCAGATGGATTCATTGAGGAGGTCAATGAACTGAGGGAGAGAGCGAAGGAGCTCCCCGATGACTATTTTGTTTGTTTGGTTGGTGATATGATCACAGAGGAAAGTTTGCCAACATATCAAACTTTTCTCAATACGCTTGATGGTGTCCGTGATGAGACAGGTGCCAGCCTCACTTCGTGGGCCATCTGGACTAGGGGGTGGGCGGCTGAGGAAAGACGCCATGGTGATCTGCTCAACAATTATCTCTATCTTTCTGGAAGAGTGGACATGAAACAGATTGGGAAGACGATCCAGTACATGATCGGCTCTGGAATGGTAAGATCTTCATCTCATACCTGTGAGTTTATACAAAGTCTTCTTATTTCATCCTTGCCGTTGAGTATTGTCTTTCTATATAATTATTCTTCATTATCCAAGACACAGAGATACTAGAGTAGCAAAATTTATATAGTTGTGATGTGGAATTGCAGATGTGCTAAGCATGTTTTTAAGTAAACTTGGTACTGAACATCTCATATAGGTTCCAAGAGAATCCTAGTCAAGTTATTTATGTTTATCGTGTTTCTAAGTAAATTTAGTTTTGCATGAAGTGATATATTCTCATGTCTCATCATGTGATAAAATGGTTATGCCGGATTATGAAATTAATGTAGGCAATTTTATGTTTCAGTCAAATGCGTCTAGTTGAGCCAAGATACTGAACCATTATAGTTATTTGGTGACTATGATCAATAAGAATAGGGTGGATTTGCAAGGAAAATACATTGATTATCACACATATGGAATTAAGAACACACATACTTCTATTCTAAATATTCTGCAGTGTTAGATCAGTAAGTTGACTTACTTGAATATAATTGAGAATTAAAGAGCTTCTGTGCTCATTGTTAAAGATGAGCCATCCATATCTGATTAGATTATTTGTATGGTGGTACTACAAAATGTGGTTTCCTTAAGAGGTTAATTGCTAACATCGAGGGTGCTTTTGATAATCTAAAAATTTCATGTGGTTATCAGAACCAGATTTGAAGATGCAATCACTTTCACATATGGGAATGTTAATTTTGAAATACACACGCACACAAAAATATTAACATAGTCTATCTCTTCTGAAGATCCATTCATTGTCCGTGCTCTACTTTCTTCAATCCTTCTGCATTCTACAAACTAATTCCAATATCCCATTATGCACATTTTACATGTGAGCAATGCTGAAAGTTTTGGCTGGCTTTCATTGATTTATGCATAGAAGTCTTTCTAATGGTTGGACAGAGCACCAAACAATTATCCATGATCTATGAAATGTAAATAATTTGTTATGCTGAATCCTGAGTTCCTTGATTGTTCTACTTCAAGTATGTGGGGACAGAGAACAGCCCCTACCTTGGTTTCATATACGCTTGTTTTCAAGAGAGGGCAACCTTCATCTCCCATGGCAACACCGCCCGACTAGCTAAGGTGCATGGGGACATAAAACTTGCTCAGATATGTGGTACCATCGCAGCGGACGAGAAGCGCCATGAAATGGCCTATACCAAGATTGTGGAGAAGTTGTTTCAGATTGATCCGGATGGGGCATTGCTCGCATTTGAGGACATGATGAGGAAGAAGATTTTGATGCCTGGCCACTTCATGTATGACGGCCATGATGAAAACCTCTTTGAACACTTCTCTGCTGTTGCCCAACGTATTGGTATCTACACTGCAAAACACTACGCAGACATCCTTGATCATCTTATCAAGACGTGGAAGGTTGATAGTCTAACAGGGCTGTCAGAGGGGGGGAAGATAGCCCAAGAGTATGTATGCACTCTTGCTTCAAGGATTAGGAAGCTCAAGGAGAGAGCCCAGAGTCGCGCAAAGCAGGTCCCGGAAGTACCTTTCAGTTGGATATTTGACAGAAAGGTGAGGCTTTGAGAGCCTTTTCTTATCCAGAGAATAGTGGATTAGGGCCCTCTAGAATTTGCAGTATAACTCATTTTCTAATCCACAGCTTTGTGAGCTGTTCTATTGGGCATTTTCATATTCTTCCTCATGTGTTTGGTCCTGCTGTAGTTTATTGATGTATCTTGCTTGTAGTTTATTGATGTGTAAGGGAGGACAAGATGGTTGAGTGGTGTAGATAACTTCAATGGGTCCATTATAAATATCAACGGTTGTATTGATTTTATCATAATGGTTGAGTTTGTGCAGAGTCACTGAAAATTTGGGATCACTTTGAGCTTATTAGTACTATTAATTTGTATAATGTTGCTTTATCCTTCTTTACGGTTTGTTTAAACTGAAAGAGTTTTGGTCGTTGACTTTGCAAAGCCTGATTAGACCCTAAATGGATGTTTTTCTTTGTCAAGAAAAAGCTTTGTTGCAAGAGTTCTTGTTCGAACAAGATGCATAAGATGTGCTATGACTCCTTTCCCAACTAACCCCATTTTAATGTACTCTGGACTCTGAATAACTAGGTTCTGAGTTACCTTTATTTCCTAATTAGCAGATATTGCAGAGTACTATTCTGGTACCAAACAAATTATGGCAGATGAATTTGGATTCTAAATCAGAATGAGCTTAGTTATTCAGTATTCATAACTTTCCTCTGCTTGTGATGCTCTTCTTCAAGTTTTCAAAGAATTCTATTACTATGTACTTCAAAGATGCCTTAATCTTATGCACAATGTTCTTGTTGATCAGTACTGTGCATCGTGTATTATAGGATTTTAGTCTGGAGCAACTGTGGTGTGAGTGAGCTGGACTTTCACATAGATTACCCAAAAATAGTCCAAAAACAGGTCATCTAGCTGTCAATGTATATTCCCCAGCATGTATATATAGCATTCTAACCGTGAAATTCTTGAACCATATCTGTCCAGGTGACATTTCAGGCAACAAATTGAATCATACCTAACAATACTCAAATACAAAACATATGGAACATAAGAAGTCCCAGCTTTCATTAATATGGAGGAGGCTCGTTTAGACTATAGTATATTAAATGTTGTTCAGAATAATCAATGGAGTGTTAGTATACTCAAAAGGGTGCTACCTGATTATTGGGTCGACCAGATTAAACTGCAACCAGTTCCCAACATTACGCAAGATGGTCGACCTAGATGGGTGTGGGAAGGGAGCTGTTCTGACAAGCCATCCACTCGGGAGTTATATACTCTTTTAAATCCTTTACCTAGATCTCATGAGGAGGTGGGCTGGAAAATGATATGGCGCATTCCGGTCATTCCCAAAGTGCAGATATTTGTTTGGAAACTTGCTTGGGAAAGGTTGCCTACTCGAGTTTATTTAGACCGGATTGGTCTGAGCATGGACACAAGCTGTCCACTATGTTGTTCTAGCATAGAAACATCTGTTCACTTATTTTCTCGATGTGAATTTGCTGCTCAATGCTGGCAACTTATTCCAACTCATCTTCGCCCACCAGTTTCTTTGTGGCAGTTGCCAAATTGGTTAGAGTTTTTTGCAGATCGCCACTGGTTCAATGATCAAAATGGACTAGTTAGGCTGGTCCTCATGTGTGTGCTCATGTGGCAAATATGGAAGATGAGGAATGGTGTGGTGTTTCAGAATAAATCCTCAGATGTTAGGTGGACTGTACTCAAGGCCTTCTCTTTAGCTTCTGAATGTTTGCATTTGAAAGGAGTTAAGGAGAAAACAGACCATGGATTGTGGGTTTTGCAGGATGTGTGTGATGATCTAATAAGAAATAATATCCCAGGTTCACAAAGGACGATTTATGATAACAAGTATCATTACATTATTACTGATGGTAGTGTTAATTCTTCGACCCATGAAGCTGGAGCAGCATTTGTGGTCTACGCAAGAGATGTAAACAGTTTAAATGGTAGAGTGGTTGGTGCTGGGTTTACTGGTTGGCCTTGGAGTGCTCCTATCCGAATGGAGGCGGAAGCAATTCGATTAGGAGTGCAGTTTGCACGTAAGAAGGGATTGCAGAATTTAGTGGTTTGTTCTGATTCTCAGGAATTGATGAGCTTGTTGCAGGGACGGATGAATGGACCTGCTGCTTTACAACAGACAATCTCAGCAATAAGGGAGTGTGATTTGTCTGAGGATAAAATTATATTTTGTAAGGTCAATAGGACCCATGTGCGGGCAGCAGAAGTACTGGCTTTACATGCAAGATGGACACAAGAACATGCTATATCGGATGCTTTATCTAATGATAGCATTAGGAGTCTTTTGCTTCCTGTTATGGATAGTATAAAGGAATGTATAGGTGTACTTAATCATTTTGTAATAGTTAACAGTTGAGCCCTGTTTGGGCCTTTTATTCCAAAAAAAAAAAAGAAGTCCCAGCTTTATCTTTTTATTTATATTAAACTCGAACTCTTTACATGCACATTTTATATCTTAAGACTTGCCAATAGAGTTTAACATTTATTCTTACATCACATGAACTTTGAAAAAACATGCATGAGTAGGCAGAAGAAAACCATTTAAGTTGCAGGGAATGATTTGATGGTTTCCAGGACGAGAGAACAGAGAATTTGAAAATGGGAAAAGATTGTTGGTGCGATTTCGTTTGTGATTTTCGTTTTTGGAAACTCTAGAGAATTTGAAAATCCAAATTTGGCTCGTGAGAGGACTGAGGAAGATGAAACCGTAAACAAAAAAAATAGGGATTTGACATTGAAACCATGTGTTTTTAATTAGGGGTAATTTTGTATTTTGTTTTTTTACCTTTTTGAGAAAATCAACCAGAAAACCATGTGTTTTTACCAAATTATATGATTTTTTTGTTATACTGTGTTCTCTATCAGGGTTAACAAAACATAATACTCACAAAAATATTCATAATTTGTAATCATAAATTTTATTCAGGGGATTATTTGGATTTACTAGGCATTTTTAGAGGATTATATGGATTTTAAAAAAAATCATAGAGTTTTATGAATTTCAGTCAGTTTACATGGGCTTATATGGATTTTTCCCATTTTATTTTATTATCAAGATACATGACTTTGCACGCAACGCGTGATCCGAAGTTTTTGAGCAAGGCGTGAAAAACGACCCGAGTTTTTTTGGGCATCCGATTATTTTACTGTTGGCTGTTGAAATGTCAAAACAACCCCGACAGAGATCCGTCCGCCATTTAAATGATCCAATTATAATAAATGAATATTATTATACTTAAAACTATTTTATATTCTACAATGCAAATCACATGTATTTTAATGTTTTTTTTTAAAGAATCACACACCTTATTTAATTTAATGGTTGCTGTTACACACATTCATTTTCAGATGGCTTTTTTTTTATAAAAGCATGTACCTCATTAAATGATGTATAAAAAAAATCAAAACAATATAGTAAGAATAAATCACACAACAACCAATGAGTAATTTTGGTTTCATATGTGTAATTTTCAGATTTGTTTCATGGCAAAGTGGACATTTAAAGTCCTAAGAGGCATTTTTACACCATTAGAAATGTTGATTTCAAAAGAACGCATGTTTCATGGCTTTTTTTTATTTTAAACATGTGCTTCTGTGATTTAGGAAGCTGAGAGGTGTTTAACTACTTAACTAAAATTCGATTCGTCTTTTATCTTAGCTTTGTAAAAGTTTCTTTACATGTAAATGTTAAACGTGGTTTCATAAAAAGAAAATGATATGTTTATCCCTTGTGCAGCCTCAATTGTAGTTAATACTGATTTTTTTAAATGTAGTTTATGTAAAATGAAGCATATATTGAGATATATTAGTGTATATTTTTTTCATGTTGAAAAAATGATAAATTTTTTTGTGACATACGCTATGATAGAACTCCATACACTATAATAAAACGATATATATTATGTTATTATAGTGTATGAGGCTGCAAACAAGCTACAAAACGAACTGAATGTGTTAGCATTCTTTTCAAAAAATGACATTCTGTTTGGATCTATGTTTTTACCATTTAAGGGATTTCCATTGGCCGAATTGGTTTAAACATGCAACCAAATGATCCCTAACATGATTTGACAAAAGGGATAAGAGGTGAAATTAATGGATAATTGTGGGAAAAAGTAAGAGGATGATAACTTATCAAGTTTGGTATAAAAAATAATCAAGATAAAATGTGAACAATTGTTCTAATTTTGAAATGAAAATGAGGTTTTTTTTGTTCCACCTAAAAATGATGAATTTTTTTGTTATAATTTTAACAAATGTGAATATGGACAAAATTGATGGATTTTTTATTCAATAAAATTAGAACAACTTATCCTCAAAACCTTACAATATCTTTGTTTGATGTTTGCGACTCGAATAATTGGTCTCTAACTTACAAGTTATAACATCCCACACACTGTGTTATCCATGTCTCGTCATACGTGCACACAGTCCTTTCACATGTGATTCAAATCTCCTTATTAAGCCTGTCAATTGTCCAAAAAATATCCATATATGACCTGAATCCGTATCAATTTTTTTATTAAAATTATTCAATATAAAAAAATTTGTATCCGTAACCGAAATAAAATATTTGTATCTGAAATATTTCAAATAGGATATGGATATGATGGTATTCGATAAAAAAATATTCATATAGGAAAAATATTGTTATATTATTATTTTTATATTAATAATATTGATATTTTAATGTTATTATGTGTTTTTTATTATATTTTATTATGAATCATGTGATATTTTATGTATCTATCAATAATTTTATGTTTTATACCATGTAATTATTAATTTTATATCTATATCAGATATATGATTTTTATTTTTTAATATCGAATAATTGGATATTTGAATAATATTCATTTTCATTTATGTTTTTTTGGGTGTCAGATACATATATTTTGTTAAATATTCAATTCAGATACAAAAGCAGAATCCGTTTCGTTGACAGATTCATGTGCACACACTGATTGAGCTACACCTAGGGCTGGTAAATGAACCAAGCCACTCGAGCTTGGCTCGGGCTCGGCTCGGTTTGAGCTCGTTCAATTAGACAAATGATTGAGCTTTAACAATTTTTAAAGCTCGGTTAAGATCAGGACATCGATCAAGCTTCATTTTGTGTTTAAATTTGACTCGTTTGTGTTATAAAAAACTTAGTTGAAACTTGACTCAACTCAATTGTAAAATCAGAACATTAAATCAATACAAAATTATGCTCGTTTAAACTCATGAACTTGTCTCATTTAGACTAATTTTTTTTTCAACCCCTAAAAACCCTAAAATGAAGAAGAATGTTAGGCTCGTGAGCTCGGCTCGGTTCGGCTCGACTCATTTATAAACGAGTCGAGCTTGAACATGTTAAAGCTCGACTCGTTCAGCTCGTTTACCACCCCTAGCTACACCTAAAGTACACGTGCATTGGAAAAATGGCAATTTAAGAAATAAATCTTAAAGAGGAGGGGCATTTTGTAAAGATGCCCAGTATATCATCGGACTTCAGTCTCCGAAGCTCCCCTCCATCGGATCTCCCAGGATTTCCATGGTATCCGCAGTCCGGTCCACTACAAAGTGAGCTTCTTAATCTTTTAAATCCATTCAAGTTTGGATCTTTGTGTCTTCCTTGGGCTTGTTTCAGTGATTCCTAATCTGGGTCGTGTTTGTTTTAGTTTCTTTTTCATTGTCATGTTTGGGTTTTGTGAACTCCGCTCATGTGGGGTTTGAATTTGATTTTTGTGGATTGGGTTTCTTTTCATTTTGGTCTGGCAGGGTTGGTTTCAGATGTATTTGTATTTTGAAAAATGATAAACTCAGTCCCACCCACAGTCCGCACCGTGATTCTTTCTTTTCTTTTTTTTTAAAAAAAGTATATACTCGCATATTGAAATACATATTGATATATGAAATGAAGTATATATTGTAATACAATAGCTTTAAAAAACCCCTTTAGATACTACGATAGAGCACATACATCACGGTAACACATTATATACTTTCTTTCAAATAAAGGTATTTCATTAGATGTATTTGTATTTGCCTATTTGGATTTTGCCATTTTGGTTGTCGCTGGAGGCCTTAGTGACGATTTGGTGTAACTACAGCTAAAAACACTACCACTGGCACTTCTTTCTGTCACAAATTATGCCGGTGCATACTTTTAATCGCACTTCTAATCACCGTAATAGACACTGCTTGCTGGAGATTCCGATCGTCGTACTTTCTGGTGCCTTTTCAGCTGATAAGACTTCTTTTTTTGTTGATTCTGGTTATTTTTATTTTTTTTTAGCGAAATGTAGTCATTTTCTATTCCATCAAAAGAACGATCTTGACTGAAGGGATGAGTAGATGAGAAGGGGTAGAAAAAGGAGAAGGTGAAAAACACATTTAAAATGCAACGAAAAGAAGTGCCAAAACTGAAGGGATTCTGGTTATTTTTATTGATTTATCATCATTTGTGCGTGTGTGTTCCATGTTTCACTTCAAGTGCATTATTTAATATTGTACTTTCTTATATAGTTTATTGAGTTTGATAATAGTTGGTGCATAGTTGAATTCTGTTGTTGTATATGTTCATTTTATTATAGGAATTTTTTTTCCTTATTGTTTATTGTTAAATCTTCACTTTAAACAAAGGACCCCTCGGCGAAGAGTGAATATCTTACCAATCTACCAATAGGTGGTTCAGTGTATATATTATTCATTTTTTGGTCAGTGATTCCGTTTTCTATATGTTTGGTTTGAAGATCAAAAAATGGGTCAATAAGTCATATCATGTTTTTTATTGGATTATTAGGGAAGAGAACAAGAATTAAAATTCCTTAGCAGACGATATGGCATTATAAACAAGGATATCTCTCTCTCCTTGGCTTCCTGAACCATTTATTTCATTCTCCTGCTTGCATTCTTTTATATGTTTTTCTCTTTTTCTTCCAAATGATGAATAGTTATGATACCACTTCATTCAAAACTAAACTTTGGCATAAACAATTGGCCCTGTTCATGTTAGGATGGCTGATACTATCAAGAAGCCATTGATCCCTCCTCGTGAGGTCCATATTCAGGTGACCCATTCCATGCCACCAGAGAAAGTCGAAATTTTCAAATCACTTAATGACTGGGCAGACAAAAACATTTTGGTACATCTGAAACAAGTTGAGAGGTGTTGGCAGCCTCAGGACTTCCTTCCCGAGCCCTCATCAGATGGATTCATTGAGGAGGTCAACGAACTGAGAGAGAGAGCGAAGGAGCTCCCCGATGACTATTTTGTTTGCTTGGTTGGTGATATGATCACAGAGGAAACTCTGCCAACATATCAAACTCTTCTCAATACGTTTGATGGTGTCCGTGATGAGACAGGTGCCAACCTCACTTCGTGGGCCATCTGGACTAGGGGGTGGACGGGTGAGGAAAAACGCCATGGTGATCTGCTCAACAAATATCTCTATCTTTCTGGAAGAGTGGACATGAAACAGATTGAGAAGATGATCCAGTACTTGATGGGCTCCGGAATGGTAAGATCTTTATCTCATACCTGTGAGTTTATACAAAGTCTTCTCATTTCATCCTTGCCATTGAATTGTCTTTCTATATAATTATTCTTCATTTGCTAAGAAACAAAGAGATACTAGAAAATAGAAATGGTAAGTGTAGCAAAATTTATATAGTTGTGATGTGGAATTGCAGATGTGCTAAGCATGTTTTTAAGTAAACTTGGTACTGAACATCTCATATAGGTTCCAAGAGAATCCTAGTCAAGTTATTTATGTTTATCATGTTTTTAAGTAAATTTAATTTTACATGAAGTGATATATTCTCATGTCTTATCATGTGATAAAATGGTTATGCCAGAGTATGAAATTAATGTAGGCAATTTTGTGCTTCAGTCAAATACGTCTAATTGAGCCAAGATACTAAACCATTATAGTTATTTGGCGACAATGATCAACAAGAAATAGGGTGGATTTGCAAGGAAAATACTTTGATTATCACACATATGGAGTTAAGACCACACATACTTCTTATTCTAAATATTCTAAAGTGTTAGATTAGTAAGTTGACTTACTTGAATACAGTGGTGGAGTCAGGATTTTTATAAAGGGGGGCCTAATGTGACTATATAAATATTTTTTAAAAATATATCATTATGTTTTTTATTTCAATAGCATAGATTAAAAATACGTATAAAATGAAATGATGGCATTCATATAAAATATATCACTGAATAATTATAAAAAATAATTATTATATTTTAAAATGATATGTCATATTTCATATTGATAATTCATAAAAAAAAATGTCAAAACATAAATCTAATAAGCAATACATACCTTTAAATTTGACTTCGATGATGTTTCATATTCTGAAAATGTTGAATGATTTGATTATTTTAGATATTTATACAAATATTTTAAAATTTAAATAAATTATTAACAATGATAATAAGGTAAAAGAAAAAAATTATATATCTTCAAAGTATTGATTGAAGAGAAGAGAGGATTATAGATTGTAGATTCTCAATTGTGAGACATTTAATGGAACAAAAAGTAAAAATTATTTAGAGATGAAGATTGATATTAAAAACAGTTGAGATATAAAAGAAAAAAGAAAATAAGAGATTCAAAAATTTATTTTTTTCAAGATGAGCACCTAGGTGAAGACGTTGAGAAGTGGAATCCGTGTTTCTATAGCTGTTTGTGGTATATGGATAAAATAAAAAAGGAGAGTTAAAAATGATGTGAGTGATTGTTTTAATTTTATTTTATTTAGCTGTGAGTGATTGCTGTTTGGGGAATTTCATATGTAGGTGGGGCTTATGATTAATGGACCCTAATTAAAATTAACTTACCACAAAAAATTAAAAGGACCTAAAAACAAATGAAAAGGACATGAAAATAAATAAAAAAAATCCAGGGGGGGCACATGGCCCCCCTGGTCCTACGGTGGCTCCGCCACTGCTTGAATATAATTGAGAATGAAAGAGCTTCTGTGCTCAGTGTTAAAGATGAGCCATCCATATCTGATTAGATTATTTGTATGGTGGTACTACAAAATGTGGTTTCCTTAAGAGGTTAATTGCTAACATCGAGGGTGCTTTTGATAATCTAAAAAATTTCATGTGGTTATCAGAACTAGATTTGAAGATGCAATCACTGCCACACAGGGGAATGTTAATTTTGAAAAACACACGCACACATAGATATTAACATAGTATCTCTCTTCTGAAGATCCATTCATTGTCCGTGATCTACTTTCTTCAATCCTTCTTCTTTCTACAAACGACTTCCTATCTCCCAATCTGTACATTTTACATGTGAGCAATGCTGAAGGTTTTGGCTGGCTTTCATTTATTTATGCACAGAAGCTTTTCTAATTGTTGGACAGAGCACCAAACAATTATCCATGATCTACGGAATAATAAATAATTTGTTATAATGAATCCTGAGTTCCTTGATTGTTCTACTTCTAGTATGTGGGGACAGAGAACATCCCTTACCTTGGTTTCATATATGCTTCTTTTCAAGAGAGGGCAACATTCATCTCCCATGGCAACACCGCCCGACTAGCTAAGGGGCATGGAGACGTAAAACTTGCTTAGATATGTGGTACCATCGCAGCGGACGAGAAGCGCCATGAAATGGCCTATACCAAGATTGTGGAGAAGTTGTTTCAGATTGATCCGGATGGGGCATTGCTCGTGTTTGAGGACATGATGAGGAAGAAGATTTTGATGCCTGGCCACTTCATGTATGACGGCCATGATGAAAACCTCTTTGAACACTTCTCTGCTGTTGCCCAACGTATTGGTATCTACACTGCAAAAGACTATGCAGACATCCTTGAGCATCTTATCAAGAGGTGGAAGGTCGACAGTCTAACAGGGCTGTCAGAGGGGGGGGGGGGGGGGGAGGATAGACCAAGAGTATGTATGCACTCTTGCTTCAAGGATTAGAAAGCTCGAGGAGAGAGCCCAGAGCCGCACAAAGAAGGTCCCAGAAGTACCTTTCAGTTGGATATTTGACAGAAAGGTGAGGCTTTGAGAGCCTTTTCTTATCCAGAGAATATTGGATTAGGGCTCTCTAGAATTTGCAGTATAACTCATTTTCTAATCCACAGTTTGGTGAGCTGTTCTGTTGGGCATTTTCATATTCTTCCTAATGTGTTCGGTGCTGCTGTAGTTTATTGATGTATAAGGGAGGATAGATGGTTTAGTGGTGTAAATAACTTCAATGTGTCCATTATAAATATCAATAGTTATATTGATTTTATCATAATGGTTGAGTTTGTGCAGGGTCACTGAAAATTTGGGACCACTTGGAGCTTATTAGTACTATTAATTTGTATAATGTTGCTTTATCTTCTTTATGGTTTGCTTAAACTGAAAGAGTTGTCGTCGTTGAGTTTGCAAAGCCTGATTAGACCCTAAATGGATGTTTTTGTTTGTCAAGAGTTCTTGTTCGAACAAGATGCATAAGATGTGCTGTGACTTTTTTCTGCCTTTCCCAACTAACCCCATTTTAATGTACTCTGGACTCTGAATAACTAGGTTCTGAGTTACCTTTACAGCCTAATTAGCAGATATTGCAGAGTACTATTCTCGTACCAAACAAATTATGGCAGATGAATTTGGATTCTAAATAAGAATGAGCTTAGTTATTCAGTATTCATAACTTTCCTCTATTTGTGATGCTCTTCTTCTGGTTTTCAAAGAATTCTACTACTGTGTACTTAAAAGATAGATGCCTTAATCTTATGCACAATTTTCTGCAATTTTCTTGTTGATCAGGACTGTGCATTGTGTATTATAAGATTTTAGTCTGGAGCGACTGTGGTGTGAGTGAGCTGGACTTTCACATAGATCACCCCAAAATAGTCCAAAAACTGGTCATATATAGCACTCTAACCGTGAATGTCTTGAACCATATCTGTCCAGGTGACATTTCAGGCAACAAATTGAATCATACCTAACAATACTCAAATACAAACATATGGAACACAAGAAGAGCCACCTTCATCTTTTTATTTATATTAAACTAGAACTCCTTACATGCGCATTTTATATCTTAAGACTTGCCAATAGAGTTTAACCTTTATTCTTACATCACATGAACTTTGAAAAAACAAGCGTGAGTAGGCAGGAGAGAACCATTTAAGCTGCGGGGAATGATTTGTAAGGATCACTAAATGCTTGATGGTTTCCAGGAAGAGAGAACACAATCTGCATGTGAGAACAAATGAAATAAATCAATAATAACTCACTGAACTTCTGCTCTAGATTGAGAATTAGAAAATGACTGCTGATTTAGAAGATCAATAAATGTGTTTCTTGTCAATTGTATTCTGTATGAAGTTTTTTTTTTTGAGGGGTAAGATGTGGGATTTGAACGAAGAACCTCGTGGTTGTAAATTTTGTTGTCAATTATGTATGCAGTTAGTAAATATATTGTAACATATGATGCCTCTAACGAATGTTGCCTAGTATAAATAAATGAGACTGTGGGTGGTAATTTGTAACTATGTAAAGAAGATAAATGAGGGCTCTCTCCTAACTGTCCATGATTTAGTATGCATGTGTGTTCCACTTCAACATTGTTGATAGAAAATACATCACATTCAACCATCTCATTTGGATTTTAGAGATTGAAAATAAGAATAGAGAAACCTGAAGTGACACAACTGCTTCAAGAATCACTTCTTCATTCACTATATGATGTCTTAAAGGGGAAAAAGAAGACTCAAATGCATGCAAAGGTATTGATGTCAACATAATACCTGATAGTTTTCTATTGTTCGCGACTTCAAACCAACTGCACAGTACACAAAATAGTCCTACCGTGTCTGTATGAACTTCTCTTCAAATCCTAGCTCTTGAATTTTACTGAAAGTCAAGAACAGACCCATCGTGTCATAATATTCCATATTGAATAAGAAAAGCATGAAGAATTGATAAGCACCTCTGATTTTCCATGAACTTCTTCCTCCAGCATTCAAGTTTATACCTATATTTTGCAGGTGATCCACATTGCATTGTCAATACTTGCTTAGGAAATTTTAGCGGTATAGTAATTGAGATGATGTAGACTATATATGAATCTGAGTCAGCACATACCATACTCCGGATGCATTGGCCAGGCTGATGTTACTCTACTCACACATGGAATACATGCCCCAGGGAAAATGTATTTCTTAATAAACTCAGAGCTTCGTCTATACTGATCATATCTTTCATCTGCAATTGATGTGAACTGCGTGAAAATACACCAAACCATCCTGTTATGATAAACTTGTATGTAGAACAAAGAGACCATCTTCAGCCAGAAGTGCCTCACAAGAACCAAAAAATTCCTCCATATATTCATGGCCTACAGCTTCTATCATTTCACTGTAAGAGAATTGTTGTTTGAAAAACATTAATTTCTGCTTGTCAAAAGCTAATAGAAGAAATAGGAACTGGTCAGATACTTGCCACGAAATTATCCTGTTAAATTTTTTGGGGGTAGGCAATTGTCGATAGTCACATAGTATAAACGTTATGTGATCCTGAAAATGCATCCAAAAGTAAGTCAAAGGTCTGTTTCACCTGAAGTCTGGCTTCTTTTACTTTCATCTCTACAAATTTTAGTTGCTCCTCAGATAAGGTAATGCCAGTGTATTTGCAACCAGTTTGTTTAACAACTTCTATGGCTAGTACCCCCCAACCACAGACAATTTCAAGAACTTCATGTTTGGTATCAATCTTGGCTTGAAGATTTTGAAGATTGAAAAACTTATATAATGTTAGGAAAGCAGCGAGCAATATTATACGATGCACAAAATTATAATAAACTTTTTCCCTAGAGGCTCTCACTTTTTGAATCAAAAGAGAGATTTTCCGTAGCTATGCAACGTTGAGTGGTTCATTCTCATTCTCTGACTGTTGAGTGGTTCATTTTCCGTAGCTATGCAACGTTGAGTGGTTCATTCCCTAGAGGCTCTCACTTTTTGAATCAAAAGATGGTATGTGATAAGAAGTTTGCGCACACCTTAAATATTGCAGAACAATACATCATTGTTTCATCAAGAAACAAAGAGAACATGTCATCGCTCTGAAAGCATGTAATTACAATATACATGAGTGGGAAATTAGTACACAAGCTTATTATAATTGATGCTCAGGGATAAAGAAGAAGTTTAAATTGATTGCAGAAAATTTGAGTTAATTGGTTGAATGTAAAAAGGTATTGCAACCAATAATATATGAATTAAATCATGGAACAGTTTTGGCAATCCCTCTGAATTATTGTCTCCAGCGTATAATGTAAAGTTCCCTGTCTTGTGACCATGTTATGAACTTCCACTGTTGTGAGGAAGCCACGTATCAACTAAATTGTGACGCTGCATGAAAAAATTCACTATAATCATAGGAAAATATGGTTTCATTGGGAATTAGAAACTTATGTTAAAATCTGAATGATTTTTTGGTTTCTTGAGTGACTAATCCAAGAGTAGGGTATTACATTAGCAATGTTGACACTTGCAAATGATAAGTTTTTTACCTAACGTGAAGTCTTCATTGGCTTATTCTTGTCAAGGAGGTTCAATGTACTCTAAGGTGAAGAACTAAATCTGTCATTTTGACATTATGACTGTTAATTTCAAAAAGGTTTAATGAAACTAAAAGATAGCCAAAGAAGTAATGGTGAGATTTAGACACAGAACCAGATCATAATGGCGAGAGATGTTTCGGCGAGCCTGAGTGGGGCTATTATGCCTCAAAATGTGCCGGAAGAAATATTTTGTAGAACTCACAACTGCTGTTGATAGTAAATGTGTCCACCAACCCTTGGTGCTGTTTTTTTAAACAGATTATATTGTGAGAATTGTTTATTGTATATGGAAACTATGTCCCTGATTTTCAAAATACAAAAAAAATAACTTTTATATCTATTATTGTTAAGCCTTGCATCCCTGTTGGCAATGAAGATCTACAGAAAATAATGAAAAAGCAAAGTTGAAAAAAATAAATAGATAGAAGATATTAAAGAATTTGAGGCGCTTTATCTTTTCCTATAAAAAAATATTACCATGAAGAAATTTAGAAGACCTTCATTCTTGTCAATAAAGGAGATGTCTCCATTTATGTATGCATCTGCGAAGCCTAGATCAGCCTGTGTGGTATCCTGTCAAAAGGGAACACAAATGAACACACACTTACTATAATATTATGCAAAACTTTAAATGCATGATTATTTATGTTGTATAAACCATTAAAATATGTTTTTGTGTTTTTAATTTGTTAAACTAATATCAATTTTGTTTCTTCTATTTGTGTAAGAACTCCAGTTGTTATTAGAATAATATACCTTCCAGTAGAACTGAGGGTTGTTTACTTTTAGTATACACTTAGGGCTGGTCTTTCCTTTGGCACTCTCGAAGCAAAATATGGAGCCTCCACTTAACAAACTGCACATATAACAGGATTGTAGACCATTATTAGTAATCCCATCAGGTGTGGATTTACTTTAAAAGCTGTTGGATAAATGATGTAAAATAATATTTAAAGATACTATATATGTATTGAACTCAGAGAAACTGAAATTTTGAGCATGGTAACTGATGCTTCACAAATAAAGACAAAATTATATATTCTTCACTACTAACACATTGTAGTTCATAAAATCACAAACAAATCTCAAAAAAAGAAAAGAAGACGGAATCCTGAATATGCATCTACTATGGATAAAACAAAAAGGCATCATGTAACTATTTCTTTGATTTTTCATGACATGATGATTATCGAATATACTCATTTGGGTTGATGGAGTTATAAATATCCCTTCTCTTGTGTGTGTTTGTGTATTAGAGTGATAGTTCATAAACACCCCTTATCCTGTGTGTGTCTGTGTATTATAGTTATAGTCCAAAGTTCTTCTTACTAGTGGATCAACATAAATAAATATCTTTCTTCTTCTAGGAGTTGTTCAAATGCATCCATAATAGTTTATGTGTGTTGTCATCTACAACAAATAAAACATATATGTTCATCTAATAATCCAATGTTGGATAAAAGTAAACTAGTAAACTTAAAAATGGTATCTCTTCAATTACATAAAATGCTGAAGTTTTATGTTCTGGTGTGAACTTACATTAAACATCCTATGGATATATAATGTTGAAGGAACCTCGTTACGATTAGTCGTGTTCCTGATTCCAAGAAATAAAACACCGCAAGGCTTTTACTTAAATTATCATGGTTCTGTCCAATCAAACCATGTGCAGCAACTATTCCAGCCTACAACAGAAAATCATTATCTAGTCTATTGGCTTCTGTCTTTCAGAGAAATTTAAACTAACTGATGATACAAGAGAATCATTACCTTTAATCCATCCTCGCAAAATCCATAATTTGAAGATGAAACAGGACCTAATAAGTATGCAATCAACACAGTTACACTATATTTGATAAAAATATAATTGACATGGAATTGAAGTACCACTTTAAGATATCAAAACTTAAGTTTTCATTTATCATGTCAAAACTTAAGTTTTCATTTATCATGAGAGCCCAGTCATTGTTGAAGCTTTGATTGATGCAATCACAGGTGAATTTTGGTTTGTTTATAAGTCTAATCAGATGCACTTGTAACATTTTTTTTATGCATGCTCAATTCATCTTGACATGCAGGAATTAATTTCAGGATAATACACGACTTGCCTGCATTGTGAATTTATATAGTCCTTCAAGTGATTCGAACCACCTGAAGGATTTCTAAACTAGGTATGCTTAAAAATAATGATGAGTCTAGACATCCAGAATGAAAGAAGTTCTAACCTTGGTATGATCCACAATACCATATCCCTCTCTTGCCCTGGATTTCATCAAGATCAAATGAAGCTTTTGCAACAGCTGTTGACGGAATTGGATGGCTGGTCGTCCATTTAAGCAAATTTTGTTGTGGTGCATGAGGCGGGTTGAGAGTAACCAAAAAAGTTAAGCTTGTATTCTCTGTATTCTGCACCTCCATCAGCCTCACATTTAGCATTTCATGCTTGTCCAGAAATAATTGTCAACTTAATATAATCCAAAATATGCTTGAAAGCATTAATTACTAGCCACACGCTGAAGGTATGCCTGAAGTAAGTCGAGCCAGTATGTCAAGCACACGCTATTATATGTGGTTCCCAAAATATTACACACACTCCACGCCACTGGATTCTCTAGCATGAAGTTTCTATCACGATGAAGGTACGTATCGCTGTCAGTTTAATATAATGATATTGTTAATCACTTCTGCAAGATCAAATTGATTGGTTTCTAGAAATTGTGACTGTATGATTTACATGTGATATCAATAGATAGGAGAAGCTACCTATACACATATTGATAAGCACCAAGCACTCTTAACTCCTCATATGTTGCTTGTTCTCCTAATAGTTTGAGAGAGTCTGGTGCATTCACACTCACTATGCATCTATCATAATCTTCTTGCAAACCTTGTGAATCTATTACACGACAAACTGTGACACATACTTGAATTAGTGGAAAAATCACTGCATATAGAGATTTTATACTTTGAACTTTCACAACATTATCTCAAACGCATGTCAGCGAAGAAGAAAAAGATGCTCACCTCCATCAATACTAGCAACAGATTGTACACGACAACATGTTCTTATTTGATAGTGCCTACTCTTCTCCAACTCTTCTTGGATCTGCTCCACTCACACTTGTTACTAACAATGTAAAGGAATGACAAATGAACTATACATATAATATATTTACTAATAAATGAAAAAGTTATCAAGTAATGAAAAGATAATACCTTACTGACATAATGCAATGAACTCCATCTTAAAGGATGACATTTTTGCCAGGGAAAAAGCTGTAAGAAAAAAAAAATTAAATTTAGAAATATTATATAACTTAAAAATCATTGTCATTTTTTCATAAATTAAATATTGCTCAATGGTTTATATCACATTGAAGAATGGTCATATTAAGAGTGATTTTGAATGAACAACTAGGTTACGGTTGTTGTGAAACAAAGGACCAGATTTTCCAACAATAGTTTTTAAAATTGTATTTTTTTTAATACAGGCCAATCCAAAAACTATAGTCATGAAAGTAGTGCTTGAAACCAATTTTCAGGATGGATTTCTACAAAATAGAATCTGCCTAATACGCGACCTAAGTTTGGCAACTTGTTTAGAAGTACTTCTACAAAAAGTTTCTTCTAGAAGAAGTTACTTATAAAGAAGGAACTTCTTGTATTTGTAGTAGAAGCTGTTTGAGAGCATATATTGATAAATGCTTTCAAAAAGTACTTTTAAAATAGAAATAACATGAATTGTCTAAAATACCCTTGCACCATGTTATACAATTATCTTAATAGATCAATATAAATAAAATAATATAATCAACTACTATATATATCTCAAATACTAACAAACTTTTTATAACCATACAATTGGTTACAAAATCAAACTAACAAATCCTAACAATTAAAATACTAACAATTTTTTTTTGAATAAAAGGTAGATATTACTAACAAATTTATTTTAAAAACTAAAAGATACTAACAAACTTATTTATTTTTAAAATAGAAAAGAACCTAAACTAACAAATCTAAAATAGATCCTAGATTTGTCATATATCTCCTAATGAGATAGGTGAGAGAAAATCTATTTTATATAGCATCTAAAACCCATGTTTGGTTTGAGAATAGAGCTAGAATAAATGAGAATAAATAAGAATAGTTTTAAAATTGGTGTTTGAAAAGCTGGAATAAATGAAAATCAGTATGCCAGAATTAACTGATATAAAATGGTATATGGATTACAGTCAATCCTTAGAATTAAGTTATTCTAGCCAAATAAAAAATCACTTTATTTTTATATATATTAAAATAGTAATAAATTTTAGAATAACTTAATTCAACCCAAACATGGGCAAAATGTTTTTTGAGAGTTTGTAAAATTTTATAAGGGTATTTTTATCAAAATATTAAATTTTTTAAAACTTCTACAGAAGTGAGAAAACTCCTTCTATAGAAATAGTTATTTTCTCATTCTGGAAATATGAATTTTTCTCCTTCTGCAGAAGGAGAAGTGACAGTTATCAGGTTCCCAAACGCAATCACTTCTCCTTCTAGAAGTGGTTCAGAAGTATTTCTTAGCAGTTGCCAAACGGTAAGGAGATTAGAGCCCTTAATTTCAATTCTGCATCTTATGTCTAATTTGACAAAAAGATAAGATCTTGAAGATAACATATTCTAATTTTAGTGAATAAAAACTCTATAGGTGTTTATATTTGTTAAAATCTTGATAACAATGGAAGAAATGTTTTTTTAACTGTTACAAGGAAAACAAATCCCAATTTTTAATTCAAATTTTACTTTATTATAACTTTTTTGTATAACAAACATGATAAATTATTATTTAACCCGTCACTTATTCTCTTAGGTAGCGTTTGACAACTGCTCAGAAGTACTTCTGGACGACTTATCCTTCAGTAGAAGGAGAAGTGATTGCGTTTGAGAACCGATAACTATCATTTTTCCTTCTGTAGAAGGAGAAAAACTCCTATCTCGATAAAGAGAAAATAACTTCTTTTGTAGAAAGAGTTTTTTTCACTTCTGCAGAAGTTAAAAAATATTCATATTTTGACAAAAATACATTTATGAAATTTCATAAATTTCTAAAAAAACCATTTAAGTACTATAAATAACAAATTTTTTCTCACCTCTCCATGTGACATTGATCGAGATGTACTATATATACCAAACTCACACAAAAATTTTCCCCTCTTATTTTTAAATGGAAAATGATTCATAGGCCCCATTTCATAGGCATGGTAAGCCCCATGAGGTGGCATTTCTGAAAATACCCTTATACCCCTGATTTGATTTTAAGTAACCTCCACCGTAATTAATGGGCGGTTAGGATCAGCTAATTATTCTTTGCATTCATTTTGCTTTTTTTCCATTTTGGTTTTGCTGATCTTGAATCTCAGATTTCACGAAGAAAATTTTTTCACGAGGTAATTCTTTTTGAAGACAATTTGAAACCGATCGGAATTGATGTTTGATTGATTATTGAATCTGAATTCATATCCGCAGTACTTTCGCATCAATTAATCTGATAAAAAAAAAACAAACTGAACATTTTGGTTTCTTTGATCTTGAATCTCAGATTTCACGAAGAAATTTTTTTCACGAGGCAATTCTTTTCGAAGACAATTTGAAACCAATTGGAATTGATGTTTGATCGAATATTGAATCTGAATTCATATCCAAAGGACTTTCGCATCAATTAATCTGATCGAAAAAAAACAAATTGAACATTGTGGTTTCTTCATTGATGGAGGTCGATTCACGTGCAGAGTTTGATGTTGTTTGTATATGTAATTCTTTTTATTTCTGTTTTCAAGATTATGTTTTTGATGATAATTCTGGCAAATCCAGAATCCGGCGATTTAAAAATTTTTTTTAATGGTTTTTCAATGTTGTACGTTGTTGTTGGCATGTTTTTGTTTTAACGTTATATTATCAGTTACATTTGTTGTACTCTTGTTTGAGTTACATTATATTCATTTCTTTCCTGGAGTAATGTGTATTTTTAATTATTTAATTACAATTAGAAAGGTGTGACACACAGAATGTTGATGAAGCTGTTGGATCTACTGCATTTTGATTTTCTTCATCTTTTTATCTTTGTGTATTCCTCCTTATATCATTGTGTTCCTTTCTGCTAGACATGTTCCGCAACATTTTATGTTGAATTCATTTTTATGTAATGCGATAGTGGATGACAATACTCATATTTTAGTTACATTGTCTAGTTATGTTGAATTCATTTTTATGTAATGTGATAGTGAATGACAATACTCATATTTTAGTCACATTGTCTGTTAAGTGAATTCCTTTTTATGTAATTTGATAGTGGATGGAAATACTCATATTTTAGTTACATTGTCTGTCAAACTAGTTACATTTAATAAAAGCTAGTTACATTCATTAATAATACAGTTACATTTTTCAGAAATCTAGAAGCAATTGCAATTCAAAATTTGATAATGAGCTAATGCACATATTGGTTGAACCAGATCCAGTATATAACCAATAATCAACCAAAAAGTAGTTCAACTTGTCTTTTTTACACATCAACATACATCTGAATTAGTTTTGTTTTTCATTTACACAAATGATAAAAATTTTCATTCTAACATGAGAAGCTACTGGAACTCAGTCATCCAATTCCATTGATAAGACCATGTGATCTTCAGTGTATGTCCTGGGATAGTCATTCACGAATTCTTTGATGAGGCGTGCTCTTATGTTTGTCACCTCATCCTTTGTGATGATTGCCTCTATTTGTTGATGCAGTGCATGCTGTGTCATGATAGTAATGAAAACTGCGCCTTAGTCCATCCTGCATATTAAGAAATGTAGTACATATAAATTTTTTTTGATATATTCAATATGAAACATGCCTTTCTAATTATTATACTTACGAAAACTATTGTTGTCGAGGTGAATTTTTCATGGATACGATCTTGCCCTCCCTTATCCAATCGAAGCACTTTATGAACTCCGTCATCTGAAAAATTATTTAGTTACATTTTGTACATTACTGACACATTTTAATGAACAAAGAATAATATCATAATAGTATCTGTTTTCATAAAGTTAAAAAGAATAATACTTGATGGGTTACATTATTGAATAGTTAATTTAGTTACATTTTCTGCATCCACTACTCAAAGCAGTCACATTCTGAACAACTACATCATTCATATTAGTTACACTATTATTTGATAGTCATGATTAATGCAACATCATAATGATTAAGTCAGTCACACAATCTATTTTGGTTGGGAAAACACATAAGGCCATTTTCTCAGTTACATTTATCATAAATTTTAGAAACATTATTGATACTATTTACAACTCTTATATGTAACTTAAATATAAGAATACCATCAAATACACACTAATCAAGACTAAAATACATTTGTTAGTTACATTAATGAAATTTTTGGGTTTCAATAATAAAACATTATACGATTCGAACATGTAACTGAATATAAAAAACTAATGTTGTGTCACGTTTTTTTTGTTTGATAGAATGACTAAATGCGTTACACACAAAAACCTAAAATCATCAAATATCGAATATATAGTATGTTTATTATACAATGTAACAATAAAAAAATCACATTCACCATTTATAGTTGTCGAAATGTCAAAAGATTAAAAAAAACCCAAAAATTTTGCGTACCCATTTTTTTGCAGAGTTTTAATCCACCAGATGAAGAAATATGTCGAATTAGATGTTCTTCTGATCACGCGGTCGAGTTTAATGTTTCCACAACTGATTTTTACCGAGGGGGAATCGATGGACGGAGTGATTTTTGAACGGATGATGGTTTTAGGAAACCCTAATTTTTTTTTCGTTTTCGGAATGCTGAGAGGGTCGGGAAGACGAAGCAAAAAAAAAAGGAAAATGAGGCAGAAATCGTGGGTGACGATGTGTTTCATAAATGGGGGTAATTTAGTCATTTGTTTGTTTGCCCTTTTGTAAAATTAAACCAGCAGCCAATGAAAAGTTGATACCTCATGGGGCCTACGAATGAGGCTTATATTCTGGGGCCTATGTAGCAAAACTCTTTTTATATATATATAACAAATTTATAACAAACCATGTATAACAAATATGTGATATATTATATATAACAAGGTCACCCAAAAATTTTCCCCTCTTATATATATATAACAAATAGTGTGTGTGTGTATATATAACCTGAAAGTATGTACTATATATATCAAACTATATACATATATAACAAATAAATATAAAACAAACACACCTTTAACAAACTATATATATAAAAAGAGCTCTGCTACATAGGCCCTATTATATAAGCCTCACTGATAGGCCCCATGAGGTGTCAAATTTCTATTGGATGTCTAGTTGTGCTTTATAAAAGGGCAAAAAATCAAAGTACAGAACTACCCCTATTTTTAACCATTTTTTCTAATACATATTCACCACTTAAAAAAAACTATTCCGGCCAACCTACTCATCATTGTGGAATGGCGTCACCACCTTTGGACTCCTTTCGTCGCTCTCTATCATATGAGAGGTGGTTCGACTACATTTTTTTGTCCTCATCCGGATTCCACATTTTTCAACCTTCATATCCACTTTTTGATAAATGTAACTAACTTTTGATAAAACATTAATATCATATAAAAAAGTCAGTTACATTTCATGCATATAACTTAGTTTCAAAATATATTACACAAATATATGAAGAAGTGAGGGATAGATTTTGTCTTTTATTGGAAAAGTTAGTAGCATGAAATCCCTAGTTTTTTTTTATTGGAAAAAAAATGAGTAGCATGAAATCTGATATTCATTTTACACCGTACAGTGTGATTTAATTTTGTCTTGCGAGGTCACCAAGCCAAAATAAGATGATCAGCTAAAGGTATAAATCTTATTTCATGACAAAATCGATCATGTTAACACTGTAATTCATTGGAAACATTATTTTTTTTTCCTATTTTATTGGACTTTAAAACTATTAATATATTAGAATTATTTATCCAAATTAAATAATTGAATAATTATTTGATGATGACATGAAAAATGAGATTACGTACTCTCACTCTTTCCAAGAGAGTACAAATTTTCTTTTTCTTTGATTGCGACTGCAAACCGAATCACATGCGAAAATGAAGTGAAATGGAGATAAAGTTGATTTGACAAATAACAACATCATCAATCTATTGCGCGTGGGGTCCTCAATAGGAAATCGTAAGGCCTTGTCTCACACGATGGTGATTATGAATTTTGGCTTTAAGAGTCAATGTCCAATACATAATATAATATAAACCATCCATCTTAACGTGAGGAGCGTGGTAGTGAAAGATGCAGATGGCCTCGCATCTGTTCACGTGGCTGGCGCTTGGGTGCACCACCACATACTTCCTCCTCTTCTTCCTCCTCCTCCGCCACCGCCCTCGTCGAAAATCTCAATTGCCCAACCTCCCCCCCGGCCCCGCCCCTCTCCCGATCATCGGAATCCTCCACAAGCTAGGCGACAGGCCGCACATATCGCTTGCCGAGCTCTCCAAACACCACGGCCCCCTCATGTCTCTCCGACTCGGTCATGTCACGACCATCGTCGCCTCCTCCCCCGCCGTTGCTAGAGAAATCCTCCAAAAGAACGACCAACACATCGCCTCCCGATTCGTCCCGGACGCCGTGCACGCCTTCGACCATGACAAGAGATCCTTGGCCTGGTCCCCGATGAACTACTTCTGGCGCCACTTAAGGAGGATCAGCGCAACCCAACTCTTCACAAACGAGAGGCTCGACAAGAACCAAGGACTCCGTCGCGCAAAAGTGCAGGAGCTCCTCGATCACGTCAGGAGCTGTTGCTCTGAAGGACTTCCCGTGGACATTGGACGGGCTGCGTTCGTGACGGTGATAAATCTGATATCGAACACGGTGTTCTCGGTTGACTTGGTTGGCCTGAACTCGGAGTCCTCGCATGAGTTCAAGGAGACTGTCTGGGCTATCCTGGTGGAAACCGGAAGACCGAACTTGTCGGACTACTTCCCGGTCCTCCGATGGATGGACCTGCAGGGACGGAGGCGGCGACAGAGGGCTAACTTTCACAAACTTTATGTATTTTTCGACGAAATGATCGACAACCGTCTGAGGCATGCGTCTGCAAACGCCACATGCAGAGATTTTCTTGATGTGCTCCTCCAGTCCCTACAGCGCTCGGAAATTGACCGCGTGACCATCAAATCTTTACTCACGGTAATTCTGAGATCATGATTTTCTACTGTATGTATGTTTGTTATATACTTGAAAGGCGTACGTTTTGAATTTGTTAGGACATATTTGTTGCTGGGAGTGATACAAGCTCGAGTACAGTTGAATGGGCGATGGCTGAACTGCTCCACAACCCCAAAGCAATGGCAAGAGCACAAGCTGAGCTTTCGGAGATCATCGGCTTCGGAAATCACATCGAAGAATCAGACATTGTTCGGTTACCTTACTTGCAATCGATCGTGAAGGAGACCCTTCGACTTCACCCGCCTGCACCATTTCTGCTCCCACGCAAGGCAGAGGATGATGTGGATGTCGGCGGGTTTACCGTACCCAAGCATGCGCAGGTGCTGGTGAACGTGTGGGCGATTGGCAGGGACACTTCGGTTTGGGAAGACCCAAACAAGTTCAATCCGGCTCGATTTATGGGTTCCGGGTTGAACTACAGGGGCAAGAATTTTGAGCTCATTCCATTTGGCTCAGGATGTCGGACTTGCCCTGGTCTTCCTCTCGCAGACCGTATGGTGCACTCTATGTTGGCTTCGCTTCTATCTTCATTCCATTGGAGTTTACCCGAGGAGATGAGTTCAAGGGATATGGATATGTCTGATATGTTTGGTTTAACTTTAACTAAAGCGATCCCTTTACTTGCGGTTCCCACCAGATATTAAAAGTCAAGATGTGGTTGACTCGTCACAGCCACAAATCTCAAACTCTATGCTTCTTGAATTAGAATGTATTTTGTGATAATTTTTTTTTTGGTAATTGTATTTTGCAATGTTTTGGGTAATAAGACGCCATGCGCCATTTGTTTTTCTTTGTGTTCTTACACAACTTATGTTTCATAGTTTTGAGTTTGTTAAGATTTTATGCATTTGTTGGAATTTACTATATTTATATGTGAATTTCAAACGTTAGTTGACATTCGAATTTGAATATTAGTTATGATTAAATGAAAATGTATTAGTAATATTTTACAGATTGAGTTAAACAATTGAGATCCTAATCTGTTAAGCATTCTCTCTATAAATACGCGTGAGTCGATGTGGATTTTTGACGCACAAAAATATCGTTAATCTGGTTCTTTCAAACTTGGGTTCGGTCCGTACGGGACGCACCGAATCGCCGTTCAAAAGATCGTACAATTTCTAGAAATTGTGACTGATATACATGTGATATCAATAGATAAGAGAAGGTACCTATGCACATATTGATAAGCACCAAGCAGTCTTAGCTCTTCATATATTGCTTGGTCTCCTAAGAGTTTGAGAGCATCTGGTGCATTCACACTCACTATGCATCTGTCATAATCTTCTTGTAAACCATGTGAATATGTTACACGACAAACTGCGACAAGTACTTGAATTAGTGGAGGAATCATTGCATATAGAGATTGTATACTTTGAATTTTCACGACATCATCTCAGATGCATGTCAACAAAGAAGAAAAAGATGCTCACCTCCATCGATACTAGCAACAGATTGTACGTGACAACATGTTCTTATTTGACAGTGTGCACTCTTCTCCAACTCTTCTTGGATCTGTTCCACACGCACACTTGTTATTAACAATGTAATGGAATAAAAAATGAACTATACATATAACATGTACTACTTATTGAAAAAGTTATCAAGTAATGAAAATATAATACCTTATTGAGATAATGCAGTGAACTCCATCTTACAGGATGGCATTTTTGCCAGGGAAAAAGCTGTAAGAAAAAAAATTATCTAAAATTTAGAAACATCATATAACTCAAAAATCATTTTTTAATTAAAATTGATACAAAATGTAGAGAGTTGAATAAGGTTTTGGAGATAACATATTCTAATTTTTAAGGGATAAAAAGTCAATAGATTTTGTCATTTGTTAAATTTTGATAAAAATAGGAGAAATGTTATTTTAACTTTTATGAGGAAAAATTCTTCATTTTTAATTTAAAATCAGAATAATTTTCCCAACTTTATACTGCTTTTTTGTATAACAAACATGATAAGTTGTTATTTAACTTTTTATCTCTAATCAAATCAGATATCTAACAAGCTGGAATGCACATGTAAGTGTTACCTGAAAAAGGTGATGATCACGAAAAAAAGAAAGCACATAAAAAGTTGAAAAATCCATTACTCATTCGGGGGGCAACAAGACCATATAGAAGCATAGATAGGGATCTGTATGAAATTATATTATTGTTGTCATATCAAATGATGATTAATAAACAATCTTGGCATTTGTTGATGTCAAAACAAAAAATCATTAAATACATCTAATAAATTCTTTTCTCACTATCAAGATGGAAAACAAGATAAATATTAGATTCATCAAGTAAAACTCACAAAATAAGCCTTCTGAAATGAGAGTGAGTAGCCATGTGATGTGATAAACTGCCCCAATGTCTCATTGAGATTTGACTTCAAAGTAATTCTCATACTCATTAAAGTACCTGTCACAAGTGAATACTTCATGCATCGAAGCATGTTCTTTCATACAAAATAAAGCATAACTTCAATGGATTCTCGAAAATATCATGTTTCATCTAACTAAACATATCCATCGTTAATGAAATGAGATTGCATGAGGTGGTTATAAACCTGATAACATCATCTTTGAACTTCATGATCTCTCTCACCACCATCCAGTAATATGGATCAATGGCGTTACGTTTTCGCGCGAACAAGCCTGAGAGGCCATTCCTCGTCCCCCACTCTCAGCGGCCACACCAGTCGCTGGGAAGGCTCAAGGAGAATGACGAGTCTGACATCTCTATATTGGCTCTGAGGCCTTCCATGAAGCCCATCACTTGTGGATCAATGGCCTATACATTTACAAAAAAGTTGTCATAAACTCAGTTATTCCTATTGTCCTAATCAAGTATTTGGTTCAATTCATTTTGTGTATATACTTCAAATTTTTTAAAAATATTTGTATTTCCATCAGGCATCTTGAAAAAAATTCCAAAGCACATTGGGACGTACAACAAAAAATGAACGAATGATTTGTTTCACTTTACATTGGGCTTTCGGGCCTCGGGCCATTTGAAGACCCCTAGTTAATACATAATATACATTTGGGCTATTTGCAAAATGAACCCCAATTTTTTGAATATTTGCAAAACTTGTCCCACATGCTAAATATTTGCAAAACAGTCATGATACCCAGGCCCCAAAATATTAGCCCCACTCACAAGCCCTATGAGGTGTCATCATCTCATTGGTTAGCTTGTTGACTTTTCAATAGGAGTAAAATGATAAAATACAAATATGTCATTCATTAAAAATATATCACATTAACCCAAATCCCTTTTTTTCTCTATTCAGTTACTAATTTTCTATGGTTACACTAAAATTTATGTATTTCAAAATTAGATAAAGTAACTGAATTTTCTATTAAGTTACATCCAAAACTTACATAAATTACACCAAAACTTACACCTAAATTATTTTTTTTGTCATCCTTACAATGGCTACTCTCTTTTTTTCAAATTACATTAGTACTACATACATTTTTTTTAAGAATATTATTTACTAAACATTCTAACATTTGACAAACATCTTTTCAATTTACATAAAAATGATGCATCTCAGAAAATGTAAATACATTTTTTAAAAGTTTACATCTCTCACAACTATTTGTTACATTTACATAAACATTGTCACATTTACATAAATATAACATAACAGTTATATTAGATAAATGTTTTTTACATTCTATGCAATGTTTAAACAATTTAAAATATCACTTAAGCTGTAATAATTTTCATTTTCTTTTTTTTAGAGTTAATTCTTTTTTTGTTGTCAGTGTAAAATATCACTTATTAAAAATGAATTAATTCAATTTAAAATATAGCAATATGTATTTTTTTTATTAAAACATGTACTTTGTTAAATGATGTATTATTTTTTAAAAAATAAAAACATGTGAGGTCAGAATTTTGATGTGATTAAGTTTAATATTTTCTTTTTTCTAATGATCAGTTCATGCAACATAGTATGTAGATATTTTTATAAATATATATATATATATATATATATATATATATATATATATATATATTATTAAATAATGTTAATATTATTTTAAAAAAATTTAAAATGTGCCCTGATTACACGTGTGATTGTCCTGTAGATGATGGAATTGAATAGCGCATAGTGTGGTGGCTGGACAATATGCACGCAAGGAGGAGGGAGTTGGCAGACTCATGGCCGTGGTGAGCTGTATGATAACAATGTCTTTCTAGGGGATATAATACATTTATTCAACTGTAACGTGAGACTATCCTTTTTCTTTTTTTGATAGTCATGATTAATACAACATCATAATGATTAAGTCAGTCACACAATCTATTTTGGTTGGGAAAACATAAGGCCATTTTCTCAGTTACATTTATCATAAATTTTAGAAACATTATTGATACTATTTACAACTCTTATATGTAACTTAAATATAAGAATACCATCAAATACACACTAATCAAGACTAAAATACATTTGTTAGTTACATTAATGAAATTTTTGGGTTTCAATAATAAAACATTATACGATTCGAACATGTAACTGAATATAAAAAACTAATGTTGTGTCACGTTTTTTTTGTTTGATAGAATGACTAAATGCGTTACACACAAAAACCTAAAATCATCAAATATCGAATATATAGTATGTTTATTATACAATGTAACAATAAAAAAATCACATTCACCATTTATAGTTGTCGAAATGTCAAAAGATTAAAAAAAACCCAAAAATTTTGCGTACCCATTTTTTTGCAGAGTTTTAATCCACCAGATGAAGAAATATGTCGAATTAGATGTTCTTCTGATCACGCGGTCGAGTTTAATGTTTCCACGACTGATTTTTACCGAGGGGGAATCGATGGACGGAGTGATTTTTGAACGGATGATGGTTTTAGGAAACCCTAATTTTTTTTTTGTTTTCGGAATGCCGAGAGGGTCGGGAAGACGAAGCAAAAAAAAAAAAGGAAAATGAGGCAGAAATCGTGGGTGACGATGTGTTTCATAAATGGGGGTAATTTAGTCATTTGTTTGTTTGCCCTTTTGTAAAATTAAACCAGCAGTCAATGAAAAGTTGATACCTCATGGGGCCTACGAATGAGGCTTATATTCTGGGGCCTATGTAGCAAAACTCTTTTTATATATATATAACAAATTTATAACAAACCATGCATAACAAATATGTGATATATTATATATAACAAGGTCACCCAAAAATTTTCCCCTCTTATATATATATAACAAATAGTGTGTGTGTATATATAACCTGAAAGTATGTACTATATATATCAAACTATATACATATATAACAAATAAATATAAAACAAACACACCTTTAACAAACTATATATATAAAAAGAGCTTTGCTACATAGGCCCCATTATATAAGCCTCACTGATAGGTCCCATGAGGTGTCAAATTTCTATTGGATGTCTAGTTGTGCTTTATAAAAGGGCAAAAAATCAAAGTACAGAACTACCCCTATTTTTAACCATTTTTTCTAATACATATTCACCACTTAAAAAAACTATTCCAGCCAACCTACTCATCATTGTCGAATGGCGTCACCACCTTTGGACTCCTTTCGTCGCTCTCTATCATATGAGAGGTGGTTCGACTACCTTTTTTTGTCCTCCTCCGGATTCCACATTTTTCAACCTTCATATCCACTTTTTGATAAATGTAACTAACTTTATATGAGAGGTGGTTCGTCACCACTTTTTTTGTCCTCCTCCGGATTCCTATTGTCCTAATCAAGTATTTGGTTCAATTCATTTTGTGTATATACTTCAAATTTTTAAAAAATATTTGTATTTCCATCAGGCATCTTGAAAAAAATTCCAAAGCACATTGGGACGTACAACAAAAAATGAACGAATGATTTGTTTGTCACTTTACATTTTGTTGATACTAGGGGTCGGCAATGGGCCGGGCCTTGAAACTAGCTCCAGGCCCGGCCCTGGGCCCAGGCCCGCGGGCCTGTTTGGCCAACGGGCCCAGGCCGGGCTGGGCCGTGGCAAAAAAACAGGGCCCAGGCTTTGCCCGCGGGCCCGGGCCTGGGTTCGGGCTCACGGGCCTAAATTATAAACACCTTATTCCTTTTGATTTTTTAATTTTAAGTTATTTATTTGTATATAATATTAAAATAACACAAAATTTAAAATATAATGTTAAAAATATATTTATATATATTGAATTTTCAAAATAAAAATATTAAATGAATTAATTACTTCAAAAAATGAATAACTAAATGTACATAACTAAGTTGTTACTTACATAAATTTCAATAATTTGTATAATTCAACCACAATTCAAATAAAAATTACATGTTACCCATTTAATAGAGTATCCTCCACGGGCCTATGGGACGGGCCCGCGGGCGGGCCTACGGGCCAGCCTGAAATGGCCTGGTTCGGGCGGGCCTCCAGGCCAGACCCAGACCCCAGAACCAGGCCCAAGTCCGGCCCAGCCTCAAAACGGGCCAGGCCTGCCCGGTCCGAGCTTTCTGGCCTCGGGCCTTTTGAAGACCCCTTGTTAATACATAATATACATTTGGGCTATTTGCAAAATGAACCCCAATTTTTTGAATATTTGCAAAACTAGTCCCACATGCTAAATATTTGCAAAACAGTCATGATACCCAGGCCCCAAAATATAAGCCACACTCACAAGCCCTGTGAGGTGTCATCATCTCATTGGTTGACTTGTTGACTTTTCAAAAGGAGTAAAATAACAAAATACAAATATGTCATTCATTAAAAATCTATCACATTAACCCTAATCCCTTTTTTTCTCTATTCGGTTACTAATTTTCTATGGTTACACTAAAATTTATGTATTTCAAAATTAGAATTTTGAAATCATTATCTAGTAATTGAATTTTCTATTAAGTTACATCCAAAACTTACATAAATTACATCAAAACTTACCTAAATTATTTTTTGTCATCCTTACAATGGCTACTCTTTTTTTTCAAATTACATTCGCACTACATACATTTTTTTAAAGAATATTATTTACTAAACATTCTGACATTTGACAAACATCTTTTCAATTTACATAAAAATGATGCATCTTAGAAAATGTAAATACATTTCTTAAAAGTTTACATCTCTCACAACTATTTGTTATATTTACATAAAAGTTGTCACATTTACATAAATATAACATAGCAGTTATATTTAGATAAATGTATTTTACATTCTATGCTATGTTTAAACAATTTAAAAACAGATTCTCTATTCAATAGTCAGTTACATTTTATGGAAAATGTCGAACACCTTTTTTTGTTGTGAGTTACATTTAACAAATGTTACATGAACTATTTGTTATATTTTCATATAAACGGTTACATTTACATAAATGTTACATAATAGTTACATTTAAATGTTTTACATTCCATGTAATATTTAAACAATTTAAAAGAAGATTCTCTCTTCAATAGTCAATTACATTTTATGAAAAATGTCAAACATCTTTTTCATTGTGAGTTACATTAACAAATGTTATATGAACTACTTGGTACATTTTTATAAAAAATCTATAGATTTACATAAATATAACATAACAGTTACATTTACCTAAATGTTTTACACTCCATACAATGTTTAAACAATTTAAAAACAAATCCACTATTTAATAATCAGCCACATTTTATAAAAAATGTAAAACACTTTTTCATTGTGTGTTACATTTAACAAATGTTACATTGAGTTCATGAAAAAATAAATTATGTTACACTCTTCAATCTAGGCTATACAAAAAACAGAAAAACATCATATTCAAAGCCAAACACCAAATGTCAAACCTAAACATAATATATGTCAAACCCGATCCAATAGACATTGAAATGAAATCCAAATCGAATCTGTGACTTTAAATTCTTTCGAAGTAGAAATTCAGATTTGCTACGAGGTGATCTTCATGAAAAGATCAGTTTGAGAAAAAAATGAAGAGTTAATGATAAAAGAATAAGAATTCATTTCAACATTCTAAAAAAAGGAAAACATTAAATAATGTTGGATGAATGCAAATATGAAAATCGTAACCGCCCCATGATTTAGGGGATTGATTGGCAAAAATGTATAACAGAAATTCCCCATTTGCCACCTCATAGGCCCCGTCTTTGAATTGGGGTCTAAAAAACATTTTCCTTTGCAAAAATATGACCTTTGACCCGGTCACCGCAGAACTTTTTTTGTTTTGTTTCATTTTTTTTCATAGAGGCATGATATCACATGTCTCTCATGTAAAAGAATTTTAGATTTCTTGAACGAGTGAGACGAAGGTATAATATATAGCACGCATCTTTTTTTTTAAAAGACATGATATATATATCATGCTTCCTTCACAAAAAAAATCCAGTCAACACTGTTGTGGAAGCACTAACATGATCAAAGGCTACTTTTTGCAAAATATTTGTGGTGAGGTTATTGTGCTAATATTAAAAAAAATCCAAATAACCCCCTGTAAACTGCTTGAAATCCATATAACCCCCTGACTTTTCCTAAAGTCTATATAACCCCTTGAAAACACCTATATAAATATAAATAACTTCCCGAGTTAAATTTCCGTTGAAAGACAAAAAATATTTTGTGAATATTCTGTTTGGTTAACTCTGACTGAAAACACAGCATATAAAAAAAACCCTACAATTTATTAAAAATGTAAAAAACCTTCTGTACATGACAATTTTATCCCTTTTGCTAGATTACAAAACCCTATCTGGAGGGATAAAATGGTTATTTATAGAAGATTTTTTCATTTTTAACACACTGTAAAAGATTTTTTGTATACTATGTTTTCAACCAGGGTTAATTAGATATAATAATATTAATTTTTTAAAAAAATTAACTCAATGGGCTTATATTTTTCAAGGGGTTATATGAATTTTAGGAAAAGCCAAGGGGTACATGGATTTTAAACAGTTTACAGGGGGTTATATGAATTTTTCCTTAAAAAAATTGAGTTCATGCAAATTGCCCTGTATATTTAATATTTTAGGAAAAAATGAATATAATCTCCTCAAAGATTGCAAATATTCATATTGACTTTAATTAATCTACCCTCTGTTGTTAATTGTTTGAAACTAAGGTGTAGTTAAATTAATCACATATGATTAAATTAACATATCAACTCAAAAACCTCCCATCTTTTTCACAAAAACCAGTTTTTTTTCATCAAAATAAGCTGAATGCCCTCCTTTATCGTCAGTCCTTCACAACCCCAATGGTTGAAAATAGGACTGTTGAGAGGAAGAAGACATTGATTCAATGGTTTTCTGTTTGCAGGGATATTTTGATCATTTATGGGAATCTTTTTTTTTTTAAATGTCAGGGCCCTTAAGTCACATAACATTCTAAGAATATTTTAGTCGGCAATTTAACTGAGGGGCAATATGCTTAACCATGTTAAATCAAGGGGTCAACACATTCGCGTTACATTCAATACTCACATTAGAATCACCACATTCCAATAAAAACACTTAAACTAGAAGCAATAGCTAATTCTTCTAATCTCCTTGTATTTACATACAAAGCTATTGAAGAAAATCAGAACTAATTAATCAAATTTGCATGCTCTAATTTAAAACCAAAATCTTACATTAAATAGACATTTTTTTAAAACTATATCTATCTTAAAATCCTCACATTTTTTAAACCATTCGACATTGCTAAGGTCGAAAGTCATAAAGGAAGGTTGACAGAGATTTTGTCGAATGTCGTAAAGGAAGGTTGACAGAGAGATTGTCAAATGTTGTAAAAGAATGTCGACAGATCGACCGTCGAATGGTTCATTATGATTGTTACCCCTATAAATAGAGGGTTTGTCCAACATGTAAGTCATGGAAATGAAATGAGAAGTTCTTGAGTAATACTTTCTCTACCTCTCTTGTGCCCCAAATTATTTTATGCTTGTTTTGTGTTTCCATCTCTTTCTCTTTTATCTTATAACACGTTATCAGCACGAGAAGACTCTCAACAAGATAGGTTTGTATGTTTGGTACGTTTATGATAATCTACTCGACAAATCATGTTATATATATAACATAATATTTCCATATTTGTGTTTGTGTTATATATATATACATATATACACTGGGGTAATAGTCCAAGTTATGGTTTAATATCCATGCATAAGGTGATGATAATAAAATTTACTATTACATAATGATATATAGTCCATATTTGTGTTTGATATATAGATGCATGCTATATACTTGTGTTAAGATGATAATGTAAAGCATACTGAATTACTATTGCATAATGGTTTCCAAAGTAATCATGATTTCCCCCCTCAGTATATATATAAAACAGTAAAAAAAAAAAAAAAAAAACTTCTTGTAGATCACCAAATAAGGATTTCTTTTTTGGTAAATATTATTCACCGTTTACAAGTGGTTCTTCCAATATATATATATATATATATAACCACTCTGAGGCCATTAAAAGAGTTGGATTAAAATTTCCTTAACTATAAGGTATTTGTGTATTTATTCTTCACATAGAATTGATAATTTGAATCTCTAGCAGTATAAAGAAATAATTTTAATATGCTGGATAGAAGTACATGTTGTATAGATATGCTGAATAAAAATTTATATTTTCATGAAGCAAAGATAGAGTACTAGATGTGTATTTGGCTGAAATGATTTAGATGATCATAATTTCCAGTTAAAAAAAAAACTATTTTGTGCTGTTGTGCATCAATCTTGGTTTTTGTTAATTATGAAAAGCGTGTCTCCAAATTACTGTATTTTTTGCCAAGTGATTTTATTTGCAACCGGATTGATATAGCATCATGATTGATTTATATGCAGCCTCATTACAATTTAGTTTTATCTTTTCAATAAATTCTTTGGTTATTCCTGAGGTATGTATATCATGCATGCATTTGTATAAATATTGAATTTTGTATGTTATATGTAATTATATCCATGAATTGAATTTTTTTTGAAGATCTACTGTAAGTTTCATATGTAAAGATTACAAAATAGGTGTTGGCTTCTACTGGAATCATGCAATTGGTTTACATCTATAATATAATATTAGAGATTTGTTTTGATAATGCAATTTTTTTTAATAAAGGTCCAACATCTATAGGAGGTATGTCATCATGTTTTATTTACTCTCCTCATCTGTTAAATTAAATTATTGAAGGAAATGTTTCATCATTTAGAACCAATGTTGTTTTAGTGGTGTTCTGTTAGAACTCTTCCTTGCTTAAATTTGGTGATTATCGAATGAGAAAGATTTAATTGCATTTTGTTTTGCTATTTCTTAATTAACAATACTTGGGTTAACATCGTTTTTATTTAGTTATTTATCATATCAATTTTGATATTTAAGAATTATGCATGAGTCCCTGAAGGACCATGCAGGAGCACCATACAATTTTTATTAATTTCATGAGTCCCTGAAGGACCATGCAAAAGTTATGATTAACATGTGTCCCAGTAGGACCATGTAAAAATGAAGACCATATATGTCCCTGTAGGACTAAGCAAATATTATAGATACATGTATAAGATATGATTAAAATGTGTCCATGAAGGACAATATATTAAAAATAAAAATTTGTCCTTGAAGGACTATATAATATATGGTCGCTACTTGTGTCCTTGTAGGCACAAAGAAAAAATGATGATACTTTTTGGATTTTTGAAGGATCATAAAAAAAAAAGATTCATGTATCCTAACAGGAACATGTAAAAATTATGGATAATTTTTACTATTTTCATAAGAGGATTTGAAAAGAAATACCTCATTATGAAAGGTCAACTGACCATTATGCTTCAAATATGTGCTCCAGCAGTAGCAATAACGAAAGCAATAATGATGATATCGTGATTTATTTAATTGAAAGCACAACAATCATAGAGTTTGTAGAACATCTCAAACCACTGGAAGCGAATTGCTATTGAAAGAAGCATAATTAAAGGGAAAATATCTATATAACAAATCTCTAACACAAGGAAAATGATTGTTATTTATGTGATGCTTAAAAAAAAATTGTTATCCGAAATACATTTTCTTATTTTTATATTTCTCTTATTATTTTGAGTTTAATATTAGTCAATTCAAATGTTAGTACTATTTTCTAGTACTAAATTTGATTAAAGGCTCATGAAGAGCAAATATTATATGACCATGAGGTACATAATAATGCTTCAAACAATTGAATATTCAATTACAAAGAACCAGAAGTTTCTTTCGTCGAGTGATAATGATGTTTTTATCACACGATTTGTATTCTATCATTATAATGAGACAATATTCCCGTCGTTAGGGGGAGGAAATCCATCATTGGTAAAACGACGAAAAATTTCATGAAAAGATTGTCTCATTTTGACACACTTCTCAATAAGATATTGAAGTACAAAAGATCACTCATCTTCAGATAATTGTGCATCAGTTACCAGATGCAATTATTCAGATAATTGTGCATCGGTTATCAGATGCAATTATTGATACAACGAAAGTGAGAAGATCACATATTTAAGCTGTAAATACTCTAGCTCAAATTGATGTTCCAATTGAAAAAAAACTTTCATTGCATTGGCTAGTGAATCAACAAAGGCACGCTTGAAGTGTGACATACTTATAGATTCAAAAGATCAGCTTTTCGAATGAGAAAAATAATATACTCTAGAAGAGTCTGAAGCACTTGTAAGATCCACATTATTAAAGTCTGCAGAAGATAAAAATCCCTGAAGAGATACAAGTCCCAGAAGAGACATGTCCCCGAAGGACAAATACATGATAATGAAAAAAAAATTCATTATTCAAATAAATACAAAGATCTTGTGGGATCGCAAACAAGTGACAATCGATGATATATTTTCATTTACAGTAGCTACTGAAATCATTACAGATGATAATTGAGAATCACATTTACAGAATGAATATAAGGAATGCCAGAAATATGGCCGATCGATCGATGCAAAAAGAGGAAGGCATAAAAAAATGTAAATAAAGAGAGTAGTGCTCACAAAGAGATCTCAATACAAGCAACAAAAGTAAATTGATCAATCTCATCTTTCTAATTAAAGATGTAACCCCAGAAGAGGTAGCCCTGAGGAGGCAAACGTAAATATAAGATCTCATTAAATCATAAAGAAGAAAGATGAGATATAATCAAATCATTGTCGACAATGTACATCCATATGATGTTGCTCTCGATATTATGAGGATCCTAAACTGTAAAACGTCGAAGAATATAGATGTAGAAATGATTGAGCAAATTAGAAAGAGGCAATACTGGCTGAATTAAATTCACTACCGAAACGAGAAGTATTTGGACCTGTAGTCCAAACACGCGAAGATGTAAAGTATACATGATACAAATAAGTATTTGTATGAATGTCTAATGACAAAAATGAAAATTTGAGATATGAAACATGTCTTGTGGAAAAGGTTTCTCACAGTAACTTGGTATATAACGAAGAGACATATTCTCTTGTAAAGGATGCAATCATATTTTGTTTTATTACTTTGACAGTCTCAGAAGGGCTAGATACGCAGATAAAGCATACTTATGTGGAAAAAAAATATAGTGATATATATATGATCTTTGAATGATTTAAAATGCCTGAAACAAATAAATCATCCTGAAACATGTCTTTTAGCAATTTACAAAGATTTTTATATGAGTTAAAACAATTTGGGCGCATGTGGTACAATCAGCCTCAATGAATATTTATTGAAAGAAGTATATGATCAGATTTGCCCTTATATTTTCTTCAAGAAATCAGAATTCGGATTTGATATTATAGTAGTATATATTGATGATTTGAATCTGTTAGGGATTCTAGAAGAACTTACAAAAATTGTTTGATAAGAATGAATTTGAAATGATAAATCTCAGGAAAACAAGACATTGTCTCGACTTGCAGATCGAATAACATATCTTAGTGCAATATTGTAAGTACAATAAGGGCTCTTGTCCATCAAACAAGTATAGTCAATAATGTTTTGAAGCACTTTATTCATTTATTAAGTTCTCTTATAAATATCAGGTCGTTTGACCCAAATAAGAGCTAATTTTTCATCCAAAAGAATCTTCTTGGTCTTATAATAACATATCTTAGTGCAATATTGTAAATGCAATAAGTGATTTATTATATTTCACACAAGGTATTGAATTCGACATTATATTTTTGGTTACCTGATTGGCCATGTTTTATTCTACATGAAGACTTTGGTATTGCGAAAAACACATTTTTTGTAAAAATAACAAATGTGGGTTTATTTTATTTAAAATCATTTTCTAATGGTTAAATATAATTCAACATTCATAATGAAGATAATATTACATGTATAGTATGACTTAAAGAAGGCTTCATCAAATATCTATTCACTAAAGTATTATAAACCGCGACGTTCAAGAAACTGAAGCAAAACATTAGAATGCGTCAACTCGAAGATCTTCTTGCTAAAAACAGGGGGAGTAATTTAATTCAAAATATTTGTGTATTGTACTCTTTTTTCTTTGACCAGGTTTTTCCCACTGGATTTTTCTGACAAGGTTTTAATGAGGCAATATGAAAACATACATTAGAATATTGTACTCTTTTTCCTTCGCTAAGTTTTTATCCCACAGGATTTTTCTTAGCAAGGTTTTAACGAGGCATATTCTTGTGTAAAGGTCATCCAAGGGGGAGTGTTGTAAATACATGCATATAGGAGAGTTGTACATACATGCATATGAATATGCATGTAATTATAGGTGCATGTAATTGTGGATGACCTCTTGGTACATGTATCTATTAATGTGTCAATAATAATTGTAAATTCATGTATATTGCAAATACATGAATGATTCATTATGATTGTTACCCCTATAAATAGAGGGTTTGTCCAACATGTAAGTCATGGAAATGAAATGAGAAGTTCTTGAGTAATACTTTCTCTACCTCTCTTGTGCCCCAAATTATTTTATATTTGTTTTGTGTTTCCATCTCTTTCTCTTTTATTTTATAACAAAATGATCCAATTATAATAAATGAAAAATGTTACGCTTGATACATTTTACATTTCAAAAACACATAGGGCATGTGTTTTTCATTTTTTTTAAATCAGTACTTCAAATACAAGGTATACATTTTTATAAAAGGTTGTATATAATATATTTCAAATAATTAAATTGTATCATTTATAAAACATATAAAAAAAATTTCAACGAGATATATACCTCGATACAATTATGTTTTTATTTTCATCTATCGAATATGTTTGTATGCCCCTCAAATTTAAATGAATCTATTTTGCACATCCCTCTAATTTGTACACCCTTCTTTGTTAAACACAACTTCTCGTTGGATCCCATTCTCTTTTTTTAATAATAATAATAAAAAAAACAAACAAACAAACAAACTTCTCCACTTATAAAATAAGAGTTGTATAAATTAAATAAATTTAGGTTATATCCATTCAAAGGGTCGTACAAAACATATTTGAAGGGTGCCCAATTATATTATTTTATTATTATTGAACTGGTATATGGAAAGTCCCATGGAGTTTTAGTTTTAAGTCACTGTAAACATGTCTATTTAAGGATCGGTCAATCACTTCTTCATATTTCTTTTTAAGTCCCCATATTCAACCGCCTATTTGGTTTTTAGTCCCTCCGTCAAACGTCCATCCATACACCGTTAATTTATGAAAGAGGATTTTATTTTTAAATCCATGTAAACTATGTTATTTTGTGTTAACTTCGTGTAAACTATGTTATTTAGTGATCAGTTCCTGTAAAATATGAAGGGAATGACTAATCACTAAATAACATAGTTTATAAAGACTTAAAAATAAATCACATTTCACAAATTAACGGTGTATGGACGGACGTTTGATGGAGGGACTAAAAATCAAATAGGCGGTTGAATATAAGGACTTGAAAAGAAATATGAAGAATAGAGGGATCGACCCCAAAATAAACATGTTTACAGATACTTGAAAATAAAAATCCTATTTCAGTACAAAAAAATGGCTCTCTGTCTCCTCTTTGGTTCTTTGATTCATTTTTGTGTATATTTTATTCAACGAATGTTTTGATTAATTGTTTCAATCAGTTTTGATTAATTAAAGCATATGTATCATTAGACGAGATATATACATCATTAAAAAAATTTACATTTATTACTAAAATAGGTTCAATCAATTTGAAATAAAACGATATACATTTTTTATCAAAACATATACATCGTCAGATGATGTTTACTATTTTATATTTTGCATTCCTATATTATGTTATTCATAACTATAATATTGATATGAATAACACAATAAAGACAATATGTTCATAAATTATTGAATCATCCAGAAAGTTCATTCCTTTTAATATCTAAGGTAATAAATTTGTAAATCATGTAATTTTTTTATATTATGATAAAAATAATGTAATAAATTTTTTAGAATCCAATTGAGATGGATTGTTGAATATCTTTAATTTTTAATTATTAAAATTTTCATATATTGATATTATTTACTTAAATCTGAGTTTAAAATCTTAAAATCTATTTATGATTTAACTAAATATGATAAAAAAATCTTAAATTTTTAATAAATAGAATATATGTAATTGCTAAATTTATGAGAGGGTAAAAACAAAAATGAAAAAGCTCAATCATTTTCCCTTTAATAAGTAAGTAATAGACTTAACTAATGAAATATATTTATTTATAAAAAATTGTACAAATTCACATGATATTGAACACATTGTTTTTTATGTTGTATCTGCAATATAATGAAGTATATATTGTGTTAGGAAATTTCATACATAGTGTTAGACTTGATGACTATAAATGAAATCATAAAACAAACTAAGAATATGACGTCATTTCTTTTTCTCTTGAAATATAATAGTGAGTGAAATCTTGCAAAAAAAATTTATATTGCAGATACAAAAATCAAGGCATCCTCATCGAAAAAATCTGAATTTGACACGCACTATATAAAATGGGCCCGTCTATCCCCACCAACACATTTTCTTAATACACCACTAGTTTGTACCCACCACCTACCATTTAACAAGTGATCGAGCCCACCATGTGATAAATATATCTCCTCTAAAAATCTAATCCCACCTTACCCCCTTTTCAAAAACCTCTCTCTCTCTTCCCTGAACCCATCTCATTTCGAAATCTCCTCTTTCTCCCGACTCACCCCTCCTGTCAACCTCCAACCACTTCCTGGTGCCGCCTGTCGTCGTCCCGTGCTGCCTGCCATCGTCCTGTGCCGCCGGCGAAGAGCGATCACTCTATGAACGACCACCATTTCCTCCGACAAAAAAAAAACAAAGGCTGTGTTTTCATTTCCGCATCATCTTCAGGTACTTCTCTTCTCTTCTTTTTTTTCTCTGAAATGAGCTTGAGCCTTCGATAGGCACGGAGCCACCTGAAGACAAGCAAGGGCTCAAGCCCCTCCTTGTATTTCGGGAAAAAAAAAAGATAGGGTACTCATGTGTGTGTTTGGACAATTGGGTGAATGAAAAAAAAATTGGGACAACACAATACTATATAGATTTAATAGAAGCAACATAAGAGTCACTATTATAAAACTAAAAATTGGGGTCCCGTGCCCTAAATGTGTTGTCGTTCATCATGGGAGGGGAGCAAAAACTGAGAGGTTTCCACAACTCAACCCATTTCAAAGGAGACCCCCATTTTAGGTTCTTTTTTTTTTAAAAAAAAACTCTTTTTTTTCTTGAATTTCTTTGTATGTCAGTGTTGTGTGTTGTGATTGATTAATGTTTGTTTTGTTTTTGTTTTGTGTGTTTTTGTGTGTATATCAATCCATGCAGAGATGAACCTTTCTCGATGCTTGACCACCCAAGTCTTGTGAAGGTATGAAAGCTCATTTGGAAATGCATGAAACTCATCTTCCAGAAGTTGCAATTTTTTACAAAATTCTTCCTCCGTTAATGCTCTCATCACTCCAAATCAAGCTCCATTGAACTTGTCCCATGTCTCTAGATCGGAGAATGCTTTTCTACAATTTTTTAAGACATTCTTTGCAATGTGAACACAACAAAGTAGGCAGACAATAGAAGGAAACACCATAGATACAGCCTTCATCAAACCGAGCTCATGGTCGGTTATGATTACCTTCGGGAATGGGATACCATCAAAGAGCGACTTAAAACATTCCATCGCTCAGGCATAGTTATCTTCCTTTTCCGCCCGTAGATAAACTAAGGCTGCAACAAATGTCTTGCATGTGGAAGTCACCCCCACTATCTCCAATAATGGCATTCTATATTGGTCGGTCTTGTAAGTACAATCCATCATGAAGACCAAAGGAAACGCGTGGACTAGCTGAATAGACTTAGGATGCGCAAAAAAGATTTCTGACACAACCTCAGCATTCTCTTGCACTCGATGCCGCTCAATATACCCGTGCTCATAGATTAACTTCATCAATTGTTGCATATGTGTGCGACCACACTTCTGTAGGACCCGCATTTTCAACCGAGCATTGTATATGGTCATCATTAAGCTGACATTGGTTGGATCTCTACACTTCAAGTGCATTAGGATGTCGCGTGGCCGCATACCACTCACTGGCATTCCTTCTACCACTATGTATTCATCCTCCAGCAACTTCCCAACAAAAGAGTGACCCTCGAAGCTGATGATAAGGGGATGATTATGTGAACCACATAACACTCTCAATGTCCATCTCCGTGAATGCTCTATGGCACACAACTTGAAGAGACAACCACACTTCTTCGTACCAGACTGATGCTTCTTTTTATCATTCTTGTCAATGTCTTTCTTTCTTGGTCGACTATCATATTTACCCCCCTCCCCCCTCTCACATATTAGATCCACTCGAGCTGATTTATTCGGCCTTGAATGTTCTGACCGCCCAATGACTATGATGACTCCGAGATTTCTATCAACTCTTTTGACCCAATCAATTAGTTCCGTTCGATTGTTGAAACCCTGAAACAATGAGAAGATCAAATATATACATTGGACATCTCATATATACCAACAAATGAAATTAATGTTTGAGGGCTTCATATTACCAAGGATGTAGAGAAATACTCGGTGGTGTCAATGTTCGTGATAGGGTCATTGGACATGGCCTCCCTCACCTCAGGGAAAGGCTCCTCAACATCTTGAAAAAAGGTATTATCGACCTCTGCATATATATTTAACATATGTCATTACTACATATACATCATTGGGTCTAAATAATGTAAGATTATGAATTCTAAATGCTAACCTCACTGTTCATGCTTCAAACACTTGTGGTGGTTCTATAATTCAAGGTTGATCATATCCGTGTCCGACCATGCCTGTAAGAACAATGGTTGAGAAACAAAATCACATGATTGCTAAAAAATTGCGCAATGACATGTTTAACAATTACACTTATCATCAAACCAACCACCAAAACCTACAACACCATGATCACCATCCATTTTAACATAACATCTACCAGGACGCATTCCACAAACCCAAACCATGAACCACCCAACCACAACCATCACAACAAACACATCACATATGAAGCCCAAAAAAAACTACAACAATCACATATAACCATGGCCATTACCACTACCACCATCACCTCCACCAACATAACAATGAACTACACCATCATACACAAAACAAAACACAATCCTAAACCCAACAAATACAACCACCACCATTGGAACCACATTCATAACAAGCAACACCAATGCCACCACATCCATGAGAATGACAAAAAATTTAACAAAAAAAAAATGAATAGATACTCACATAAATGAAGAGTTCTGAACTAGGGCATCAATTTGAAATGGTGCAATGTCGTCAGAGAGGGTCTGCAACACCGTGTTGGTCGCTGGAGGGTGTTCTTGGTTCTAACTGGCAGATCGAGGGTGAACGTCGCGGTCAACCGTGGAGAAAATGGGCGGAGTCAGAAAGGGCACGATCAGTCGGTGGAGAATCGTCGGGGATGGTCAGTGACGTTGCCGTGATGGTCACCAGAGAGTGTTTGTGTTTCTAGCCGGCAGGTCGAGGGCGAACGTCACGGTCGACCGTGAAAGAAATGGGTGGGAGAGAGAACAAGACAGGTTGGAGTGTTTTATTCTCACTGGGGAGGTGGGAACAGCAATAGTATATAGTTCTTGTTGGTGGGAAGAGATATCCTTGGTGGGGTTAGCCACTAAAAAACCAAATATCATGGTCTAGGTTTTTTGTTTTGGTGGTGGTGGGATAAGAAAATTGTTTGGTGGGGATAGGCGGGCCCAACATATAAAATAATGTATATTGGATGACGTAGGCCTTTTCTTTTTCAAACTGTGAGGACAAGGATGGAGTTGAAAAGAGGTCCTACATTGGATGACGTAGGCCTTTTCTTTTTCGATATAAAATGTACACTCGGTCCTTTTAACAGTCTTAAACACAGTCATTCCATATTTTTCTTTAAAATCACATACCTCATCCAACGGAGATATATATTTTTATAAAAGATAAAAGTATGGACAATACTAAATTGACTGATACCATTTATAAAAAATGTGAATTTTTTTTAACGAAGTATATACTTATTACAATGAGTAGATGAAACTAACGAGGTATATGTACACACATATATGTATATATATAAGGAAAAAAATTTAAAATTTAAAACAAAATAAATATAGGAATTTATTGTCAAATTGGTAACAAAGTTAACCATAAAAAAGTTTGCTCGTGAGATTAATTTGTCGATCATTTTTTATGCTTTGAAAATATGATATCTAATATAGTTTATCTTAACCATTGAAAAATGTCTCAATTTATAATTTAATTTTATGGAAGCGTTTGAAGTGTATTGTGTGAGAAAATAATTTAAGTAGCACAAACGAGATAGAAAATGATATTAGTTATAAATTAAGATATTTTAGTTAAGAATATTATACCCAATATTATAACACATGTATAACATCATAACATACATATTTAGCCCATTGAAAATATTACAATAGTCATTGTAGTCTTCACATTTTTTTTAATCATATAAATTATCTAATAAGGTATGCACTTTTATAAAAAGTGAAATATACTATAATGAATTGAATAATGTCATTTATAAAAAAATATATAATATTTTTCTAATGATGTATATATTTCTTTATGGTGAATATACATGGTAAACGAGATATATAAGACTGTATTTATCACTCTAAAAAGAACTGAGTGTGATGCAAGAGCATCTACCTCTCTTATCATCCCATCCGTGATCCAACCCACCAAAATGATATTAAAGAAGTAGTTGATATCGACATTTTCTAGTCTTGTTAGTATCGTGAATTGTGTAGTCAGTATCTTATAAAATGTATTGTTCCATTATCAAGTATTGGAATTGGAACTATGTTTTGTAAGTTGTGGTCAAAGTTTTGTAGTTTGTTTTGACTTATTCCAAAATTTTAGAATATGCATATTTTGTTCTCAATGCAAAAGAACGAGGTAAGTCAAGATAGAATTTATTGTTATTTATGAGGTTTATCCCCTCTCTTAACCTGTATAAATTCTCAAAGATAACCTGATGCAAGAGCATATGTTGGAAAAGTAAAATTTAGTAGAGTAAGAAAAATCTAACAAATGTGATGAATCAAAGCACACAAAAATATTTTCTGAAAAGAAGATTCCATCCACTTTGATGCAATAATTCACTGACGGTTTATTCTGAAGATATGATAATCTCTGATTCCTTTTAAAGTGAACTTCAAATGAGAAGATTTTATCGAACACCTCCGCAGCCTTTAAGAGACTTTTCATTTCAAATTGTAGGTACTCTTTTAATTCAGAAGCATTGAAAGAAAGGAGGCTGAATTTTTTATAAAAAACTTTATGTTTTTGTTTTCCTTAGTGTTGGACGGACTGGTGTTTTGTTTTTACCAGAAGGTAGACATTGTAGTACTATTCAGTTAGACAAAATTAATACAAAGTCCCAAGTGTTGAAAAGATGATTTTTAACAGTTGATTAATTAATTTGTTATGCATGACGAACATATTGATTGGAAACTTTGCAAACTTATAAATCTGATGGAAAATCAAGAGGGGCTCAAGCGCCTATTAAATAAAGGAAAATGTTACATCAAGTACATTTTCCAACACTAAATCATATCCATAAATATAACTCATGTACATGGGATACGTGATTTTATAAAAAAAAAATATATATATTTTGATGAATTACATAGATGCATTTGTAAAAAAATTAATTTTTTTTATCGAAGTATATACACTTTAGTTAAAATAAAAACTGTCAACAACAGTACTATAAATGAAAACGAATTCTAACCGTTTAAATTCAAACGTCTATGTTAATATATCAATGCATCCGAACACATACACGAGTTTGGCAAAATATCAACCACCTTTTAAAATAATTCAATACAAAAATAATAACAATTGGAAATAATTTTCTAACAGAATCTACTCTCTTAATATCATCCCATGCAACCCACCAAAATGGGATGAAAGAACATCTCATCCAACCGGCCAAACTGGTATTAGAGAAGTAGATGGCGACTTGACCACTTTAGTAGTTTAGTATTGTTGATGTCTTGTAAATTATATTGTTCCATTCTCAATTATTGAAATTGAAACTATGTATTGTAAGTTATGGTTAAAAGTTTTGTAGTTTGTTTTGGTTTATGTCAAAGTTTTAAAATATGCATATTATGTTCCTAAGGTAAGAGAATGTGACAAGTCAACATAGAACTTGTTGTCATTTATGAGGCTTGTCAAGTTGAGTTGAAAATCTTATCAGCAAAGTGAGCATAAGAGTGATTACTACTTCTCTTATTTTTCTTTTTGTGAACACTTTGTGAACTAATGTTAAATTCGCATATATTTGCACCCGTCTTATGTTTAATATGGTCATGTGACAACTCCACTGTGAAAATCAAATAAGATATAAATATATATATATAACAAATCGAGAATCCCAACCTGTAACAGTTATCAGAGTGTGACAAAAGTTTATAACCCATATAGTTACAAGTGGGACGACCTAAAGTGCACGTGCATAAAAGAGCTAAAGGCCTTCACCTAAAGTGCACGTGTATGGAAGATGGCAATTTCCGTAATAATTTCTAAAGAGGAGGGGCATTTTGAAAAGATGGCCAGTATATAAATGAACCCAAACTCCACCTCCCCCAAAACATCAGTTCCCGCTCGTTCTCTTCAGTCTTCACCACCACCACCATTAAAAGGAGGCAGCAGCAGAGGACACAGAGGAGTAAAAAGGGGATGGCTTTGAATTTCCCACTCATCGGACTTCAGTCTCCGAAGCTTCCCTCCTTCGGATCTCATCGGATTTCCATGGTTTCCGCAGTTCAATCCACTACAAAGTGAGCTTCTTCATCTTTTAAATCCATTCAGGATTGGATCTTTGTGTCTTCCTTGGGCTTGTTTCAGTGATTCCTAATCTAGGTCGTGTTTATTTTTGTTTCTCTTTCATTTTCATGGTTGGCACGAACTTTTGAAATGGGGTTCTATCAAAACAAAAAAAAAAAATCAATCTTGTTTCAATGTCGAGGGGTATTTCGGTATTTTTGACGAACACAGTAACGACATCCAGTTCCAAGGACCTAAAGATAAATTTCACCGCCTCAAGTACTGAAAAACTCCAGGGACCTAAAAATAATTCATGTGTGATCACAGAAGGGTGCAATTTGGTCGGTTTGATTTGGTTTTTTACAAACCTAAATTAAACCAAATTATAATCACATCCAACCCGAAAACCGAATTGAATCGAACCGAACCGAAAATCCAAAATCGAATTAAACCATTATTGTATAACCCAAACTAAACAGAACCAAACAAAACTGTTAAAGATAAACATTTATATACCCAATTATTGTTTTTCTTCCTTTCAATTAGGTTGGTTAGAGTTTTTTTTGGGTTGGTTTACAACTTTAGATGAATATTTAAAACATTAGGATTGATAGTATAAATTAGTGTATTAATGGTATAACAACAATATAGTTTTTAATATTTAAAGAATTATCTAAATGAATATTGATTATGAATAATCATGTGTTTAAATTTAATTCGGTTTGGTTTGGTTAATTTGGTCTTTTTGGAAGTAAAACCAAACCCATACCAAAATAGATCGGTTTATTTATTTTTCATTTCATACCCAAAGCAAAAAAAAGCTATTGATCCAAACCCGAAAAAATTCGGTTTGGATCGGTTCGGATTTGGTTTAACCAACCAAAGTTGCACCCCTAGATCACAGGGACCCCCAATTAATTTCCCCAAAAATCAATTTATCATCTCAAAAAATGAGATTGTCATGCTTAACTTTTTATTTTTATCTCCAATTAATAAGAATATGTGAATATAATTATAAAAAATTATATCCAAGAACAAAAAAGAAAAAAAAATTAAGTGAAACTAAGATTCAAGATGCAGCCCTTCCCTGGGTGGGGGCGGCCCTAGGCGGCTGGTTGCCTACTGGGCCTACGCCAAGGGTCGGGCCTGGGTTTTGTGAATTCCTCTCATGTGGGGTTTGTATTCAATTTTCTTTTAAGGGCAATTTTTATTTTTAGCCCCAACATTTTTTTTCAATTTGGAGACCAGTCCTCGGTCTTTTTTAATTGCAAAATTGACCATGGGTTAGTTTGACTGGTCAACGTGGATTATTTTTCTTTTATTTTTTACGTAAGAGACGTCCAAGAGACATGATTGAATATCACGTCGCCTACACCACGTCATTTGCTATGACTATGAGATGTGATTTATCTTTTGTACATTTTTTTTCATTTTCTTAAACTTTAATTTTTAATTTTAATTTTGTTTAACAAAATAAATTTTAAACCTTATCTAAATTTTAAATCTTATCCGAATTTTAAATTTGATCTTGATCTTGATCTTAATTTTAAATTTTGAATCTTAAATTCTAAAATTTCAATATTTTTTATGGAAAATTTGATGATGATTTTTGGACAATGAAAAAAATTCATGTTGAATCTATCATTAAATCTGTCCATAAATCTTGATACTCATAATTTGAAATTTAAAATTTGATTCAATTCAAATTTGAAAATTAAAATTTGAATATAAAAGTATTTGTAAAAAATCAGGTGTTGATAGAAAATGTGATTTTATCACGTCTCACTAGACAAATCATGTCTCATATGTAAAACAAGAAAAGGAAAAAAATGTAGGATGACCTGGTCACTTAGGGCCGGCTTTGCAATTAAAACTGGCCTAGGGCAAATATTGAAATTTAAAAAAATTTGGGTTAATAATGAAAATTGCTCTTCTTTTAATTTTGGTTTGGAAGGGTTGGTTTCTTTAGATGTATTTGTATTTTGAGGTTGTAGTGAGGATTTGGTGTGAGTACAGCTAAAAACACTACTACTGGCACTTCTTTCTGTCGCAAATTATGCATGTGCGAACTATTAGTCGTGCTTCTGAATCACCCTTATAGACAATGCATGCCGGAGATTCAGTTTGGTGTCTTTTGGCTGAGATGACCTCCTTTTCTTTTGTTTATTCTAGTTGTTTTTATTGATTGATCTTCATTTGTGTGTGTGTTTTTGTTTCACTTCAAGTGCACTTATTTCTAATGTTGTACATTCGTATATAGTTTATTGGATTTGATAATGGTTGGTGCATAGTTGAATGTGTTGTTATTTTTTTTTTTTTTTTTTTTGATAGGTATGTTGTTTTAGTATTATAATTTATTGCTGAATCTTCTCTTTAAATAGAGGACCCCTCGGTGAAGAGAGTGGATATTGTTACTAATCTACCAAGTATCAATAGGTGGTTCGGTATATATATTGTCCATTTTTTGGTCAATGATTCCTTTTTCTATATGTATGATTTGAAGATTAAAAATGGGCAGGAAGTCATATCATGTTCCCTGGCTTCTAAAATTCAAATCAATTGAATTATTTGGGAGGACAACAAGAAAATATTAAAATTCCTTGGCAGACAACATGTAATTATAAACAAGGGTATATCTCTCCTCACCCTCCGGAGCTATCATTCTCCTGCTTTGCATTCTTTTAATTGTTTATGTTTTTTCTTTCGAATGATGAATAGCTATGATACCACTTCATTTCAAATTTAAGTTTTTGTATAAACAATTGGCCCTGTTTATGTTAGGATGGTTGATACTATCAAGAAGCCATTGATCCCTCATCGTGAGGTCCATATTCAGGTGACCCATTCCATGCCACCAGAGAAAGTCGAGATTTTCAAATCACTGAATGACTGGGCAGACAAAAACATTTTGGTACATCTGAAACCAGTTGAGAAGTGTTGGCAGCCTCAGGACTTCCTTCCCGAGCCTTCATCAGATGGATTCATTGAGGAGGTCAATGAGCTGAGAGAGCGAGCGAAGGAGCTCCCCAACGACTATTTTGTTTGCTTGGTTGGTGATATGATCACAGAGGAAGCTCTGCCAACATATCAAACTTTTCTCAATACGCTTGATGGTGTCCGAGATGAGACAGGTGCCAGCCTCACTTCGTGGGCCATCTGGACTAGGGAGTGGACGGCTGAGGAAAACCGCCACGGTGATCTGCTCAACAAATATCTCTATCTTTCTGGAAGAGTGGACATGAAACAGATTGAGAAGACGATCCAGTACCTCATCGGCTCTGGAATGGTAAGCTTTTCATCTAATACCTGTGAGTTTATATAAAGTCTTCTCCTTTCATACTTGTTGTTGAGTATTGACTGTCTATTTAGTTATTCTTCATTTGCTAAGAAACAAAGAGATATTAGAAAATAGAAATGGTAAGTGTAGCAAAATTTAATAGCTGTGATGTGAAAGTTCAGATGTGCTAAGCATGCTTTTATGTAAACTCGCTACCAATATCCCATGTAGGTTCCAAGGAAATCCTAGTTAAGTTATTTCTGTTTAGGTGCTTGCTCTATGGGTGATTGTTAGTGCATCAATTGGTTTAGCTAAAGCCAGAAATTTAGTTTTGCATGAAGTGATATATTCCCATGTCTCATCATGTGATAAAACGGTTATGCCAGAGTATGATATTAATGTAGGCAATTTTATGCTTCATTTGAATGCGTCGAGTTGAGCCAAGATACTGAACCATTATAGTTATTTGTCAACTATGATCAACAAGGAAGAGGGTGGATTTGCAAGGAAAAAAAACTCTGATTATCAAGTTAGTAAGGATCTAAATAAAATATCTACCCTGTATAGCAATTTTTTTTTTGGGTGATTTTTCAGTTTTTGATGTGTGTGTGTGCTGGGGGGGGGGGGGGGGGGGGGGTGTTGTTGGCTGAGATTTATAAGTCTAATTGGTTTATCTTCTTAATGTTGATAAGCAATCTTGAACTTTAATATGTCAATGTCATTAGCGTATTAGATAGGGGAATATATCATCTGCCTTGTGCTTGTTTTTAAGTGGCTTGTTGGCCGAGATTTAGAAGTCTAATTGGTTTATCTTCTTAATGTTGATAAGCATTCTGAACTTTAAGGTGGTCTGTTATGTTAGCTATTGGACAATGCTGGTCATTTTGTTCGGCCTTCTACATATTCTACCTCGTGCATTCTGGTTTGTGCATTGCCCACTTGACAATGTAATGTAATTTTCTGCATCTACATGTTTCATCCACGTTTTCAATGAAGTGGCAAGGCCATCTTGATCCCAGGATAAAGGAAAAGTTGAATCAGATCACCTAATTATTTTCTGTTGCTCCTTTGCCATCAACCACTTAAGATAAGAAGAAAGGCAACACGTGTAGGTGCATAAAATTTTGTCTCAATCAGATGTTGTCACGTGTACATAGAAGCCAAAATGCATAGGGTAGAATGGCAGAAACACAAAGATAGACTTGGTTGATCAACATAATTAATCGATTTAACTAAGCCTCACAAGTTTGGGTTATCTCTTATCAATATTAATGCAGTACAAATTATATCCACAAATCAAGTAACAAACCCTTGGGTTTTGGAGGATATAAACTAATGTAAATAGAAAATTGACAGTTCAATGAGAAACGGGGAAGAGCGGTATAAAAACCCTTGCTGTGAGACATTTGGAAAACTTTATTTAACACTTACACTAACTTGGTAGTCTGAGTGTTTTCACTTGTCAAAGTCTCTAGATACACTTGGGCTCAACTGAGATCGGAGCGTGAAAAATAGATATAAAATTATCTGAGTAGTGTTGTTTCCTTCGAAGTGCTGAAATTATGCAAGTTCATTGTTGTAAGCAGTGTAAAGATATATTTTGGTGACATCTGATTAATTTGATAATGATAACCACACTTATCTTGTTATTCTGTCTTGGAAGAAGTCTGTGTTACCTAAACTTAAGCCATTGAGTTCTGCGGGTTTCATTATAAGCTGATTAATTTTTCCAAATAACATAGGATGCAAAGATGGGAATACAGTATGGCCCATCATTCAAATACGAGGGTGAGCGTGATAATGTTCATATCTTTTGGGTCTGAATTATACATATTAAGCATTTTGTTGCCACAAAATATGACATGTTATTCAAATATATGAATGATCGAGATAATGATTAGCTTTATGGAGTTAACATCACACATACTTCTTATTCTAAGCATTCTGCTGTGCTGGATCAGTAAGTTGGTTACTTACATGAATATAATTGAGAATGAAAGAGCTTCAATGCTGAGTGTTCAAGGTGAGTCATGCATATCTAACTAATTTATGTGTATGGTGGTACTACAAAATGTGCTTTCCTTAAGAGGTTAATTACTAACATTGATGGTGCTTTTGATAATCTAAAATTTTTGTGGTTATGAAAACCAGATTTGAAGATGCAATCACTGCCACACATGGAAAAAAAAATTTGAGATTTTTTTTTTGGGGAATGTTAATTTTGAAAAACACAAGCACACATAAATATTAACATAGACTCTCTCTTCTGAAGAACCATTCGTTGTCCTTGTTCTGAGTTCCAATCTCCCAATATATACATTTTACATGTGAGGAATGCTGAAAGGTTTGGCTGGTTTTCATTGATTTATGCACAGAAGTTTTTCTAATGGTTGGAAAGAGCACCAAACAATTATCCATGATCTATGAAATGATAAACAATTTGTTATACTGAACCCTGAGTTCCTTGATTGTTCTACTTCAAGTACGTGCGGACAGAGAACAGCCCCTACCTTGGTTTCATATACACTTCTTTTCAAGAGAGGGCAACCTTCATCTCCCATGGTAACACCGCCCGACTAGCTAAGGTGCATGGAGATGTAAAACTTGCACAGATATGCGGTACCATCGCAGCGGACGAGAAGCGCCATGAAATGGCCTATACCAAGATTGTGGAGAAGTTGTTTGAGATTGATCCGGATGGAGCATTGCTCGCATTTGAGGACATGATGCAGAAGAAGATTTTGATGCCTGCCCACTTCATGTATGACGGCCATGATGACAACCTCTTCGAACACTTCTCTGCCGTAGCCCAACGTATTGGTATTTACACTGCAAAAGATTATGCAGACATCCTTGATCATCTTGTTAAGAACTGGAAGGTTGATAGTCTAACAGGGTTGTCAGAAAGGGGAAGGATAGCCCAAGAGTATGTATGCACTCTTGCTTCAAGGATTAGGAAGCTCAAGGAGAGAGCCCAGAGCCGCGCAAAGCAGGCACCAGAAGTACCTTTCAGTTGGATATTTGACAGAAAGGTGAGGCTTTGAGAGCCTTTACTTATCCAGAGTTGGATTGGGCTCGCTAGAATTTGCAGTATAACTCATATTTTCTAATCCACAGCTTTGTGATTTGTTCTGTTGGGGCATTTTCATATTCTTACTCATGTGTTCAGTCTTTCTGTAGTTTATTGATGTATGAGGGAGGACTAGACGGTTGAATGGTGTAGATTACTTCAATGTGTCCATTATAAATATCATTGATTGTAATTATCATAATGGTTGAGTTTCTGCGGAGTCTCTCAGAGTTTACTTGGAAGTTATTAGTATATCAGTTGTACAATGTTGCTTTATCCTTCTTTACGGTTTGCTTAAATTTGAAGAACTGTGGTCATTGAATTTCATAGCCTGATTAGACTCTAAACGGATGTTTTCATCTGTCAAGAAAAAGCTTTGTTACAAGAGTTTTTTGTTTGAACAAGATGCATAAGATGTGCTGTAACTTTGTCCTGTCTTTCCCAACTAAACCCATTTTAATGTACTCTGGACTCTGAATAACTAGGTTCTGAGTTACCTCTGTCACCTCATTAGTAGATATTGCAGAGAGTACTGTTTTGTTACCAAACAAAATCATGTGTTATGGCAGCTGAATTTGGATACTAAATCAGAATGAGCTGAATTATTCCGTATTCATAACTTTCCCTTGCTTGTGATGATCTATTTCAAGCTTTCAAGGAATTCTACTACTATGTACTTAAAAGATGCATTAATCTTATTCACTATTTTCTTGTTGATCAGAATTGCGCTCATGTATTAGAGAATTTTAGTCCGGAGCAACTGTAGTATGAATGAGCTGGACTTTCACTCCACAACGCGAAGGTGGCTGTCGCTTCGTATATAGGGCTTGAATCAGGTGCATGTTGTCCCTTTTGGTATAGCTAAAAATGATTCTCACTTCTTTTGGCAAAAATATAATTTAGTTCTTTATCAAGCTGTGCACTCATGGCAAATATTCACTTTCTTCCAAAATCAGATAAAAACTGCTTGAAAATATCATATTATCTACTGTTTTTGTTTCATTCTTTCATTATTCTATAAAGTTGTCTAAAAAATGATAAAGCCATCAACATCCATTTAAAGCAAAAATCGGTGCCTCTGAGGACAATGCTGTTAGTTGATATTATCAAGAAAAAAAATTGACTTTTTTTTTTATAATATTTGGAAACTCAGTTCCACAAGATGCTGTGAACATTAGTATGAATTCTCTCTTTGAGGAGATTTAAAGCAACAAAAAGAATTGTTATCTATTTGGTTTGGAAATCTCCTCTTCCAAGTATTCCAGTCTTTTTTCTTTTCTTTTCTTTTTTTTTTTTTTTTTTTTTTGGGGGGGGGGGGGGGGGGTGTGGTGGTAAAAGGGCCTCTGAGGGGCTATAAAGTCCCTAAACATAGTAGGTCCACCTAACCCTACTAACTAGTAACCATCAAACAAGTAGAAAATCCTGCTTCCATAATGGATTGATTTAAAGTATGTGTGGGATTTTCAAAACTATAGCTTAATTGCTTGACAGTGTGATTTGCAAGCTTGAAGATCTAGAGTTCGACTTTATGTATATATGATTTATTATGTCTAGACTTTAGGTAGTGCATTAATTTTCTTGTCAAATAGAAAATAAAGATACTGATAGAATGATGTAGTTCTCTCACTGCTTTTTAAGTGGCAAGAAAGCCAGCAAATACTTCCTATGACATAGCTTTATTCAAATTGCTTCAGTCTTCATACTTCTTCAGGTAATGTGAATCTTTCATGGTAAATTGATACTTCTATACCCGAATGAGGCCTTATTAATTTGAAATGTTTGGTAACTTGCATGATCAATCAGAGGTGTATTCAGAAATAAAATCAGTGAGATAGTAAATAAGAAGTTGGAAAGTTGATGTGTAAATACATTCAATGAAAGCTTTGGAATGTCCATAAATATAGAACTTTTGGAAGACACACTGATGTGGTTTAATATTGGTAAATTCTTCAGTAGTTACACAATTAGGTTGTGCAATGTGCGAGGTTATACTCCTCTTGTATGATAAAACACATTGTCCATACCAAAAGTTGCATGATATTTGTTTTCCATATCTGATATCATTCATGTGTGTTGAGTTCTACAACTGACCTTCTCCTCATCTGAAGATATTATAAAGATGGTGATGCACATAATGCCGTTTTCAGAGACCCCCAACTCACCTATAAAGAGAATATGCAGGTCTACATTTTCTGAAAACTGAAACACAAATCTTGATTTCTTAAAAATTATAGCATTTCTCTTATGGGTCCATGGTTGGGTGCTTGAACGCCTTTCTCCTATAATAAACCATTAAAATAGAATCCTGACCTACATCAGAGCTATTTAAAAACCTTAGGCACATATGCATTTAGCTAGTCACTTATTTAAACTTTGAGACAGAAGTCAGGGTCACTAGGAGATATGCCAAGTATCCAAATGAATTCCGGTATCCAAATAGATTGGCACATAATTTTACTGTTCCACTCTTCAATTTTCATGTTGTGCTCCGATTTCTTGTTCATGACTGCATATGAAATTGGTTTTTTTTTTCGTTAAGACCCATTTTTTGGTTCAGCTGACAAGCCCATAAATATGTTCAGTACCACATATAGGTGCCAATCTTCTATTGATTAGTCATGAATTGGAAGGCCCATTAAAACATACTGATTTGATTATTTTGCACCATTACAGTCGCAGTAAACAGTTGAGCTACTCTTTAACTTGAAAGTGAATCCCATAATTTCCAATCTTTATTTCCAAGGTAAATCCTCTTACAACAAGGTATGTCGAACTCAATTAATAGATGCCTGAAACCTAGTTAATTGAATAAAGTACATTCTGTTTTTTTTTTGTTTTTTTATTTTTTGTTAGAAATCAAGAATTGATTTGTGGAAAAAAAAAAGAAAGGAGGAAAATAACAAAGAATTACCACAGAATCACTCTCATCCATTCTTCATGGTGAATTCTGTTAATTGCATTATGAAATTACAGCTTCCCTACTCACAAAGTTCTATACGCATTTAAAACTCTGGCAGGTCTAATTTCCGGTTCACAAAGCAATTGAACGCCTTTGCCATCGACATCATGAATGAAACATGGAATCAGGTAGTTGGAGCATTGGATTCCTTGCTAGAACAATTGGCTGATGATGGTCTCCAGGTAATTCCCACTCAGCTGATAATCCATTGTTTGGAAACAAGTTTGAAAAGAGCCTTTCACTTAAAAACAACTTTTTAAATTAGCTTTCTAAGAAGCGTACTTTTGTAAGATTAAAAAATACTCATTTTTGCTTTCTTCAATAGCTGGGATTAAGTATATTCATGCAATAGCCCGTTTCCAAACACCAAACCTAGCAAACATGACTGAAATTCTCATTTTATGACTATACATCATCATGTGAATGATCTACTTGCAAGGTAAATTGTATGCATTATGTATTTGTGTTCCAAGTTAAAGAATCATTATTGTCAAACCAGTTGTCCATGTTTTGGTAGAGTGGACCAAGCTCCATGTAGTCTGTTAAGCGGTTCATATCAAAACATCAGGGACCATAATAGGGACTTTTTTTTTTTGAGACTGCATTAATACAAACTGATGTCATTTTCAGGTTCAATACATTGTTGACAATAGATGAATCTTTATACCCTATAGTCCAATCTGATTCAAGAAGTCATGAGTGCTCAAAAAAAGACTTCCATGAAATGTTTCTTCTTTTGACCACTAACATTGTAAAGTACAAATTTGTGACAAAAAAAGGGGGTAGTGTTGGAAATTTAATGAAGAAATCTGGAATCTTTTGTCACAGAATCATAAAATGGTCTCCCAATTTTCTTTTGATATGATTTATGTGGACCCAAATAGCTAGGAAACAAAATAGTTAATTTTGGTGGTTTTACAGTTCTATGGACTTTAATAGCATTGAAAGGTTGTTAAACATTAAATTTGGACCTTTATAATGTTGACTGCAACAACATTATTTAATTTTCATTTATGGAGCACCAAGAGGATTCTTATTGACTGATGAAGTCATTAGATGGAATTTAAATTTGTGAATATTGATTTGGACTTAAAACTTGGTGTAAAGAACAAAGTTTCAAATAAAAGTTTGTTGTTGTTCCAGTGCACTTAATTTGAATTTGTGAATTTTTTTAGGGTGTTATTAGACACAGTTCTTATATGCAGTCTCACATGCAGTTTAATTTCACTTTAATGAAATGCAAATTAAATTTAGGTAAAGGGGATGTTATGATTCATGTAACTCATAAAAAGCAGAATAAACAGATGTTCAATGAATAAATTTTCCATACAAAATTGGACAAAAAAAATTAAAATAACATTCATAAAACTCAGATAAACTTTTTTTGAATATTAAGAAGAAAATGACATGAGCTCGATTAGGATAATTATCAATCTTATTCCTCTTTGTCTAACTCCATTGTTGGTTTTTTCTATCAAACTACTGATTTTTAAAAATTTGATTTTAAAAATCAAATATAGGTCACACGTAACACCATTAGCGGAATATTTGCAGCATATCATATTCCACTGTCATCTTATCGAACTTAACCTCAAGGACATAGATATAATACAAATGAATTTTTCAGGGGTATAGATACAATTACCTTTTTAAGAGGTATAATGCTAAAATAGTGATTTAATAGGGGGTATAAATGCAAAATTCTCATATAAAAAACATAAGTTTTTTTTTTTAAATAGAATAACAACTTATATTAATAAAAAATAAATTATCAAACAAAAGAAATGAAGGATTTTGGAAAAACATAAATACATAAATAAAAGAAACATGATGAGATCATGTGAGATAATTACAGTATGTTATGTTCCTCTGGTATGTTTAGCAATGCACATTGCCTCAGGCAAATTTTAAATCTATGATATTTTGTATTTACAAATCATTAAAATTTTACTATATCTATACAAATTTTACAACTTACAACTTCCATGCAAGCATAATATAATGAAATATATTGCAGTCAAATTTACCAAGATAGATGAAAATATGTCAAATGAAGGAAAATGTTTTTTTACAAATATGTACAGTATGTGTATGGATGAATGGATGATACATGTTCATCAAAATGCACTAATAAAATTATATAAATGATTTTTCAATTGGTAAATATTTTTAACTCTTTAATATACACATGTTATCCATCAAACACGTACTGATGAGATTCTCATCATACGTGTTGTAATCTAAATAAGTGTCTGTAACAAAAATAATATAATATTAAACATGTGCCATTATAATCCACGCCAATAAAATATGACCACATGCTTGTAGTGCATATTTTCTTTTTGAGGTGTGGAATTTTTGTTGCTTTGTGTGACGTAGCCAGACGAAGTGGAACTGCTGCGATTCCTTTCATACTGTGGATGGGTAGGACGGGTTATACGCATCCCACGCTCCCTTCCGCGCGTATAGGATCGGGCATTAGTTGTTATCAGTTTGCAAATGATTGAGAGCGCGTGGGGTGGGAGCAAAGTTTGTCGACATAACCCCAACGGCATCAGCTCGATCGAAGAGATGTAATGGAGCATTTGAGATTTCATAAATAATAATGCATTGAAAGAGACACTCATAAAACATTCATTTGACATTTTAGAACAATAATATGTATGATAAAGGAATGCAATAAAGTTCAAAACGGTCTAAAACACAATATTCATAAATGCCGTCCTGTTTACGAATAATATTTTCTCAAGTTACAATATTCCGAGGGGTTGGAATATATACCTTTCATGAATCGTCAATGTGAGTTTATGTGCCCCCTTATCGTAAACCTCGACCACTTTGCCTAGGCCTTCTCGAGTGACCCCGAGTGTGCGGTGTGGGCTTTAAATGGGCACAAAGGAGGCGCGCCGAGGTGACGATTTGCAGAAGGACTGAAAAAGTGTAAAGGTACTTACTTGCATAAGGAACAAGGTGGCATGTCAGGATATCGATCAGATCAGGTGACCAAGGAGGTGTGTCGAGTTGAAGACTAAGGCATAGGTGACCAAGGAGGGGGGTCGAGGTGACGACCGAGAATGTCTGTGAAGGGCAATCATGAAACGTAGAAGCAAGGGAGTCCATGATCGATTATATATATATATATATATATATATATATATATATATATATATATATATATAGTCGCGATTACGTGCGGTGTGCGGTCGGTGCGGCTTACGACGTGGGCCGTTCGATCGCGGGTCCATCGCATCCAACGGTCGACGTGAATCGCACCCGACCGTCCGATGCGATGGACCCGTGATCGACGGCCCGTGATCGCGCACCGCACCGACCGTAAACCGCATGTAATCGGCTCCCTATATATATATATATATAAAACTTTGCGAACATGTCAAGTCATGAACATAATAGAAATATATAATGTTCCATTATATCTGAAAGTGCACAATGATGAGTTGAGTGACGAACCCGGCGACTGCCTGATGGGGAGAGCCGAAGCGATGACTTGAAGAGCCGATCTGAGGAGGCGGGCCTAGGTGATGTGTCGTGAGGGCGCACCGCGGTGGCATGACGAGGACACGAGCCAAGGTGGCGTGCCGAGGAGACGTGCTGAAGAGACGTGCCATGAGGTGATGACCTACAAAGGTGGTGAGCCGATCTGCCGAGGTGACCCGAGGAGGCGATGGTATGCGGAGGTGGCGAACCAACATATCGAGGTAAACTAAGGAGGAGCGCCGGTGAGGGGAGTTGGCGGTCCCGCAGATCCCAAGGAAGAAAGAGATCCAAGGAAGAGAGGACCGATGACAAATGACGAAGTGAATCGCACCCAACCGTCCGATGCGATGGACCCGTTCGCGCACCGCACTGACCGCACACCGCACCTAATCGTAACTCTATATATATATATACCTATCTTCAAATGTTATACTAGATTTGTAAGCCTTGATGTAAATTCATTTGAATATAAATTCCGGTTCGATTATGGTATAAGGGCACACATTCAATTAAAAAAACAAAGCAAACAGACAATTAATTTGAAAAGAAGAAGAAAAGAGGAGAGGAAGAAGTAGAAAGAAAGGCAAGAGGAGAGTCACGTTGGGGACCGGCTGCCGACATACCAAAGATTCGCGTGCAATGAAGAACCTAATTATAAGATCACCGTGACAGTGATTTCCATAACTATACTCCACCTATATATCTATACTCCAATGTCTAAAGCATTACAATAAGGACAAAAATTTCATCTGACATATTATAAATTTTGTAAGGAATAGACAAATTTTCAACTTAATGGGACAATTGAGTTGGTATATTTGTAGTTGGCCCCCCAAGTCTTTGATATTTATAACTAGATCCCTGACAAAAATCGATCAATTTTGTCAACTAATAGGGTTATTTGTGGATAGGCCCCCAATTTCGATTCGTGATAAAAATCGGTCAGACAAAGAAAAAGAAGAAGAACTGCAATGCAGGTAGTGACCCGAATGAAGACAACAGTGCATGAATACTGTCAGAGTCCGCGCATTGGAACGACAACGCGGGGAGAGGCCGCGAGAGCGACGCTCTCACATCAAGTGTGGCCGAACTTGAATGAGTAATTATATCTTAGGAAAGCTAATAGGAGCAAGATTGTTGGGAATTGGGATGTCCATACTGCTAGACAAGCTGTGGGCAATGCCATCCACTACATAGGGTTTAAGACAATGGTCTAGACCTTTTATAAAAGAATTGGCTGTGAATGCATGTGTTGCACATGTTGTTCTAGTACAAAATAAAAAAAATTTATGTCATGGACACCAGCCCCATCAGATCGATCGGTCCAAATATAAGCCATTTAGACTCGTATCTGAACAGTCCATAATGATTCATATACATAAACCTTGTGTGGTGGAGGAGATGAAGGTTCCCCTCGCATCGGCATGGTCACCGGAGTCGGTGCGATCAGAAGATTTTTTTTTTTTTTGAGGCATGGCAAAGAGCTAGGTTTTCGTCCGAAATCTCACAGACAGCGCTAAATTGGAGGGGTGAAATTTTGCTTACCGGGTTCGGGTATCCGTCGGCTCCTGTCTCGTCTGACGGGTACCACTTGGTTGTCGGCGATCATCTTCCCTGAATGGACCGGATTCGAGGGCAGATCCAACCGATCGATGAGATTTTTGGTGTGGTTTGGGCTGAACTTGATGTAACCTCTCAGGTTGTCTACGTACCCTTGTGAAGGTATCAAATAATTCGTAGTTCTTCTTTTTGGTGGTGGGATTTTGCACGGAAAGTGATCATGTGCAAGGGGGTCTAGTGGACAAATGTTTTCTCCCCCTTCTCTGGAGAATTGATTATCTATTTATAGTACTTTGGTGGGTGCCCTAGAATCAATTGTGGATATTTCTTTCATCGGACGGATGAGAAAAGATCCCTAATTTAGATGATCAAATCTATGTATATTTAGGGATTTTCAGAATCAGTAATTAATTATCCCTGATAAATACACATATTTTGTTCGAGATTAAATGGAATCAATTAATGATGTTTCCAAATCTAACATATGTGTTGTTGGGATTTGGAAATCGGTCAAGGATAATTCCAAATCCAAATATACAATATGAGATTTGCATGAGATTCTGAGATATTTGCATTGATAACATAAAAATCATATTTTCAATTGGAATTTGATTCTCTAGATTTGACTTGATATATTCTTATTGTTGAATATGACGGGCCAGATTCGCGGATCGTGGTGATTCAGGTCATGGACCTTTGTTAATCGGGTCTTAGATCACGGGCACATGGAGCATAGTTAGGGCCCAGAAAATTGGGCGCACACAATTACCTCTTAGGAAAATTTTAATCTATGATATTTTGTATTTACAAATCATTAAAATTTTACTATATCTATACAAATTTTACGACTTGCAACTTCCATGCAAGCATAATATAATGAAGTATATTGTAGTTAAATTTAACAAGAGAGATGAAAATATGTCAAATGAAGAAAATTCCTTTTATAAATATGTACAACATGTGTTTGGATGAATGGATGGCACATGTTCATCAAAATGTACTAATGAGATTATATAAATGATTTTTTAATTGATATAGATTTTTTACTCTTTAATATACACGTATCATCTTTCAAACACGTACTGATGAGATTCTCATCACACGTGTTGTAATCTAAATCAGTGTTTGTAACAAAAATAATATAATATTAAACATATGCCATTATAATCCACACCAATAAAATATGATCGTATGCTTGTCGTGCATATTTTCTTTTTGAGGTGTGGAATTTTGACAATGCTCTTTTCTTTTAGGTTTTTTATTTTTTAGTCCTTGTAAACTATATGATTTAGTGATCGATCTTTCACTTTTTTATATTTCAGTTTATACCCTTAGATTTAGAAGGCATGTTTCAATTTTTTCCTTCCCAAAGTAGGACAAATATTAAAAATTAATCAAGTAAAAACAGACACTAGTCACGATGGTGCTGTCCATGCTGGCTAAAGATATGCCAAGTGGAATATCCCAACCTCGCAAATGTCTTTTCTCACAACACCAATTGCTACATATCCAGAACCAACCCAAATAATAATAATAATAAACCAACCTTTGTTTTTTCTTTCTACACTCCACTAATTGTTGTTTTCTTGTACAATTTTAAAAAATTAATAAAAGAAAAATTGATCAAATCCACATAAACTCTTTGAAATAGTTTAACACACCTATATAGTGTTTTTTCTTTTCTTTTTTTTTGGGGGGGGGGGGGGGGGGTTTAACAGACCCACTAGGGGTAAGGACAAACTGGGCACAAAACCCATATTAACACCCCGAAGGGTGGTCAGTCTAGTTCAAACACGGACGTCCACGAGAGACGTAGACACATCATCCACCCCACTAAAACAAGGGGATGTGTTTTTGGTGCAACTGTACAGTGAAAACTATTGGTACCAGAATGATTTGGAGAATGACCAAAATAGGTTGTGGACTAAAACCCTCTACGACATAATTTAATAATAAAAATAATCAAGTATATAACACTTTTTAAATGTAAATTAGGCAATTTTACAATGATTATTAGTTGAGATTAGACTGATTATCACGTGACTATCCCCCCCAACTAATTCATTGAGCCCACCAACCAAAAAAAATCAAAATCCACATTTTTTTTATGTTTTGAAAACCATGACCCCCTCATGGCCTCATACCTCTACCTCTTTTTGACAATGGTGGAGATGCATGGCGATAGTGATGGTGGAGCCGTAGAGGAAGGTAGAAGGGGGAGAGACGGCCAATGAGGAAGGGGGTGGAGGTGGAGGTGGAGGTGGAGAAGGTCGTGGAGGATCAGGGATTGCGAGCAACGGGTGGAAGAGGTGGAAGTGATCGCAGTGATAGTGTAATGTGCAGTGACAGCGACAGCAGAGAAGGGCTTTGGGAAAAATACGGAAGATAAAGGGATTAAATTGGGTGGTGGGTTAGAAGGGGTTGAGACGGCCAATGAGGAAGGGGGTGGAGGTGGAGAAGGTCATGGAGGGTGAGTAAGAGAAACATAGAGAAGAGAGGGGAAGGGATCAGGGATTGCGAGCAACGGGTGGAAGAGGTGGAAGAGACCGCAGTGATAGTGTAATGTGCAGTGATAGCGACAGCAGAGAAGGGCTTTGAGAAAAATACAGAAGATAAAGGGATCAAACTAGGTGGTGGGTTAGAAATTTAAAAATATTGTATTTATGTAATGGTCGGGTTAAATTCTCATAAATATGGGTGTTGGATTTATAGCCATAAAGAAAAAAAATGTTAGTGGGATTATCTATTAATAGAAAAAAAAGCCTCTTCGTTTTGCACATATCTTTATTGATATTTACATTTAGTGCCAATCGATACGAACGAGGTGTTAGCTACCAAGGTAACAAAAAAATCACTCTTAATTAAAAAATTAAAAAATCAGTAAAAAAAAAAGTGCCAGATACCCTACATTTTTAGTGGGACACGTGAGTACGTTTTACAGTTTCCAAAAACTGGTTATTTTTATAAGTTTTGGTCTCTTGCAAAAATTCCCAAAACATGAAATTTATTATAGTTAGTTGATCCTTTTCAGTGATGACACAATATTCTGATGACATTCATTTCACATTTTCTTTCATTCCTCAGTCAAAGCAAGTTTTCGGATAAACGTGCTTCACATTTTCAGTTTTGAGTTTTGGATTATTATTTTTTTATATTAAATATGAATAAAAGCATTTTTTTAATGAAAGTTCTAGTAGGGAGTAAGTATGTGTTAGTGGGTTGGGTCTAGATCCGGACCAGATATGATAAAAGACAAAAAATATCCAACTTAGAAGGATTTGAGATCCGATATGGAGATGTAGTCCGAAGGTCCCGACAATCAAAACAAGTTGAGTCTGGTTCACCACGACCTAGTCCTATGGACTCGAGGACACCCATGACTCAATCCAACATTTATAACTAAAAACTGAATCTCATTCTAATTAATCCTTTAAAATTTTAAGATTTTGAAAATATTTTTACAACTTATAATATCACACAAATACCGAATAGTTCAAATCGTGTTTCAAATGCCCCATAATAAAAATTAAAAGATCAAAACAATGAATAACTATTTATAATACACTCAACTATATTTATTTAAATTCATCATTCAAAAATACAAATGAAAAAACCCAAACAAGGAAAGCATGATCTCCATCATGTCACTAGGTCGGGTCTAAATCCAGACCCGATAAAAAAGATGTAAAATACACGAGTCGAAAAACTCAAAACTAGATTTGAAGGACCCGACAATTAAAACGAGTCAGATTCAGATCCACCCAGACCTAATTCAAGACTGACCAGTTGACAGGCTAGTAGGGAGTAACACTTTTTATATTGATTTTTAAATGTAGGTTTACAATAGATTTAATTTATTTGCCTCTGTAGTATTGAATTTAGAATTCATGGGTGATGATTATGTACCATGATAAAATTGATTCAATTGTAAATGTGTTAAGATTTTATTTAAGAATTTAATATATTTTTATCTTTAAAAGCTTGATAAGGTGACTTTTTTATATAAACCATTTTTTTACACTGTTAAACTGAAAAGATATCATTACTAAAATAATTATTTATTTATCGCTCTTCAAAAGAACGACATTTTAAAGAAGGGACATAAATTATATTTTATTAAACCAAATGAAGGCCCAATTTCTATGTGAAAGCTATTGATGATCTTTGTGATGCCTGATAAGACCATGTCACATGGGTAGCACAAACCAGTTTTTACGAACATGCTAATTCATCGATTCTTTTTATTAATTTTCATGTCACATGGGTAGCACAAACCAGTTTTTATGAACATGCTAATTCATCAATTCTTTTTATTAATTTTTAAATTGAATAAATATGTTACAAATTAAAAAATACATTAAATCGTCTAATTTTTAATAATAACATTTATATTTATACAACCGAATTAGTTAAAATGTGAATTTTTTTTACGACGGTAAAACAATATATTTGTATTATTTTATTTTTTATAAAAAGAACACGTGGAATTCAATAAATATCTAACATTATCTTTTTAAATATATTGACAAAATTTTAAATAAGATACATGATATTCTTTTAGTTAGTTTAAAGATATATAATTTTTTCATTTTTAATAAAGCAACATTTGTTAATAGAATTATAAAATTGAGTTTCTACGAACACTGATTTAAAATTGATTGGACCATAATTTTTAAAAATGCAGTTTTTGTATACTATTTATATAAAATTTGTACGTAGAAAGTTGTCTCAATTTTTTTTTATTTAATTTTACAATCACAGGAGCAGCCTGTGCGAAAGTTGTTCATGACAAAATTTAATAAAAAAAATATTCAGTCAATGCTTAAAAATAAAAAATTTAAAAAATTAGAAACAACAAAGTTCAAAACAAACTTGCACGCATAGCAAGACCCTCCTGCCTCGAGATTCCCGCAAAAAACCAACAAAAAAAAAAAAAAAACTGACTCATTTGGAAATCGCACTCCTGGGGTTGTGTTTGTGCACAATCTTAAAAAGAAAATAAAGATAAAAGGAAAATGAAAGTAAGTAAAAAAATTTGAGTTAAAAGAAAAAGTGAAGGAAAAGAAAACATCTCTTTGATCAGTTTATATGATGTTTGTGTCTGTAATGTAAAATGATGAAAAATAAAAATGGTTGTTTGTACATGTGATAGAAAATTATGGAAAATAAAAATGTGTATAAATAAAAATGACAGAAAATAAGAAATTATTGTTTGTAAGATATTCACATAATCTATCTTATTGAATTTCACAAATCTTTAATTTCAAAAATAAATATGTATAATTATATGGTTTTAATTAACATTTTTAAAAATTAATTAAAATTTTTGAAAAGTTAAAAATAAAATAATATAATTTATGGTATCATTATAATATACATTACCCTAAATATCATGTTTTATACGTAAGATTACACATTAATATCTATTATACATTTTCTAAAATAAATAAGTATTCATCGTTATTCGTAATTCATGAACGAGATTAAAGGGTAAATTAATTGGACATGATGCAATGATTGTGTTAAATGAATTTTATTAATATTATTTTATATAAATTTTTTTAAAAAATATGTATAAAATATAATGTCTTGTTAATATTATTTTTATTTTTATTCAGATCGTTTCATTGAGAAAAATTAATTAATGTATAAAATATTATATGTCTTGTTAATATTATTTTTATTTTTATTCATGTGTTTTTGTTAGTGTGTTGAGAGAAATCCATTAATTCTCTCATTTTCTTCCACTTTCCCTTTTCTAGGGTGAGTGAAAATTTTCCCTCAATACTAATAAGATAAAATAGCAAAAGAAAAGTGAAAAAATTTGTTTTTCTCTAACACAAACACTAGATTTTTAGTTGGTAAAATAGAAAATTTTTAGTCTCTCATGCGGCACAAATACACCCTAAATATCCACCAAACGTTTCCGTCTCTCTCTCTCATCCACCACAATCTCTCTCTCTCTCTCTAAAGAGAAGGCCTTGAAGAACCCAGAGAGAGAGGACGAGCGAAAGCAACAATGGCTTTGAAGGTCTCCCACATCGGATTCCAGTCACCGAAGCTCCCATCCTTCACCCTCCCCCGTTCGTCGGGCTTCAGATCTCCCAGGATTTCCATGGCCTCCACGGTTCGGTCCGCCACCAAGTGAGAACCCATCAAGATTCGATCTTTATGTCTCCGATGGGCTTATTTTGATGTTTCTTCGTGTGGGTTGTGTTTATTTTGATTTTCATGGTTATGCTTCTTGTGTGGGTTTCGTTAAATTCGTATTTTTATGGGGTTTGAGTGGGATTTCGTGATTTGGGTGGTTTGAAAGTGTCGGTTTTAGATGTGTTTCGTTTTTACTTAATAAAAAATGAGCTTTTTTTTTTGGTTACACGTTCGTTTGAAATGTAATGTGATTTTCATTTTGAAACGGTTGATTATTGTTTTAATTGTTTTGAGTGGAATTTTGTGGCTGGTCCTTTATAGTTTTTGTTGATTCTGGTTGAATTTATTTATTGATCAATCATTATCTGTGTTGTTTTTCTTCAATTTTATATATTAAAATATATGCTCTTCCTTTGTAGTGTACAATTTTGTTGGGTTTCTTCCGATCTGAACAAAAATATTGCTATTTATTTGTTCATTTTGTGCATCTTCTGTGAATTGTTGTCTCCAATTATTGCTTTCAATGTGCATATATTCTTAGCAATATAGGGATAATAATATAGGGAATAATTATAGAAATTTGGGTGGATATATCAATTGAATTATATTGGAAGAATGTAAACAAAGACAGATAATGTTCATGCATTATTCAATGCATTCATTCTCCCGCTTGCATTGTTCATTAATTTAGTGTTTTTTTTAAACAATGGATGCATAGAAATTAAGCTTTTGTGTAAATGATTGGCTCTGCGTATTAGGGAGGTCGATACGATGAAGAAGCCATTTAGCCCTCCTCGCGAGGTCCATATTCAGGTGACCCATTCCATGCCACTGGAGAAAGTTGAGATTTTCAAGTCATTGAACGACTGGGCAGAAGAAAACATTTTGATACATCTGAAGCAAGTCGAGCAGTGTTGGCAGCCTCAGGACTTCCTGCCTGAGCCCTCTTCAGATGGATTTATCGAGGAGGTCAATGAGCTGAGAGAAAGAGCAAAGGAGCTCCCTGATGACTATTTTGTTTGCTTGGTTGGGGATATGATCACGGAGGAAGCCCTGCCGACATATCAAACCATGCTTAACACCCTTGATGGTGTCCGTGATGAGACGGGGGCGAGCCCCACTTCATGGGCCATCTGGACAAGGGCATGGACGGCTGAGGAAAACCGCCACGGAGACCTGCTCAACAAATATCTCTATCTATCGGGAAGGGTGGACATGAAGCAGATTGAGAAGACAATCCAGTATTTGATTGGCTCTGGAATGGTAAATTTTTCATCTATTGATTTCATTCATGCTATTTAGAATATACTGTTTTAGTGTTTAGAATATACTGTTTAGTATATATTGGCTTTATGGACATGCTAGTAAATTTAACTAGTAGTTGAAATACGATGATGCACAAGAAAATTGCTTCTGTTTTAGGGGCTCACTTCGTGTGTACTTGTTAAACTGAGAAAATGGTTAAGCACTTAAGCTAAAGCTAGAAATTTGTTTGTTTGGACTGGTTCCTGGATTTTAATAAATTGCGGTAGCTAGTCTACCATTTCCTTAAAAAAAGCTAGAAATCTGTTTTGCTTAAAGTTCTGTAATAACAAGTATCTCTTTATCAGGGGCGGATCCAGGACAATATTTTGCGCTGGGCTACATATCCTATATTAAATATTTATATGAAAGTCTTTTGTTCTTATATTTGATAGTCTATATTAATATTTATATGAAAGTTTTTTGTTCTTATACTTGATGTGATTATTTATAAGCCAAATAATGTGATATTCAAAAAACATATATACATGTGAAGAAAAGAAAAAAATAAAATGTAATTAAAGTTGAGTACTTTGATTTTGTAAGAATAAAAATGAGATATAAACTAATCTTACATGGTATATTAACAGATTTTATAATTGAAATAACCAAATATGTTGTCATAAAAATAGGAAGAGTTGCTAGAAAAATAAAAGGAGTTGTTTTATGGATATAAATGTTTCTTTATTGTTCAATTGACATTAAATTAATGCTTAAGATAATATATCAATTTCAAAATTTAGAATTATTAAAAACTTTAATAAGATTGATGCTGCATTTGGTTGCACGATTGTAAAACTGATTTTAGACAAAAGCCAGGTTTAAATATGATTTTGGAAAAAGCTATTTATTCACAGCTTCTGGAAAACTCAAGTTTTGACCATTTTTCCACAAAAATATGTATGTAGTTTTTAGCCCTAGTTTTTTTGTTTGAAAACGGGTTTGGTTTGAGAAAAACAGCTTCCTGCAAACCCAAAAGCTGCCCAAATATGTTTCCAAATGGGTCAAAGTTCGATTTGGTTTGTTAGGTTGAGATTTAGTTTGTTATGATACTATTTGATTTGTTATTAATTTGTTAGGTTGATATCTAGATTGTTAGGAATATATTTTTTATATATAATACAATTTATATAATATAAAATATAAATATTATAGTATATATCATCAAGTAATAAAAAAAATTACAAAATCTGGGCCGGGCTACAGCCCGGCCCAGCCAACTCATATGTTCGCCACTGCTCTTGATGAAATAATTCGGTTATTTATTTCACTAGAGTTTACTTTGAGGTGCATCGATCTTATTAGAAATGAAATTGTATTTGCATGTTGTTTTAACCATTCTGTAAATGCTTGTGTAGTTGTTCAAATTATAACTGCAAGTAGTTTTGAGGCTAGGAGATTCTGTATGGCTGCTCATTCAAATCCCTGGATAAGCTTGATAATGTTATAGTTGTTAGTTGTGAAATGCACAATACTTAGGCTACATGTTATGACCAGTTATTCAAATATACGAATGGGTGCGATGATAGTTATCTTTAAGCTACTAATGCTACATGTCTTAATTTAAGATGTCCGCGGAGTAGATCAGTAACATGGTCAGTTGATTGAATATAAGGATTATTGTTGTGATGCTAAATTCTCAGATGCTCGATGTTAAGCGTTTTATCAAACTGAGCTTTGATTAATTAGAATCTAAGGTGATTTTATAATTAAAAACTACTACCTTATGATGCAAAACCACTAACATTGCAGATGCTCGTTGGTAATCTAATATCATGGCATACATGGACATCTTCCCCCACCTTCCTCCTGTGAATTTTCAAAAATCCATGTCTCTTACAACTCATGGGAACCAGATTTAAATGAAATCACCACTCAGGGGAATGTTAGCTTTGACCGGTCAATTGTCAGAAACAAAAGCACACATCAATATCAACATTTCAACATACTCGCCCCTTTCCTAAGTCATTACTCACTTTCTTTATTGTGGTAGTTATTATTTTTTTTCTTCTAATGAGCTCCAATTTCTCAAAATGTACTCCTTTTCCCCAACATATCATCTATTGTCAATTTTGATACAAGGTGAGCGATCTTTGTTTTTCTTTCTTTCTAAGTTTTGCATGTGAGGTTTGCTGAAAGCTATGCATGCTTTTTAATGATTTATCACCAAGTTGCACAGAGTAACAAAAGTTACCCGTGATCATTATAGTGCAGAGTTACAACAATTTGTTGTGCTCACTTAGATTTTGCATTCATTCATAAAATTCTTCTAATCATTCCTACCACTACTCAGTGAATTCTGCTAGATATTAAAATGTGTTCCTCAACCATCTGATCCCAAATAAATGAAATGATGATTTTATGTTGATATAAGGCTTCATTTATAAACAAGTTTAATTGGTTTTTTGGAATTCTGCATTTGCGGGAAACATATTTAATCCAAACTCATTTTGAAAAGCCCCTAGCTTTTGAAGAAAGAGATGAGCAGTTTGTAGGTAGCATTTGGAAATGAGTTAGGACAGAGTTTGGAGATCCTACTTTTACAGGAATCTTACTTTATCCAAACTCGTTTCCAACATCCCTAAATCATACATTTCGTTGAAGCATAACATCCTTTCCCTGTCATTTTGTTTCTAGGATCCAAGAACAGAGAATAGCCCCTATCTGGGCTTCATATACACCTCATTTCAAGAGCGGGCAACCTTCATCTCCCACGGGAACACTGCCCGACACGCCAAGGAACAAGGTGACTTGAAGCTCGCTCAGATCTGTGGCACCATAGCTGCGGACGAGAGGCGCCATGAGACAGCCTACACCAAGATCGTGGAGAAGCTGTTCGAGATCGACCCGGATGGGACTATACTCGCATTTGAGGACATGATGCGTAAGAAGATCTCGATGCCCGCCCACCTCATGTACGATGGTCGTGACGACAATCTCTTCGAACACTTCTCTGCCGTCGCCCAACGCATCGGTGTCTACACTGCGAAGGACTATGCTGACATCCTCGAACACCTCGTCAAGAGGTGGAAGATTGAGAGTCTAACGGGGCTGTCGGGGAGGGGAGAAGTGGCCCAAGAGTATGTGTGCACTCTTGCTTCAAGGATTCGAAGACTCGAGGAGAGAGCCCAGAGCAGGGCGAAGCAGGGGCCCGAAGTGGCTTTCAGTTGGATCTTTGACAGAAAGGTGAGGCTTTGAACTTGTTTTTCTCCTCAAGAAGGATGGTTTCGTTATATTCGAATTTTCAAATCCCCATCTTTGTGTTTTCTGTTTGAATTCGATGCTGTTGTAGTTCATTAATGTGTGTTGGTTGAATGGTGTAGATAACTTAAGCATCATAAATAGTGGATGGTGTTTTGTTTTCTGTGTTTTTGGTAGGAGGGGTCTTGTTTTGGTTTGAGTTTTATTGTATTGAGTACTCTATTATATCATCATAATGGTTGAGTTGTTGCAGAATCTTTTGAATTTTGTTAGTGATTGGTGATGCAATGTGTTGGTTCTTTTTTTGTTTCTTTATGTTTGCTTTATCTTGAAGAGCAATGATTCTTGAATTTATGTTAAGTTGATTAAACGAAACGGGTGTTTTTGTCTGTCAATAAGAAAACCCATCTTACAAGAGTTTTTGTTGGGGAAGAGGCACTTTTATTAAGTTTCAGTGAATCCTAATGAATTCCATGTTATCAGACCACCAATTCAGGTGATCCATTTTGGGTTAGAAGACTGGCATTCAATTGAATGGATTCAGTAAGTTTTTTTTTGAAACTGGAATGGATTCAGGAAGTTGAATGAGGCAATAATACCATCTCTCTTATTAGTCAAGACAACCAACCAATGTTCCAATATTGTTAATTTCTTCCCTCTTGGATAGCAACATAAGTTATTCTAGGATAGATAACTATTTCAGTATAAGTAAAAAATAATTATTTTTTATGTGTTTTTAGTGATTTTCATTACAAAATATAATAATAAAGTTTGTTGTTTGATTGATAATAAAGAATGAGATGTGAATAAAGATTTATAAACGATAAAAAATTGATTTAACATGTGGATCTCTTTATTTAGTAGATGTGATTTATTTAGTAGATGTGATAATAATTGATTTGACATGTAGGTTTTCCTACTTCAGGTATATATGATTTTAGTTTGTTTTTTTTTTCCTTTATTATTTTTGTATAATGTAAATTCTATTTCAAAAAAGAAAAATTATGTTTTTTATAAATATACGATAAAAGGAGATTTTAAATTTTTTTTATAAAAGTTAATTTTTTTTAATGATTCTATCCATAAAAATTCTTTGAGCCCCCACTAGAGGGTTGGGGCCTTGGGGTATTGTTAAAATTTGTCAAAATAAAATACTAAAAGGGTGGGTGTGTTTGCGTTAAAGGGAGTGACAGAATTTGCGTTAAAGGGAAACGTGTGGAAAAGAAATTATTTTTTATTTGATCAGTTTATATGGTGTTTATGTCTGTAATGAAAAGTGATGAAAAATAAAAACAGTTATTTATACCAGTGATGAAAAATGACCAAAAATGAAAACTATTAGAAAAAAAATCCTAAATCTACTCGGCAAATAAAAAAAAACTAATCATAAAAATAGATCTAAAATCTCATTCCAGATAGGTTATACAAAAAAAATACTCTAAAAAAATCTAGATCTATTCAATAAATAAAAAAAATCTAAATCCACTCAATAAATTAAATATGAAAGAATAGAAAAAAAATTTAAACAAAAATCACAAAAAAGATCTCACATGAAGTTGTTTGGATTGTTCTTGCAAATGCGGAGAAAATCTCATATTTTCTCATTTTCTCTATTCTAGAGTGAGGAAAAAAAAATTCCAACCTCAATCCTAATAAATCAAAATAGCAAAGGAAAAATAAGGAAAACATTTTTTTCTCTGCTTGTTTGGCACAAACGATAATTTTTAATTTCTTTCATTTTTCCTCACTTTTCATTGGCACAAACACACCTTAAATGATTTTTATTGGTTGGGATCAAAGATACAAGGGTGGAGATAACCACGCCTTTATATTATTTTATTTTATAGGATAAAATGCATTTGGATCCCCTGTAGTTTTCTAAACATGCAGAAACACTCCTTATAATTCAAAAATATGCAATCACCCCCCCCCCCCCCCCCCAATTTGATTTTTAATTAAGATAAGATAAAAGTATGATTTTACCCTTTTAATTAAATCTTTATCATGTTTTCACTTTTTTTTGTGGGTTGTTTTTACTTTTTAATTAATTATTATGTGACTTAATTCTCACAAAAATACATTCAGATGTATTTGAATAATTAATTATTGTATAAGTTAATATTCATAAAGTGATTTTTTCTATGGATATTTAGATAGTTAAAGGTAAAACAGTAATTTAAATTAGTTTTGTCACGTCTTAATGAAAAATAAATGAAAAAAATATAATGACAGGGGTGTTTCTGTAGGTTTTGAAAACTTCAAGGAGACTAAATTCATTTTATCCTATATATATATATATATATATATATATATATATATATATAGTGAATGGTCGATTAGGTGCAGTGTGCGGTCGGGTGCGGTTGCGACGTGGGATGTCCGATCGCGGGTCCATCGCATCCAACGGTCGACGTGAATCGCACCCGACCGTCCGATGCGATGGACCCGCGATCGGACGGCCCGTGACGTCGCAACCGCACCCAACCGCACACCGCATCTAATCGTAACTATATATATATATAGCCGCACGTAATAATTTTCATATATATATATATAGGGAGCCGATTCAGTGCGGGAATGCGGTCGTGCGGGAAGCGATCACGGGCCGTCAATCACGGGTCCATCGCATCGGACGGTCGAGTGAATCGATTCATCTCGACCGTTGGATGCGATGGACCCGCGATCGAACGATCGCCCACGTCGTTTCCCGCATTCCCGCACTGAATCGCTCGCGTGTGTACCTATATATATACTATATATATATATATATATATATATATATATATATATATATATATATATATATATATATATATATATATATATATATATATATAGGGATGCGATTACGTGCGGTGAATGCGGTCGGTGCGGTGCGCGATCACGGGCCGTCGATCACGGGTCCATCGCATCGGACGGTCGGGTGCGATTCATGTCGACCGTTGGATGCGATGGACCCGCGATCGAACGACGGCCCACGTCGTTTCAAACCGCACCGACCGCAAATTCCCGCACCTAATCGCTTCGGCATATATATATATATATATATATATATATATATATATATATATATATATATATATATATATATATACGCGGACGATAATACTTGCGGTCGTGCGGTCGTGCGGTCGCGGTCACGTGGGCCGTCCGATCGCGGGTCCATCGCATCCAACGGTCGACGTGCGATTCGCACCCGTTGACCGTCTGATGCGATGGACCCGTGATCGACGGCCCGTGATCGCGGACCGCACCGACCGCACGACCGCACCGTAAAATCACTTCGGCTATATATATATATATATATATATATATATATATATATATATATATATATATATATATGAAAATTATTACGTGCGGTGAAAGGCGGGTGCGGCCGCGACGTGGGCCGTTCGATCGCGGGTCCATCGCATCCGACGGTTGACGTGAATCGCATCCGACCGTCCGATGCGATGGATCTGTGATCGATGGCCCGTGATCGCTGCCGCACCCGCCGTTCACCGCACGCAATAACCTCCCTATATATATCGATTAGGTGCGGCGAGCGGCGAGTGCGGCCGCGACATGGGCCATCTGATTACGGGTCTATCACATCCGAAGGTCGATGTGAATCGCATTCGACCGTTGGATGCAATGGACCCGTGATCGACGACCCGTAATCGATGTCGCACCCACCATTCGCCGCATGTGATATATATATATAGATTTCCGATAATATGCGGTCGGTGCGGTCGTGCGGATTCGACGTGCGTCGTCCGATCGCGGGTCCATCGCATCCAACGGTCGACGTGAATCGCACCCGACCGTCCGATGCGATGGATCCGTGATCAACGGCCCGTGAATCGCGACCGCACGACCGTATAATATCACGACTCTATATATATATATATATATATATATATATATATATATATATATATATATATATATATATCGACCGCGATGAGGTGCGGCGGCCGCACCGTGCGGCAGCCGTCTGATCGCGGGTCCATCGCATCCAACGGTCGACGTGAATCGCACCCAACCGTCCGATGCGATGGACCCGTGATCGACGGTCCGTGGTCGACGCCGCACGGTGCGGCCGCCGCACCTAATCGGTGCTCATATATATATATATATATATATATATATATATATATATATATATATATATATATATATATATATATATATATATATATATATATAGGGGGCCGATTAGGTATATATATAGGGGGCCGATTAGGTGCGGCGAACGCCAGGTGCGGCGTCGATCGTGGGCCGTCGATCACGGGTCCATCGCATCGGACGGTTGGGTGCGATTCACGTCGACCATTGGATGCGATGGACCCGCGATCGAATGGCCCACGTCGCCGCCGCACCTGCCGCACGCGGCACCTAATCGCCCCCGTATATATATATATATATATATATATATATATATATATATATATTGCGTGCGGCGAACGGCGGATGCGGCAGCGATCACGGGCCGTCGATCACGGGTCCAACGCATCGGACGGTCGGGTGCGATTCACGTCAACCGTTGGATGCGATGGACCCGCGATCGAACGATCCACATCGTGACCACACTTACCATTCGTCGCACGTAATAATTTTCATATATATATATATATATATATATATATATATATATATATATATATATATATATATAATTTTTTTTTATATTATATATATAAGATAAGATCAGTAAAGAATAAAATCTCGTGTGGGTGTCATTCAAGGCTGCCATTATGCATGAAATTTGCATTGAAAATCAAGGAAAAAGTTAAAATGGAAAAAAAATGAAGGAATCAAGAAAAATGTGAACAAAGAATTTAAAAATAGTTCTTTTCTATAGGTCGTGTCATGTGATGGAAAGTGTGATAAAATGAATCTGTTACCTTTTCTTACAGATAACTGAAAAAAAAAAATTATTCCACCTTTTTTAATGAGACAAAAGAGGAAAAAAAAAAAAAAACAAAAGTGAAGAAAATTTTTGTTCTTTTGATTTGGCACGAATACAAGTTTTGTGCCGAATACAAGTTTTTCACTGACCAAAGGAAAAATTTATCCTAATTTCCATTATTAGTTTACTGCATGCACAGTATCAACATGCAAAATTTCCTGCCACACAGCAATCAAAAAAAACCATAAGTACATAAAACAACATTATCAAATTACACACTAATGTATACAATCTCTCGTACAATCTCATATATTTTGATAATTATCTAATAAGATATATAATTTATTAAAAAAACTTAAATTTTTTTATAAATAAGTCCATACAATTCATTGTATTATCTATCTTTTATAGTTTCATAAAATATATATCTTATTAAATTAAATATACTAAATAAAAGTACAATGTGTTGGACCTCATGTAAATAGGAAAGTGTCTAACATTTTTCAAAAGCCTTTACAAGATGGTCCAAACTATACAATGGCAAGAGATGGTCTCATGCATCATGGCCAACTAAAATTAGGTGAAATTAGCTTGAAAAATGTCCTACAAATTTAAAAATTCTCTAACCATTTGTATTTCTCCCTTTACAAACAAAATATAATAAGAAAATCCATTTACCAAAGTTATCATGATAATATGATTTGTGACAAGTTAAAATACATTTAAATTAAATGGAATTCATTTGTGAAGTATAGCGTGTTTAGATTGAAATATTTATTGTGGGTCCCACAATAATAGATATTCGAGTAAGTATTATGTTTAATACAATGCGATACGTGGATATTTGTAATCATACTGGATAAGTTAATGAATTCAATAAATGTTTTTTGATGTGTGAATGCAATGTCACGATTCGATTAGCTTTTAATTATAAAATATGTGATAATCATCCAAACTAAATAAATACATGGATTCTGGAACACATTCATGAGCGCAAGGTTGAGACACTATTTGTGTTTGTTCGGATAAACTCATTCTTTCAAACCACAATGGACACTTTTAAAAAAAATATTTGTTGGATATGATATTTTTTAACATTAACATTAGATACTGATACAGATATGGTTACAAATATATATGTTCTGGAGAGGCAAAATTCGACTTACCGGATTCAGGTAATTCGGCCTCTCCCGTTCTTCTCCGCCCAAGATGGTCTTCGTTCTACCGGTCAGCAACCTCCGAGTGTTGTTCACACCGAGAGGTGGGGGTCCTGCGGAAGACCTCCTGACGCTCAAGTCAGTAAAATGGCCAAATAAAAAGAGTTTGTAAAGAAATTGTGCATACCTGTTATGTCTGCCATTGCCCCCTATTTATAGTTGGGAGAATGGGTTTAGAGTTTGTGATTGCTATCATCACATCGGACGGCTGAGATTTAACTAGCCATTAATAAGGGAACAATAGATGATACTATTAGGATCCATCATAAGAATCCATATTTGATGGGGATTTGATGTACAGAGTCAATAATGACTTGATCCTGTGATTCATTTGGCATTGATGGAGATTAAATGTTGATAATGACCAATAATTACTTAAGATTCATAGGGATCACTATAATTATTGAATGGATTAAATACTGACTTGGTCGATCTTGGGTTTCCGGGTCGGACCCGTTTGTGTCGAGACCGGCTGGGTCGTCGTGTTGTCGGGTCAAACCTGGATAGCCGGTTTGTTGAGTCAGACTTGGACCTGGTGGACCGTTGTTCGGTCGGTTTGGATCTAATGGGCCTGGTTACCCGGCCAACCGCGCGAATTCAAAAAATTTGGTGCCCACATGTTCCATTGACAGGCTTCAAAAAATAAGCAATGTTGGATAGGGGTTAAAACCGGGGCTGTTTGGTTCAACCCTCTTTCAGTACTTATGCAGCTTATTGATGAAAATAAAGAGTTTTTTTTTGTAAACACATGTTTGGTAACTAACCCCTTTCAAAAACACTGAAAATAAGAGTTTTGGGGCTCAAAACCGCCAAACTTTTAAGTGATACGATTGGTACTTATCTTCCAGTATTCCGCCTTGTGTATGATGCGAAAAGTCATCTTTACCCTTATTCAAATCAAATATTTACCAGCACTATAAAACCCTTCTCTTAACCCTCTCTCTCTCTCTCTCTCTCTTGCGAAACATATTTCACACCTTTGAAAACCCTAGCCGCTCCATCCGACCTCGTGCACGAGAACCTCCTAGACCGTCTCGCGTGTCTGCCGACGACGTCCTCTGCTACGGCGTCAAGTGACACCGCCTCTCCCCTCCGATGTTGCCTCCCGTCACCTCCTCCTCTCCTCGAAAATCGCGCCCTCCTTGATGAGGCCCGCTCGACTCTCACCGGGACCACCCGCCACGGCGGAGAATCCATTATCTTTGTGGAATCTTTGTTTTTTTTATTTTTTGGGTCTTTTTGTTTGATACACAGAGTGTATATGGGGTTTTTGATTTTTTTTATACGATTGGGAAAGTTTCTTTTATAATTAGTTTTGAGAATGGGTTTGTTGAATCAGTTCTTGATGATTTGGTTTGTGTTCGTGATTCTATTTTTTGGTTGCTTTTTTTTTTGTTACATTCCTTATGATTTGGTTGTTCTTAATGAATCTGGAATGGGGGACATGAGGAAAATAGGGGTTTTCATTATGATGTGGATAAATAATTTTTTTTTAATTATTCAACCAAACATCAAAATAATATTCAACACCTATAAAATAATATCCATTCCAATTTTTTGTTGTTCTGTGTTTGAATTTTAATAATGGCATTACAATATGTTTGCAGAAAAATTGATGAGTTTTTACAATTTTATGGGATATGTGAAAATATATAAATATCAGAGTTTTTAACGAGTTAAATATGTGGGTATCCAGACACTATAATGTTTTGACTTCTTCATAGGAAATTATGGTACTGATATTTTTAACATGTTAAAAAAGAATAATCTTTAATATCTAAAAGAAAATATGTTTTTTTTCATTTCAACCAAACATCAAAATAACATTCAGCACTTATAAAATGGACCAAAATACCCTTTTCAATAATCACATAAGTCAATTGGTTAACCAAACACACTTATTTAAAATACTGCTTAATATTTTTCATTGAATCAAACGCTTTTTTCTAAAACTCTTAAAGATTATCATCCTTCCTCTTTCTGCACTTAACAATCAGCACTTAAAATCCGCTTTCCGCCGTTGCCAAACAGCCCCCAAATGTTAGGGTTATGATCCACGATAAACTATGTAATGCACACACCTGATCAAAAGAAAAAGGTAGTCATGTCAGTATTGATTTGATGCAATATACTAATATCACCAAACCCCCTCACCAGTATGCTCTATCTTCTCACGAATATGCTTATTCATTCATGGGTGTACTTCACACGTGTTTCATTTAAAGATGTTCTACTGAAAGAAAAAAGACAAATCACTACTTCTTACAAAAGAATAAAGTGAAAGCAAAATGCAACAACTTCAATGAAAGATTTGAGATTGGAGTTCGGCAATATTACCATCTCTCTTAATACTCAAAACTCTACCACTCATCATATTCCAGTTTAATTAAAAAAGCAAGCCACAAAAAAGAGTAGCTGTTACATTCTCTTGCTTTTTGATACTGGGACAGTGAGGCAGAACACCTTTGGTGGTAATCATCCAAGGATGACATTTTGCCCAATTATACTTATGATTTTTTGTTCTTTTCATTTTAATCATTTCTTCAATTGTTTGTGCACGCCATGGAAAATGTTGGATAAAATTGCTGCTTACCTTTAATAAATTTTCTCTACATTTAAAAAAAGCAGTAATAAGTGTTACTGTGTTAGAGAGGAGAAAAAAAAAGTTCGAACATGACTAATATATTTAATTTAAATTACAAATAAATTAGTTTGAACTCGATAGAATTTGTTAGGGTTTGTTCTAATTTATTAGAAAGACATAGGGTGTAGATGTTATTTTCTGAGCCTAATGATATCGCACCACGTGTTCATGGTTTACAAATCAAATAGCGCAATAGTATTTTATAACCCCCCGTTTGGGGTGTAACCACTACAAGAAAAATGTGATATAGTGACATTTATTTGGTGACGGTTGATTAAAATTATCACTGTACATATGTAAAAACTACGTTTTATAAAAAAACTGTAGCCAAATAGACACAACCAATTAATTTTAGTTATCTCTTAAATTTTTATAGAATACTGATACTTTAAGTAAAAATTTTAAAATAATTATCACTATATAATACATTTTAGGTAACAGTTTATTAAACTTTATCATAGTTTAAAAACCTTTTTTTAACATGGTAACCGTTTCGAAGAGCATGAATTAATTTTTATCTTCTAAAACATTTTAAAATATTCACCGGAAAAAAAAAAACCGCTCAATTCAACCGAATAAAAAAAGGTTGAATTTGATTGAAAAAAGAAAAAGCGCCACTTCTAAATCATTCCGTCAATTTGAGCGCCACTTCTAAATCATCAAAACAAACATTCCATCAAAACTTATCAAATTTGGGCATCACTTCCAAATCATCAAAACATACATTCTGTCCAAACCCATCCGATCTCCAGTAGGTCCGACCATCTCCACCGGCATTGGCCACCTCCACCAGCATCGACCATCTCCACCGGCGTGATCACCTCCACCAGTGCGACCTCCTCCTCCATTGGCTTCGACCATCTGCACTGACAACTAACACCCGTGCGACCTCCTCCTCCACCGGGCGGAAACCACTCCATCTCTCAATCCCTCCACAACCCTAGCAACCATCACATCCTCGATCGATTACCTTCTCCCTATCTCTCTTCCATTCGATTTCACTTTATCAATGTCTAATTTTCTCCAATTCTGTACAGTGTCTCCGACGATGATTTTTTTCTCCGATCCGTGGTGTTTATGCGACGGTGAGGCTTGACGAGGAGCGAATTTGGGTAAAATCGATTTTGCAGTGCCTGATTTTCTCTCCCCCTTTATATTTGCTGTTTTTATTGGTGAATTTGCGGTTGTGATTGGGTGCAAAAGGGGATCTATGGAGGAGACTAATTGTTTGTAATATTGCTTGTATGAGGTGAAGAGAAGTTGCCTTGAATTGGATTATGCAGTTACCTTATTCTATTTGTGTTTTCAATACATTTCTTTTTAATGTTCTGTGATTTTGCTTGATTGTATCCCACCTATGTATCCATATTTATATTTGTATGTTCATAAGAATATGTTGATGATGAATTGGCTTTTTTGAATTTACTATTGTGAAGGAAAATGGTGGCTTAGCATTTACTAATTGATTTTGTAGTGCCTACTACTACTTGGTTCTCTCTTTTTTCCCCTAATTAAATGTTTGGTTTTTGTACTTTATTTAAGGCATAATTAAAATTGGCAATAGTCGACAGAAGTGAGTGATTTGTAATGGTTCTTACTTCCTATGAACTAGTGATGTTGTGTTATTTTCTTCGAATTTGCCCTTTCTTTCCATGTTTGACCCAAATTCTATGTATCTATGCCTAATTATGCTCTTCTTTCAACCTATTAGGTAACCCTGGTGTTTTATTTGTCTTTCGAGTTGTTGACTCTATTGAGGTATGTTTGCATCACATTATTTGTTTATTCAATTTTAGTTATTTCTTTCATGACATAAATCAAATTGTTTTGTGCTTGATTAGAGACAATTGGATGTGTATATTGTCTACTTTGAAAAATGCTGAATATGGGAGCTACCATTTTACTCTATCTGAAAGTTCGATAAGTAGGATAATTCTTGATCATTTTTCATGGCATACTTGGTGCTTGTTTGCATATATACATTACAACAAGTAGCAGTAGTAGAAGAAATTTATTGGCTCATTTAGGATCACTGAATTGATACTTGTTTTACATATTTACATAAAGAACACATCAAAATAGAAAGCAGCATGCCCCATCTAGACTACAAATATCAATCTAGATTAGATGTTTCTTGCTTTTACTTTTCCTTCTTTACTATGATTTTTTTTTATTTCAACAATGAATTATATGGCTTGAGTCCTCCTCCATGTTTCTGATATTTGTTCTCTTTCTCCTTGGCTAAGAAGTGTAGCTTGTTTGTTTTTTTGTTTTTTGTATACAGGATGTAGTAAAATTGAAGGTTGCAAGAGAAGTTGACCTTGGTATGACATTCAAAGTAAGGTTTACTCATTACTACTCATAGAGTTATCATGTTTTAAAATTTTAGTCATATGTCAATGTGGATTTTTATCTTTTTATTCATTCAATCCACATGTACATTTGTTTTCACATTGTAGTGAATCATGCTTATTCTATATAGATTCCCTGGTTTCTCTACTCAATCTTTTTTGGGATAAATGCTTTGTTACTGTATTATTCAATTTTTAATTGGGCTGTTGAATCCAGATTCATCTATTCTTCTCAAGTTATAGGTTTGATGAGAGAAATCCAAATCACGGTAAAGAAAAATATTGTGTTTGGGTCTTGAAATGGTACAAAATTAGCTTGTTAGGAGTCGTGTGAAGGCTATTGGTTTTAACAAGCTATGTTGGCTATTTATTTACATTCATGGTGTGACATTGTTGTTTTTATCTTTTGTAAATGTGCTGAATCTCTATACAGAACTATTACATTTTTAAAGGCATTGTATACAAGCATCTTGATCATATTGATACCTTTACATGTGGTTGATTATCTAGTGGATTGTGGATGCTCATAAATTGCATATTTTATTGCTCATGGCATTAGACAAGAATGTTGAATTAAATTTAGCTTTGTGCACCTCAACCTTGCAGGAAAGATTTCACAGAAAAACAACTTCTTGCTATCTGATGAGACTCAAACAAATGGTACATCTTTCACTTGGGTGCACATGATTTATTGCATTATGATACTTTTGGTCTGTTTTCTCCCTGAAAATGATGAATTTAGATTTTATGATTTTTGATGTAATAAGAAAATATGTTATATACAACAGAATTGTGGAATCCACTGAATCCTATACGTTCATGATTTGCATTTGAAGGAAATCTTAGGCATTTCTTGAGCAGTTGAGCATAACCTTCACTCATTTTAATTTTTGTAGAAAGTTGATTTTTTTTAAAAAAATTACATGCATTGGGCTCTTGAACTTGGGCTAGCTTTTCTAGATTTTTTGCATAGGAAGCTTAATTTGAGAGAATTGTTATAAAGATTTCAAGAGCAATTGTCTTATAATGGGATGATTTTATTTTTGTTTAATTTATTTTATGGTTTTTAATTTATGCAATTACTTGAGATGAAGGAATACAAAATTGTCTCCTAAGAATAAATTCCACCTTAGTAGGTGCTAAACAACTCATGATGGGAGCTCTTAGTCTTCTACATATGTATTATTTCTGTATTTGGTGGCTTTTATAAACTTCTTGAAGTGAATGGGTAATAACTTGCTGATCAAGGAAAATGTTTCTTATTATTTTTTTGCTGCTTGTTTGTGGCTTTCAGGTTACTCATGCTCAATTACATACCAATACTCTTAGATCACATAAATGTTGAATCTTCTTGTGTATCTTTGGGTTACAAGCTAGAGCTAGTGAAATATCTTATAGTTCTTTGATAGTTCAAGGGATGAAATTTTATATTTTGAATCCTATCGAATTTTATTTTGAATTTCATATCTTGTTTGAGCAAATATATATTTTTAGAAATTAATGCAATTCATATTATAGGTATAATTTTAATTGACTTTCAATATATAGCGACGGTTAAAAACTATCATTATTGCTATTCATGATATGCTACGGTGTTCAACCGTTGCCGTATCATTCAACTCTTCAAACTTAGATATACTTAACACGATAGTTAATAACTATCACTATAAGATATGTATGATGACGGTTTTTAACCATCATCGTATATATGTCAAAACATTACTATATACATAATAAGACATCACATATAAGAACGTATATATAAGCGTCGCCAAATGCAATGGAAACGGTTTGTAGCTTATGATGATGGTTATAAACCGTCACCGTAACATACTTTTCTTGTAGTGAACATAGAGTTATTCGTCCTTGATAGCTATACTGAGATAGATAACAATTCATGCTGTATATGTAAAATTTTGTTTGGTTGTCTTTTCTGTTATTCTCATTGGAAAACGTAAAATTAATCTTTTTGTTGTTTGGTTCACATTGGATAAAGTAATGATAAATGGTAGATAAGATATGGATAAGAATTTATAACTTTTTAAATGACAACTGTACCCCTGCATAAATTATTTGTGTTTGAGAATAAGTATGAGAGATGTGTGTGTGTATGATAGATGTGACAGTTTTTGAAATGTGTGCAGAGAGTATTAGGTTAGAAAAAATTTTTAAATGACAGAGAAGTGTATTTTTATCCATTGGTATAGATAAGCCCTGATAAGCAATTCTAACATTTTCTGATAATAGTTATCAGGCATTATCCTAGCTTATCCAGACATAGCTATCAATGTTTATTCTTGTCAAACAAACAGCTGTTTGGGGGCTATTCTACTGTATTATCTCCTATCCATTATTTATGCTCCACCCCAAACCGGGGAGGGTAAGGGAATTAGAGAAAAGAAACAAATTACAGACTTGAACTTCTTGAGGGGTCTCAAAAACCTTTCAATGACATGTTCTTTTCACACTAGTTTCATCTCTCATCCTAATTTCCTTTCAATTATCTGATTGACAATATTTTAGTTTCAATTAATTATTACAAGCATTAATTGCTAGCCTAACAAAGATGATCCCTTCTTTTTAGATTTGAGGATCTTAGAGATATTGGAATGTCATAGAAGTTCATCGATTTTTTTTTCCATTTTTTATCAAGCATCTTAAAGTGTTCTGCTTAATTAAAAAGTAAAATATGAAAAAAAAAATTATATTTGTTTCAAAGACATTCCAATTTCCTCTGAGATAATTCTGAAAAAGAAGGGGTTCATTTTTATTAGACTAGTAATATAATTGAAGCTTATAATGATTAATTCAAACAAAAAAATCCAAAGAGCTCAAGTTTTGTTATTTCATTCTCACATTAAACTATGTGAATCATCCAATAATTGAGACAACACATGTACATTAGATAACTATATACACTAGCAATAAGCGTTGCAATATTCAACTCATTTTATAACCTCACATACCTCATTAGCTATATATACTTACGGTAACAATATATATATCTCATTAAATCTACACAATTCGTTAGAGTATGCAATTATTTTTATTAAAAAAAAGCCGAAACGGATAGGGATTGTATTTAGAACTGAAAACCGAGTTTTGTTTAACATTTTTCAGTTGCAATTTCTACTAGTAGAATCTCATGCATATCAATACAGAAAAATGTGTAGACATATATTATTACATCGTGACATATATTATTACATCGTGAGAGAGTTAACTCGATAAAGCTTTTGTGGCTGTTCGATCATATTGTGAGAGAGTTAACACGCGGGATCATATTGTGGCTGTTCGATCGGTGCTCCAAACGGTCGAACGGCCAATTTTGGTTTTTTACTTTTACTTTTTTATTTTATTTTTTACTTTTCACCTTTTCACTTTTTATCCGGAGGTGAAGCTCCTCCATTCAGTTGTTGCTCCTGTTCATCACTATTTGCTCTCTTTCTTGGTCTATTGCTTTGCATTTCATGCAGTTGATGTGTGTAATTTGAAGACTATTTTTTTTAAGGTTAAAGAAATCTACATTTTGTTGCAATTATGATAATCCCTTATAAGTCTTATGTCAAAATTGGGGCAGTACAAGTCCTTGAAAACTCATAAAAATTCAATTATACCTAAATTAGAGACTTTGGGCCTGTACTACTCCGAACTTACTCCTGAAAACAATCGAATTCTTTAATTCGACTTTTTTTTATTGAAAAATTCATTATTTATTCTATTTCGGAATTCTAGTACTAAATAAAAAGATCATGATTTGGCAAGAACCGAAATACTTGTTTTTTTACTGTAATAACACCTAGTAAGACCAACCAATGGGTTAGGTTTCGCTAGAATCTTGGGTTAAATTTCCATGCAAGAATATTCCATCATCATGAAACTGTATAGATATTATAATCATAAAAAACAATCATAAAAAGACAAATTAGCCCATGTAAATACCCATGTAGAACTTTTATTTTTCTTCATTTTCATAGAAACTTTTTGAAAAAGGTTAACGAAGATAGGTTGAGTTATGATTAACCTATGTTGACACTTGACACTAGGGATGTATATGGGTTTTTCTAATTTTGACATAGACTTAAATAGGATCACACTTGTTTACGAGGATGTATTTAACCCCTTTTTATTAAAGAACACAAGTAGATTCTCTCTCTGGTGAATTTGATGGCTACAGAAAAATGAAGATCAGATAGCATTTTTTAATACTAATTTATAATTTCAAATGGGGCCAGTACTGTTCCTTCATGTATTCAGTTGTTTTGAACTTGTAACTTGGATTTGAAATTGCGAAAGAGTGAAGATATTTAATTTTCACATTCTGAATGCCGTACATGCTTCTTGCATTGCATATTATTTCATTTTTCGTTCTGTTAATTCTATCCAAACAGTGGTTTATTGAAGTCTTCTTTTATTCCTCAATATCAAACTGCCTCATGGTCATGGCAGGGATGTGTTTGGGAAACCTTATTGGAATTCTTGGTTGTAATAGTCTAATAGAGATAATAAGTATGAAAGCTGAATTTTGAACCAACAGGTGAATTAAGACATTTTGATTTGTTAACATCCACATCCATTTGATATGTTTAAAATCTACAGAAACCTACATAAAGTCCTGGTGGTTGGTGAAAAAAAATAAAGGTTAATTTTTTTAATATTACTTTTTGTATTTTTTTAATTATGTCAATCCTTATGTTTTTTAATTTCTAGTTCTATTGTGCATCTGTAGTTTAAATATACGAGTTTTTTTTTGTTGATGTTTCATAGAATTTTCAGATCCGCTTTGTCCTTAAATGAGTTCACGGCTTTAAAATGCATCTTGGTGTGTAAGAGCTATCACTACTACAATTTTTGACATTGAACACATATGAGCACAGACTATCTCCTCCCATTAGACGATGTGGGACTAAACACCGAACCCTCACCCTCACCCAATCTATATGTCTCTTCATACTGTTGGGCCTTTCACTCAATAAGCCGGGTGTCACAGGGTCTATCCAATTTTTCTTCTTTTCTTGTATTGGGCACCGCTCTTTCTATCTAATACAAAAGCGTTTGACTACCATTTACAAAAAAAAGAAAAAAAACACCCGCTGTCCAGAACTTCCTAGGATTGATTTTAAATTCATTTTATTGCTGTCATACAATTCCAAGCAGTCCTTGATCACTGTTGTACATGATGTTAGTTCAAACTTTGGCTGTAAGGCACTACAAAAAGCCCTACAACCTTCATGTTCCACAAATTTGAAACAACTCATCTATGATGGTCATCTTGACAAGTGCTCTTTTAGAAATAGTAATAGAAGAATCTCCTTCTTGTCCTGAAGATAATAAAGATAATAATATTTGACTCCTATCCTTATTAACAGGATATTGTACACATTTTCTTAAATGTGTATGGAGTGTTCTAGTTCCATTAACACTTGAACTTGAGTAGTTATTCGAACAATATTTGCACTTCGCCTCAGCTTTTTCCCCACCTTCTATATTAGTTCTAACAAATTGCTCCCAAACTCCTGACCTTTTTAGTACCTTTTTTTGGCTTTGGAGGTGGACGTGTGTTTGACACAGCATTGACTAATAATAATCCTTACATAAGGGCCAGCCTATCCAACTTTCTCCTGGTTAATTTCCAGACAATGCCTTGCTCCTGGTTCTCCATCCATCACAACCCAACACCACCAATACAAACTCCCACGAAAAGTTCCCAACCCATGCTGTCCCCTCTTCTGGAGAGGAGAATTTCAAGCTTATAAATAATATCTACATCATATGTTTATTTAGTGATTTGATTTTGTACTAGTAGAAATTGCAAACTGATTATGATTACCTGATGTACTTGCTTCTTCTCTCATTTACAGGGAGGAATTGATGCATGTGTTCAATTGGGTTTTATCTTTGCAAATGGCCGTCACCGGTTAGAGATGTTTGAGAGGTGTCCTCCATCTCTACCAACACTGTATCATGCAGAAAAGATTTTACCCGTTGCGCTTGCTTGTTCGAGAACCATATTTTCACATCCATTTAGACAGTAATTAATGCCTTGTTTTATGTCATCTAGAATCTAGATTGAGGACTCTTCGTCTCTCCTCGGGTCGTCACTTGCCATTTTTTGTGTTCTCGCTGTTCGTTAATCACCGAATGAAGTTTGACAACTTGATTGTATATATATTGTATCTCTAACTTGTATTTGTTGAATAGGATGTCTTTGAACAGCTGATTCTTTGTTTATTTTATTGCATCTGATTTTATCTTGCTTGAGCAGATTGACAAGATTGTGAAACAAGTTGGTGGTGACCTCTTCAGTTAGGAGGGATCGACATTGATTTTTCCTGAGAGAGGTAACTCTGATAAAGCTATGGGTATTTTTGTTCTATTTCAACAGGTATTGATGGACATCATATAAATTCAATTGTAAAATTGATTCCTCTAGCTTTGATCATTGACTGATTTCTGTATGGTTGTTACACTCAATTTTTACAATTTTTATATGCATGTGTTTTAAAAATCTCTGCACGCCTGTTTAAAAACACAGATTGAAAAGTAGCTTTTGGAATAAAGCTGTTTTTTAAGATAATTTTAAGCCTTGACTTTTTTAGATTGTTTTTTTTTTAATTCAAGAATCAATATTTGAAAGGAGTTTAATGTTTGGTAGAGAAAGTTGTTTTTCAATTCAAAAAATCGATTTCGACTAAAAATCGCAGTTTTTAAGCTTTTAAAAACATGGATTTCGAGAGAAAAATTAAAAGGATCTAGCTTTTGATTCCGCCGGAATCCGTCCCGTTTGGTTGCACGATTTTGGGATTTCAGCTTTTCAAAAAACTGAATCTGCCCAAACCGCGTAACCAAACGAAGCAAAAATTCCTTACATTTTTTACAACGTTACTTATATGTAAGATGGGGATCCCCATTTGCTTTGTAAGATGTGTGTGATGTGCTTAATTATCATTGGTATTTCTTTGTTTTCCTGTTTTATAATAAGACATAATAATATTATGTTGTACCTGCATTGCACGCTACTTGCAAATAAACATTTTTTTCATTGAAGATAGATTTGAAGTACTGTTGATAAATATTAGTTGTTGAAGGATTGAATTGTGTCCTCTAATAAAAACATTTTTTCAAGTGCTAAATATTCTTTAGGGTACAAAAGATGGTGCCCATTTAATAAGTATTTGGGTTCACATTAAAAATATTTTTAGATATGTGGCCATCACAAAGTCGTCTTAACAAAAAATAAATAAATTATAAATTGGTTTAATCTATTGGTGCCTCCCACAACTAGCTTATTAAGTAATTAAGTTATTAAAGATTGTTGTCTGTATAAATATATATATTTCTTATTAAATGTAAGTACTGATAATGTATATGATAATCATCTCTTTAGGTCACTAATCAAGTACACAAAGATTGGTCTCATCAATCATGGATCTTACTTTATTTTTTAGATTATAAATGTGGGGTGGAGTCAATATAAAGATTGTTGGTGCCCTGGTTCCCTGCTCAGAAATGGTTTGGCAATTCTAACTTCTATTAAATTGTTTTTAATTAGAGAAGCAAAAATTTGAAGATTTTCGATAATATGCGGTCGGTGCGGTCGTGCGGAACGTGCGTCGTCCGATCGCGGGTTCATCGCATCCAACGGTCGACGTGAATCGCACCCGACCGTTGCGATGGACCCGTATCGATATGTATATGAAAGGAAGGGTAGTACATGGAGGTGCTGGTCTGACCATGGATAGCAATTAATTAATTATGATTTTGAACAGTAAGCTTAGACTTGCACAATCTCCATAACATGAAATACAGGAATGTCTAGTGCATGCCAATCTGCTATGATAGCTTAGACTTGTAGAATTGATTTCAGGGGAGAGATTTTCCACAAATCAGTTTTTTATTTTCTGAAAATATAATTTTTGTGACCTCTTTTTAAAATTCATATGATGAAGTGTTTGGATATGAGATTTTGCAATTCATATGATGAATTTCATATGATGAATTCATATAATTTCATATGAATGTCTATGACCTCATATAATTTCATATGATGAAATTCATACAAAAATAAGATTTTGCAAAAGCTATAGATAGCGTTTGGATCCGAGATAAAAACACCAAGATTTTGAGAATCAGCCATAAATATGTCGGTATTTAAAAGCATATTTTCGGTGGCCTTTTAAACACGGAAAAAATACACTACCAACATGTAAGAAGCCTTGAAGCTCAAATCTAATTTCGATCCGCGGTGGCATTTCATTAGCTTTTTCACTGCGGATTATCCCACCTCGAATCCAAACAAGATCTTGGTTTTTGTTTTGATATTCAGATAAAAATGCTGAATAATAATTATTTGAGATCCGCTAAGAGAATTTTAAAACCTTTGAAGTTGATGATGGGTTGGGTTTATCTAATTGTAATGTCACGAAATTAATCACTTATTGATTAAATTGCTGGGCATTACAGTCTGATGATCCATTTCTTTCATAAAAATAAATGGATAAATTAATTAGGGGTCCCTATGAATGTCTCTCTATTAACATTTAGTCTCTTGACTTTTTTTAGTTTTCTTTAAATCCCTAAAGTCTCTAAGTTATTTCTTTCGGGTCTCTGGCAGTAACTGCCGTTAGATGAGCCTTTTATTCTTCCATTTTTATCCTTCGATAACAATGTACACAGATGATATAATAGTGTACTACGGTTTTTTAAAATATGTGAGCAACAATACTATACACATTGTGTATAACAGTGTACACAGACAAATCCATATAACCTGCTCAACTCGTAATCACGAACAAACCTTTCAGACAACATTTCATAAATTTAAATGTCATCCCCACCGATATATAAAATATTTACATTTGTTGTTTAAATCATCACCATCGATTTACAAAAAAAAAAACTACAAGTTTTATTTACATCGGTTGTTTATATCTTTCACTCTTCTTGCGATTTTTTTTATCCGAGTCACATTCTCTTTCGATTTTCAAATTACTTTTGTTGCATATTTCCTTCTGAACCTTAGAATGTCAGTCCTCAACGTTGAGCATAAAATGGGTCAATCTGAAATACGTTTTCAGCCAATGAACCTGCACATTGCAATGTCACACTATTAATATAGGAGGTATACATCATTACAGATAAAGAATTAAATAGCCACCTAAGATTATGGCTACATAATCAAAAGAAGATGTAAGGGTGTACATTTGAATAATATCAATGTACATTCAATAGTGTTAACATAAAGCCCAGATTTTTCAAGGTCAATCAATCCTCCATAACCAATAAACATATAACTTATTCAAAAAATTACATTTTTCCTCAAAAATCAAATAGGATGGGTGAGTAATGCTTAATAGTGGGTCAAATAAAATAATTTATGTGAAACACATATGATCAATCCCATCTAATGTTTATTTAACAAAGTAATTCATAAATCAAATTTAGTCTTCATGGTGAATCTAAATTGATCATCATAATGTATCAACTCGGGGGTTTGGTTTTGATACGGTTAAGCCCAAATTGATGATGATATCAATGAACTACAAAATCGAAAGAAAAAGTTAACGGTGTACATATGATGCATAACAATGTACTAAAAATAAGGTAAACATAAAATCGACATTTTTCATTGTTAATCAAACCTCCACAACTAATTTAACATTTAACATAGGTTTAGAAAACATTGCATAGTCACCTAGGGTTAGGGATGAAGCATAATATCTTGAAACACAATAAAAATAGGTTAAGGGTGTACATATAAAGCATAACAGTGTACTCATAATAAAGTAAGCATAAAACTTGTATCACATTTTCATACCTCATAAGCTTGAGTCCACATTGCAATCTTCATACAAACACTAAAACTATATATAAGTTGTAATGTTTCTATTCTCCTTAATCCATGGACATTCATATGTTTTTAATCATTCTATTATGCTTCATTACCATTTCATTTTGTTTCAACCTTCCATATAATCATTCCCTAACCCTCTGTGTTGTGAACATAATTCTAGAACAGTCCCCCAAACCAATGAAAAGTCTAAAAATGATAAGTGCCCCAAACCAATGAAAAGTGTACAATGATATTAATATATTACATAATCAAATGAAGGATTTAACAGTGTGCATGAGAAGCATAAGAGTGTACTAATAACATAAATGTTACAAACAGTACAAATAACAGAAATAGAAAGTACAAATAGTGAACCTACTTAAATTGCTTAGGAAGCATAAAAAATGAAACAAATTGATTGACTAACAAAAATTTTATAAGGCTTACTATTCAATATATTGTCTAACTAAAAACTAAAAACTCTTTTACCTGCACAAGACATTTCAACAAACATGAAAAACATGTTACCATGTCAAAGTTTAAATGATCATGCTCCTCCTTTTCATATGATTATATAGCAGTCAACAAGATGCATAACAAAATTTCATCTATCTCTTATCAAATATTGATTCATTGTGGGGATCATATTATTATTTCATATAATAATGACATAGTACAATAAAAAAACACATCCTATAACTGTTCAAACAGAAAAATAAAATTTATTCATCCAGATGATATGCACAAATACAAAAAATTCATGGTTTACTACTTTTCAATAGCCTGAATTTATTATATATTCAAACAGAAAATCAAACATATAACAGTTCTCAAAAAACCTGAAATGTTATTATATTCTAACTAAAAACAAACAAAATCCAGACATAAGCTAATCCTAATTGGGTTAATCCGAAACAGTGTACAAGAATAATATAACAATGAATTCACAAATGAAAGGGGAAAAAGATGAGGAATAATCCCAAAATATTTCAAGACACAAACAAATCAATACTAATGCCCCACCAAGACATTGGGAACGCTTCTGAGAAACCTATCTCCCATTGTTGAATAATAAGATGTTATATTGTAAAATTTGACAACAAATTCTATGTTCAATAAAAATAAAACCACCAACCAACTCCCTGAACTCTCCAATTTAATCAAAAGAGGTTAAGGGTGTACAAATGAATCTTAATAGTGTACTCATAAGGGTGTACTCATAAGGGTGTACAGATAAAGCTTAACAATGTACAAATGTAAACATGAAACATGTATTTCATTGCACAGATTAGTTTAACCAAGTTTCCTTAAATAAGATCTTGAAATCCTTTTAGAACAACGAGAAGATCATCCCATAATCCAACACCCACTTCAAAAAAAAATCAAAATAAAAATCAACACAAAAAACAGATCTCACATTCATAAAAATAAATCTCATAAAAATAAACATCCACAAAAATACTATCCGTGAGCAGGGGAGGTGGAAGCCCTTACCGCAGAGGAGAAGACGCCTTGGGAGGGACCAGTAGCGGCCTTCACCGTGAGCAGGGAGAAGCAATCGAGGAGGAGAAGTGATTGAGGAGGAGAAGTGGTCGACGAGGAGAAGCGGCGGAGAAGTGGTTGACGAGGAAAAGCGGTCGAGGAGGAATAGCGGCGTCAATGGAGAAGCGGTCGACTTGGAGAAGCGATTGAGGAGGAGAAGCGGTCGACTTGGAGAAGCGATTGAGGAGGAGAAGCGGCGGTTGACGAGGAGGAGAAGCGGTGGTCGATGAGAAGGAGTGGCTAGGGTTTTTTTTTGGGGAGAGAAGGGTAGAGACGAGGGTCTTTGGGTCGATTTAATTGGAAGGGTAGAATAGGCATTGTTAACGGACGTTTGATGAGATGTTAGTCAAAGGGACCTAAAGATAATAGGTTTTGGGACTGGGGACTAATGGTTAAGGTAAAACATTGCAGGGACTTATTGTTATTATGAATATAGGGTCAGGACCCCTAATTAATTTTTCCAAAATAAATTTTAAAAATCAGTTTCAAAAGCTATCTTAGCATTCAAAATATGTGTTCCATCTCATTGCAGCTAAAAAAAGTTTGAAGTGTATAATAGAAGCAATCCTCATAATTAACAATAACATTAGAGACCAGCCTGCTGATAGTCCCAACGATAACCGCACATATTCTAACTTGTTAAAAATATTAAACCTTGTCTAGTGATGTATATACTCTAATAAAAAAAAGTATATCGTTTTATTTTAAATTTAATGAACGCATTTTTAGCATATATAAAAAAAATACCCACTCTAGATGAGCTATATATCTAGTTGGATAGCTATAACGTATTTTTTAAACTGTATTCCCTAATTAATCATAAGATTTCTCTCAATACTTCCAAGTTGTCCCTAATTAATAACTTCTTTTATTTTTCTAATGAGATTAGGTGATTGGGTATGTGCGAGAATTATTTTCATAATCAAAGAACAATGTATTATACGAAACCGGCTCACAGATTTCCCCTAAGTTTCTCCATTTAATAATAACAAAATATGTAACGGGTGATGTATGCTTTGATTAAGTCAAAGAGATTTGATTAGCAGAATTGAAGAATTTCCAGTGTGCCATTGCAAAACCTTGCCATCTTTGCGAAGTCAAGCCTCTAAAAAAAGAAAACAGCTGAGATGTGGTGTTAAGAAACTGTTTCACCAAACCTACATGGGTGCGGTTATAGCCACCCCACAAGTTTTTCTACCTACTTTTTTATTTTCCCACCACCGAGACAAATTCTTATAGTTTATAAGTCTGTCCTTTCATATGTACTCTACTTTAATAACTGCAATCCCACTCCATTCATTCTATTGCACAACATGTTTCATGTTGAACCGAATCAAACGGGGAAGACATTGGACATGTTGAACGGGATACAGAATGAGAATAAAGTTTCTGGTTCTAGAAACTTCATGTCAAACCGAATCAAACAGGGAAAACATCGAGCATGTCGAATGGGATGCAGAATAAGACAAAATATTTCTAGATCTGGAAAGACATGCTCTGTGTCGAATCAAATCAAACATGAAAGACATCAGGCATGTTGAACGGGACGTAGAATGAGACTAAGATTTCTGGTTCTAGAAAGACATGCTCCATGTTGAGTCTAATCAAACATGAAAACATCGAGCATGTCAAACGAGATGCAGAATGGGACTAGGGCATCATTATTTGCATGTTCCCAACTAGGGCTGCAACTCGGGCGGGTTGGGTTCGGGTTGACCCCAACCCGAACCCAACCCGAATTCTAAACTACTCAACCCTAACCCGACCCAACCCGATTTTCAACCCGAATTGGATCAACCCGAACCCAACCCAAAATTATATAAACCAACCCGACCTAACCCGAATTGGACTAACCCGACCCTAACCCAATTTTCAACCCGAATTGGACCAATTCGACCCAACCCGAATTTCTAACATGATGTGTAAATTAAATAAATCAACCCGACCCAACCCATAAGATTAGCTAGATTTACCTAAAATTTGGACTACCCATATTAGAAGCTACAGAATGAACGGTCATGATCTTTTTTTAACTATTAGTTTATGGGTTCGGGTTGGGTCGGGCTGTGAGTGAGGCCAACCCGAACCCAACCCGATTTGTGAGTCAACCCGAATTGGTCAACCCGAATCCGATTTGGTCAACCCAACCCATGTAAAAATCAGGTTCAACCCGACCCAAGTTGCAGCCCTATTCCCAACTCACTGGCTGGAGGAGAAGATGACGGTCATGTTGGATGGAACCGACATTGGAGGAGAGATCACCGAATAAGATCGCAGCAACCAGGAAGCCGGGAAAGACAACCAACTAGGGGAGGGAGAGAGAGAGAGAGAGAGAGAATGCAAGACTTATTAATTTTGATTATGGGGTGGATAATAAATTTATTGGGGATGAATAGGGTGGGTAATATTTAGGGTGGGTAAGGTGTACCAATGGGATGATCCGTGTTGGATAATAAATTTATTGGGGATGAATAGGGTGGGTAATATTCAGGGTGGGTAAGGTGTACCAATGGGATGATCCATGTTGGGGTGGGTTAGGTAAAAGAAAAAAGTAACAAATTAATTTTTTTATTTAAACACAAGGAGTGGGTAGGAAAATAATTTGTGGGGTGGCTATAACCTCACCCGACCTACATTCCTCACTTTTTGTCTCTACATTGTGAGGAGACCATTTAAACAAGACAAAACATGAAGTTCAAATATATATTATTCATATATACATGAATTTGTCACATTGGCTTGACAGAGATGCTTCAATTATATTTTTCCCATGCAATATTGGAGTTGATGAGTGGACCTTATCCAAGTCCAATGTAGTGGTCGACTTGAAAATGAAGGTGACACCAAACGTGACGCTACACTATTGGGATGGTCAGACTAAACTGATCAATCAATATATAGTTGAGTTTTCTAGATTATCAAAGAAGAATTACAGTAATCGAATTCACACCACTGTCAAAATAATGTTTGACATTACCAACAAAATGTGAATCGAGTTACAAGTTGAACAGGGGTAGATGATATTCAAATTTTACGTTCACGAATATTATTTTTCGCGTGGAATAATAGTTCTATGATTACTGTATTATGTATAAGGGGTATTATGGTTGTATACTGGCATATATATATTCTTTTATGAGTCAGAGTTTCTTAGTTATATTTGTAATATCATCTCTAATTTAAAAAAATAGTAAAAATATCCATGAACACATGCAATCTTTATCAAACAACGTAAAGATCTTCTCTTACGTGGATGTGTAAATTTTTTTGTCTTCTCTATTTTAATTTGTGACATTATTTTTCAATAAAGTAGTCATCATTCTTATTTATTAATGTCATTTATAAGTCGATCCACTAACTACTTGACGTGCACGACCTGCCTCACTAGGGGCACCAAGTCACTAATTATATATTATAAATAAATGTTAGGGAAAATGTGGTTTGTGGCCATGATATGTAGTCTCCTCCGTGTTTTGATTTTAATTTTTGAAAATATATAGACTTCATGCAACAGAATGCTTATTTTTATTTTTTAAAAATTGTATACTCTAATAAATTATATAAATCCACTTAAGTAAAAAATAAAAAATAATTTTTTTTAATGTAACGAAACATATATCTAGTTAGCAAAATTGGACTGCATGCGGGACTGCACAAATATTCTATATAACAAAGCACTTGTATAAGTATACATATATAAATATTCCATATAATGAAGGGATTTTTATTTTTAAGTCCCACAAACTATATGATTTAGTAATTGATCTCTCACTTCTTCATATTTCAGTTTAAATCTCTAAATTTAAATGATATGTTCATTTTAGTCCCTCCCAGTGATTAAAAAAAATCAAATAATTTAGGAATAAGTTTCTCTCAGGACTAATAAGAAATATACTTTTTAAATATAAAACTTAAACCGAAATATGAAGAAGTGATGGATCGATTACAAAAACATATAGTTTAGAGGGACTAAAAAATAAAAAACCTATACATCAGTTCCATTTTACAGGGTCAACTTTATAACAAAAAAAAATACTGAGTTTTGGATTTTCTGAGTAGTGGATTCAAAAAAACTGATGGGGGCGAATAGTCTCCCTTTTAGATATCCTGTGATCTTGAGATTTGAACATTGAAAATAAACCATGCAGTCGCATGTAATATTCAAAACATGTGGCTATCCAAATGTCAATCTCTACAGATATATATATGAGCGTCGACATGCCGACACACTCAATTTATTTTATAGCCTCATACTCAATGTCGGCCCTGAAATTCATCAAACTGGAATAGATCCTAGACAAATTTATGAAATGGGACCTCAAAGAATATATATAAAAAAAAATAATGATACCAACACAATTAATCTTCAAAATAAATGAATAAAAAACAAAACAAAAATCACACTACCAATAACTATTATTTAAGTTTTCATTTTTAACTAACAATAAAAAAAGCAAAAATAAACTCCTTAATATGTAGGATCTGTTAATAAAAAGATTATAAATTCAAATGTAAAACTAGATTCCTATATAATTGAAAATTTTGAACTAGTTAGGAAAAAACTAAAAAACAGATAAAAAGAAATAAACATATGATTTTTTTAAACAAAATAACTAAAAAACTTCAAATATAAAAATAATTAAATCAAATTAAAATTAAAAAAAATTGAAGATATAAATTAAAATTATGCATGAAAACATAAGAAAATTTAAAAATACATATTAAAAGGATATTATCCTCTTGAGAAAAGAATAAATTTTAAAAATTTAATTCTAAAATACTCAAATAGTTTTAATACATCCATATTTTAAGGATTTGGAGCACTCTTCGGAATAGGGGTCCTAGGCAGCCTTGGTCGTTTACCCCCGGGGCCGACTCTGCTCATACTGTCATACACTATATAACACTATTGTAGTATATGGGTCATATTATAGTGTATAGGGATACAAATTTTTTTTTCTTTTTAAAAAAATACAAGTGTATTTTAATATATACTTCAATTCGTATAACATAATATAATTCAATAGGGGAATGTATATTACTTTAAGAAAAGAAACGAGTGAGGAGTGTACACAGTTGTAAAAGGGGTTGGACACATCATTTTCATATATATATATTAGGGCTACAACTTGGGTCGAGTTTAACCTGAACCCGACTGATTGAACCCGATTTTTACATGGGTTGGATTGTAAAAATCGGTTCGAGTTTGAGTTCAGGCTCATCAATTCGGGTTGAGTCTGAAATCGGATTAGGTTTGGGTTGGTATCATAGACAACCCGACCCAACTTGAACTCGCAATAGACACTCATATGGTATTTTAAATTGGCCAAGAGTCATTGATACTTGATTATTTACTTTGAATCTCTACATTTGGATTACAAAATAAATTTTTTGGTGGACTTAACTTGTTTTAGTAGGTAATTAAAATTTATGAAATATGTGTATTTTTTTATATTAAAAATTGGCTTGAAAATCAGGTTCCGTGTGTTGGTTCGGTTTGATTAGGGTTACCATGGGTTTGGTTCGAGATAGAGTTGTTAGGTTGGAATTCGGATTGGATCGGATTAAGATTGAACAGTTTCAACTTCATGTTGGGTTTGGATTGAGGTCAACCCGAATCTAGCACGCCCGAGTTCCAGCCCTAATATATAGGGGGGGGGGGGGGGGGGAATTATGAGTTTAGGAAGGAGGGAGGGCAGAAATCTAAAAATTGAGTGCCGATGTTCCAACTTTATTCCCTCAAAAATTTGTTTTCTTTTTTATGAAATTAAATTAACTTAAGTGTTCTTTGTTGTTGGATAATATTAGGTTCGATAATGAGACAGTACTAGCATGTTTTAAAAATTTTTTAGGCTTAATTTGGCGTAGGGATAAGAGATTGGGATAAAGAAAAAATTATGTTAAATCACTTGGTACCTTATATGGCATTAAAAAAAAGGGATAAAGCATTGCAATTGTCCACATTTTGAGATAGAGAATGGGGATAGTTTGTTTTGAGTAAAAGGTGGAACAAACTTTATCCCAATTTTTTATTCCTGTTTGTAAAATAGAGATAATATTTATGATTATCCTTCCCAACAAAAAAAGAAAGAAAAAGAAAGAAAGAAAGAATGTGTTCCACCAAACAATATTAATGCCCTATTAATAGGAAGGGTAGATCTGGTATTTTAAAAAAAATTAAGTTATCTCATATTTAATCCAAATACCAGAATGAGGATAAGAATACAAAAAATGATAATAATAATAATAATAATAAACATTACCAAATGCAAATCTGACTAAAAATAGTAGTTTTTTTATCCTCATAAATTAAACTAATTTATCTTAAAACTTTATCTATTTATTAAACTAGGCCTTAAAGTGTATATTTCAGCTAATGAAACATTACCTTTGAAGAAGTATATACTCTATTTACAAAGGCATGTAACAAACAAACGCCCTGTTGTGTTAGGAGTTGGTGGGTTCTTCAGATCTAGTTTAAATTTCGTAAGACAACCCCCACCCCCCATATTGGCTAATGTCAACCAACCTAAGGTTGAGTTATTTATTTGCCTCATTTTTAATAGCTATATAAAAGCTATTCCGTGATGCATAATTATTTTGATATAGATAATAAATAATAAATATTTTATTCGATTGTGTTTTAATTATTATCTTTGGGAGACGTAATAATATAGTTTTATTATTTAATTGACCATGAATAATTTTTTATATACCGTGAATAAGATGTGTATAAATAATTATAAAATATGAAAAAAATTATTGATATATGGGATTTCTGATTTATAAGATGTGATGATATGTGATTTGACATGCGAATCTTTTTATAATAGTGAAATAGATTGACTAATGAAATAACACAATTATATAGGAAACTAAAATATAAATACTAGTTTATTCTCATGTATTATTCTATCATACGTATACCCTCTTGTTCTTTATAAACTGACATATTTTTTAGCTTATTCACCATATTCCACCTTATTTTCTACCTATTCCATTACCCAATGCATAGAGGGGTTTTTGCCATACCCCAAACGTTTGATTCTACCCCCAAAAAGTCTTCTTCAAACAACTTGAATAAGAAAAATCTTTTACATGTGCAAGCTTTCTTTAATTCCTCTCCTCCTTTCACCAGTCATGGATTCCTCCATTCAGGGAATCCGGCTCCAATTCAACCCTTTTTTTCAATTTTTTAAAAAATCTTGCCCAACCCCAACTGTCAATATCTCATATAATAACTTTCATAAAATATCAACATTTTTATTTTTGGAGTCTTTCTTGCAAGAAAGGAAGGCCAGTCACCCCCCCCCCCCCCCCCCCCCCCTTTTATTCTCCTCCCAAAAAGATTTCTTTCGATTCACCCATAAAATTAGGTTGTTTTGTTTTGAATGAAATGATTCAAACCAAACCAAACCCATCTCTCCAATCCTTCAAAAGCCTTCTCTTCTTCTAAATTCAATCCCAATCTCCAATACCCACTTCACAAAAATCCAAACTTTACTTCCCAAAGAAATACAACACCATGAGATTTCCTTCAACTCACCCAAAAAATTAGGTTGTTTAGAATGAAATGATCCAAAACAAACCAAACCCATCTCTCCAATCCATCAAAAACCTTCCCTCCTTTTGAATTCAACCCCAAAATTCAATACCCACTTCACAAAGATCCAAAACCATGAGAGACCTCGCCACCTGCTTCGGCGAACACGCCGTGAAAGTCTCCGACTCCTACTGCTCCGGCTCCTCCTCCTCGTCGTCTCCGGCGACCCATAGGTCGGTCCTCACCGCCGTTTCCTCCCTCTACTCGATCACTCTCTCCACCCACAATCGCCTCCTCATCCGCCTCACCTGGCTCAACAACCCCCCCTGTTTCACCCTCTCCTTCGCCGACGGCCACCACTTCTCGCCGTCGACGACCCCCTCCGACCCATCGAAGACCCACATCAAGAAGAAGAAGGGGTCCCGCTTCTTCGACCACGGCGACTCAAGAATCAACGCCGTCTGGGACCTCTCGTCGGCGAAGTACGCCGCCGGTGGGTCCGAACCCGTCTCCGACTTCTTCGTCGCCGTCGCCGTCGACGGGAGGGAACACGCGGTCATCGCAGGCGACAAAAAGCCCTTCTTTTGCGGCGGTTCCCAGGCCGAATCCGCCATGGTTGCCCGTAAAGAAGAGGTGATCGGACTGACGAACTACTCGACAAAGGCGAGATTTTGCGAGGTGGGTCTGGATCACGAGATCACGATACGGTTGAGGGAGTCGGAGATGGCGATGTTCGTGGACCGGAAGAGGGTGGTGTTCGTGGAGAGCCTTCAATGGAACTTCAGAGGGTGTCAGACGGTGTTCATTGAGGGGTTGCCGGTGGACGTGATGTGGGACGTCCATGATTGGCGCTTCAATGGGTCGTCGGGACGGTCGGTGATTCTGTTCCGCCGGAGGAGCGAATTGAAGAGTCGGTTGTGGATGGAGGAGAAGGAGTTGGAGGAGAAGGAGACAAAGTGGGATGACAAGAACAGGTTCTCTCTTTTGGTCTCTGCTTCTAAGAGCTTTATATGAAAAACAGAGAGAAACAGAGATAGAGGGTTTTTTTTTATTGTATACACATTTGGATTTGTTTTGTTTTTCTGGTTTTTGGTTTGTTTTTTGTTTTGGTTTTTCTTCCATTATCAACAAAGTTGGGATATTTTTTGAAAAGTCCATTTTCTTTTTTCTTTTTTTTGGGAAGGGGGGGGGAATTGACATTGATTTTGAGAGTTTGATGAGGTTTTGAAATTGTAGATGGGAATTGATTCATTATTGACAATCTTTTTTATTGTTATTTTTTTATTTTTGGTATTCATATCTTTTAATGTGGTCTTCTTCTTGTTTTGGGTATGTACAGAGAAGATGATCTGAGTGTGGGAATATATTAATGTTGTAAAAAGTGCTAGGTCGTACTATTTTTATAGGGGGAGGGGGTTATATTTTTTTTTTTTGAGTTAAATGGTAGGCCTACGTCTTAATAAATTAAGGGACGAAAGCTCAAGAAAAACATCATACAACTTTCGGAGGCATTCGCATGAGCACGAAGTAGAAGAGACATCTACTTGAACTCATCAATTACCTCCTCGCACCCCTAATCCATTACAAGTATATCATCCTGAAATCTAATACCCCTTGCCCCCACACAAAAGCTCCCCCAATCAACAATGAAGCTCTTTGTCATATCCCATATATTCTCCCCATATGGTCTTTGGCCTCTAAAAATGACTAGATTGCGAGACAACCACGTCGACCAAACCAGAGCCAGGACAAATAACTGAGATACATTCGCCTTTGCAGACCGGTCCCCCATCCTTCTCAGCCGCCGACCCGCTGCCCACATCCCCTCCAAGTCACCAAAATGGACATGCATGCCCGTCGCCACATTTAACCGCTCCCACGCCCATCGCACCATTATGCATGTAGTGAAAAGATGATCTGCGGTCTCCTCCTCCACCCCGCACATGGCGCATGTGACCTCCAAGCCCGGCACCCACCTAGCCAATCTGGAGCGAGTAAGAGTCTTCCTCTGATATAAAACCCATAAGAACATCTTAATCTTGAGCGGAACCTTGCACCCCCAAACCTCCCGATGTTTAACTGCTGTGATCACTAAATGAGGATGCTCTCTCCTCCACCAATCGTAACCACTCTTAACTACATAACCCGTAACATTGGCTCGACTCCAAACCGCCACATCACACTGATAAGCCACTGGCCCTGCCTGCTGGAGTAGCTCATGGATCTGCAGTAACTCCCCCACTTCCGCCTCATGTAAACCTCTCGTGAACTTCATGTCCCAATGCCCCAAGACCCCCCGACCATTCCAAAACAAACACACTGCCCCATGTTTCAATCTTGCAATCTGAAATATTGCCGGAAAACGGTCCTTCAGCGGCTCATCTCCGATCCAAATGTCGAACCAGAATCGAATAGTTGACCCGTCCCCAAGCCTCCACTTAATCCCCCGAGAGAATTGATCTTGAAGTGGAAAGGGGGGGGGGGGGGGGTTATATTTTAATAATGAAAAAATGTTGAATAATGTATGATATCTGAAAATATAAAATAAATAGAATAAATGCAATAAAATAAAAAAAAGGAGAGAAAAAAACAAATAATTTGGACTCATTTAACTGTGGGTTAGTTGTTTATTTTCTGTTTAATCCTGTTCAGTTGCATGGTCGCTTAATCCCTAGATGAGACTGAACACTAGAATATAGCAAACAAGGAAAGTGAAATATTCATTTTAATTTGTACAGTTCCATTTAAAATTTACATCAATTGAATTCAATCAAATGCAAGAGTGCTTTCAATTCATTTAATGCTAAGAAAAATCATTGTGATGTCACATATGTTTACTTCAGTTAATGAGTTGTTTAGTGAAATTCATATGGGTTATTCAATTCAATATACATATGAATGATGATAAGTTTAATTTGATCTCATGTAAGGATTTCTCTTTTTTTATGTATTATGAGTTGAAGCATTGAAGGTTCCCTGCAACTTCAATGGTGGGGAAAGAATCTGCTTTCCTTCCGCATGGATTGTTCCTTGCTTTTAATTAGTGTTTTCTTTTCTAATTCATAAACTACAATTTGTTATATATAAAAAAATTGGTATGTTTAGAACTCAAAATTCATACACAAAATTGGGGATGGTAGCTATTATTTTTTTGGTAGCATCATCAGTGATCTTAATTTTAATTTTTTTTTGTAAGGATTGTACATTTGCAAATTTATTTTTTTATAAAAATACAATTTTTTTCAATTACCAATAATAATAATAATAAATTCATGCACAAGTTAGGCTGGCAATGTTGCACTGTCACACCCATGTAATAATTAAATTTAAATTGGTTGGTTAAGATCCCAGTGTCTTCCCATTGTTTCTAAGTGCCTTGTTTTCTGTGTCTGTCTAGTGATGTCATGTGGTTTATATTTTATAAGAAGACAATGTGACCTGGTTATTTTATTTATATATTTTTGGAGTAAAAGTTGATTTTTTTTATTTTTTTTTGGGTTTCTGAGTTATTAGACTATCTTAAATTGTCATCATCCTTTCTTTTATTTCTTCCATGCATCAATTGCAGCTTTTGAGGTTTCGAAGTCATTTAAAGTTCTTTCACATATTACATATACAAAACATTTGGTCAGATGTTTTTCCATTCCATGTAGGTCAGTCTGTCTTCTCACATACATTGTCTTCTCACATACATCTTTAATTTTCTTCTTCTTTTCTTCGGGAGCGATTTCGCCCAGACATACACTTTAACGCAAAAAATTAGTGCGGAACACTTTAACCAGACACACAAATGAGCTGGACGTTTTTCAGATAGAACCCCGGTTCTGTAAGTTTCACAAAAAAGCCCCTGCATGTGCTATGAACAAGTCCCTCATATTTTACATACAGGTCCGTGAGCAAAAAACGGCTGGTTTTGTCCTTTCCTGGGCATTCTGCAGATCCAACCTTAGGTTCTACCAGTTTCATAAACCAGTCCCTCATATTTATAGACAGGTCCCTGAGAAAAATGACGGGTTTTGTCCTTTCCTGGGCATTCTGCAAATCCAACCTTAGGTTCTACCAATTTCACAACTAGACCCTATATGTGTTACAAACAGATACCTTATTCCAATTTTAAGATTTATAAACAGGTCCCTCATTCACTAGACTTCAGATTTCATTCGATGATTTTTGAGACTATTTCGATGATTTTTGAGACTATTAAGATATTCAAATATTTGATGGATTTTTTTGTGGTCTTAATTTTGATATGTAAAAATGTTTGAGGCCAAAACTTTTTAAAAATTAATGTCCATAAAAGAAAATAGATAAATATTTTTTTAATATTTAATATAATTTTGAGTTGATCCTTACTTAATATTAGGTACAGTCCTAAAATACAATCTCAAATACAGTTATCACATATTTTAATTTTTTAAAATAGTAAGCATTACACTGTTTCGAATTTAATATACTCATTTTTAGTAAATGTTAAAAAATTGTTATATATCCATATCTCACTTTTGTTATTTTGCATATCTAAATCTATCATCTTCCCAACAATGGGCCATCAAATAAAAATAGGTAATTGAACTCTATCTTCCTTCAATAGTATCTACATTATACTTAAATAATGGTGTCCATAAAAACATTTTACATTGATTGTTTGTATATCAAAATATAGTGGACTGTAAATAAGCAATGAACCATAAAATTATGCAGTTACAAACCTTTTATTATATTGTTTTCAATTGTAAAAAATAAAGATTTTTCTCTGAATTTTTATTGCCTTCTACTCTTGCTACTATTTTATAGCTCTAACAATAGTGAACTAATGAAATATGTTTGAATCGCATATTTCACGGAAGAAAAATATATTTCTTGTTTTCTTATAGACCTGATATAGATCTAGGAGCAAACAATATGAACTAGATTCCATATAAAAACTGGATTAAAGTTATAAACACACTCATTACTGTTACTTTATTCAAGCATGAAATAGAGTATAATTATATTTTTTTAATAATTAAACATGAATAAATTATATTTATCTTCACTGGATACAATTGACATAACTATCATAATTCAACCAGTTACATAAAATACAGTTACACACGAAGCGCGTACATCCCACTAGTGTGTGTGTATATATATATATGGATATCATATTTGAAGTTCTAACATTGTTTATAATTTCCAGGTACAAGTTGAAGTTTAATTCAGTCTATAAAGAGAATAGCAAGTCAATACCAGAATGGCTATTCAACAATTCAAGATATCTAAAAATAATGAATAGAACTGTCACTTTATTATTGTTTCTGACATTGGTACATGTTCAATCCATTTTTCATCTATGATGAGTCCTGTATGATAGAGAATCTAAACAGAGAAACCTATAAAGAAGACCAGTCAAACAGTGCAATTATAGACCTGTACAACCCTATCATGGAAGCATTACAGGCATCCAAAAAGATTCCCAAGAAAAGCTTTGTTAAATAAATGCAGTACTTATATATTTTTAACCTTTTTCTTTTCATCAATCAATCATTCAATCAAATAATTTTCTTATATTTTAGTAGATCATAATTAACAAAAAAAAAAAAATCCCAAGAGATGCATGTTGTCGCCAAGCAAATATGATGCTTTTTAGTAAGCCTGGATAACAAAATCTAGCTCTTATCGGTGAAGATTCAGCCTAAAAAGTTAGGATGAGTTGATGGACCCAATAAATTGACCACTATTTCAGTCTTCAAATCCGTTTTACAATTTCATGCAACATAATAACATAGTATATATTGCGTTATTATAATGTATAAGGGTTCTATCATAATATGTAACGTATATTTTTTTTTATATTTTTTTTAACTTGAAAAAAATACACTGATGTATTTCGGTATATACTTCATTTCATATAACATCGTACACTTCATTTGAAAAGTGTATGATTTTTTATTAAAGAAAAAAACCAATGTTAACTACAATTGGAGCTAGAATGGAGTTGTACGTATCATTTTCCTTGATTCAAGTGCTATGTGAAACTCAGTTGTTTCTAATGGAATCAGGCAAATTCAAGCATACCATTTTCCATAGCATCTCAGTTGTTTCTAATGATACACCATTTCAAGATTATATATTGGTGGGATTCCATGATTCAATCCTTGTGATGATATCCAATGAGTGTTATTAGATATCATTTGTATATGTCAATTTTCAATGAGAGATTGTCATGTGTTTCTCACATAATTAACATATGAGATTTTATGATAATTTGAGACATTAAAATATATTGATGAGTCTAACACTTATTGAATATCATCTCTAAACCTCTTTAATCTTAAAGCTTTAAATTACCTTTTTTCGTGGAAAGTGTAGATCTTGCTACCAGTAATTTTATAAAATGAAAGTGAGGATACAAGTCTAAATGGGGGGTGAGAGGTTACAAGTACCTATTTTTTATGTTTATGCTTAACCCCCTCTAAAATATAACTTTCCAATTGTATATTAGATACACATGAATAAATATATATATTTTATAAACTAAAATAGATCAAAAGACAATTTATGTCTCTTATATTTGATCATTTTCTTATAGTCTCTATTCGCTTTGATTTTGAAACAAAATGAAATGTCTCAATGAAATACATTAAAAAACTATTACTCAATCACTTGTCAAAATATATATATATTTCATTAAATAAAATATGAAACTGTAATTAAAATTGTTTATAACGATTGCATGTAACAATGCCTATGTAGCGGTTCCTAAAAAAAACAACCCTAGGGGGGTAAAAACAAAATTGCCTGCATGTGATGACTAGACAACTTGGATGATCATAAATGTAGCCTCACTTAGTTGTTGCATTGCCATCAAAATCTGCATTAATAGACCTAACTCCAACCCCTCACATATTCATTAATTACTTTGGGTCAAGCTAGTCTTCCATGTTGTGCTATTATTTTGTGCATTTTATGTATGATTTTCCACAAGAAGTTCAAATTACACATCACAATGTCTTAAATCATGTTGAACATCACTCACTTTCACTACCAGAAGCTGACAAGTTCAAAAACGTTGGACACATTGTTGATGGAAAATAAAAGTAGGTTTTAATGAGAACTTCCAAATATATAGATCTCTATCATCAAATGTTAGGCAAAGGACTTGCACGTATATTTGGCAATCGATGGGCCGAGCCAACAGCAGCCCACTCATCTCAACTTGGGCTCACTCTTTAAACTTTTCTGGAAAATGATACATTCAGCACTAATTACAATCTACACATATTTTTTTTATTTTTAAAATCATACACTCTCCCATTAAATACATACAGCTATATAAAATGAAGTATATATTAAGATATATTAGTATAATTTTTTATCGCGTTGAAACAATGATAATTTTTTTTACGTCATACAATATGATAGCATAGTAGTATATACTACGCTATTAAAGTGTATGGGGCTGTAAAACGGATTGAGTGTATCAGCACTCAACTTTTTTTTTGTATTAAAATGGTGTCATTGCATGAGTATTTCTGAAAACAGGATTTAAAAAATGGAATATTTAATTAGAGGTCCATGCGGTCACCATTCTATTATTTTTAGATCCCTGCAAATTTTTTACTTTTTTTAAGTCCCTAAAGCAGGGAAAAGTTATTTTTCAATCCCTACAGCCGGATGGTGTTCAAAAATCTCAAAAATGCTCTCGCCCAATTGTACGAAGGTTAACAATGTATTGATATGTGTTAACAATGTAGTGGAGATACTTAAGTGTTTATAGTGTTATGAAAATAATTGGGTGGGAAGCATCTTATGCGAAGATTAACAATGTATTGTGGAGTGTTAACAGTGTACTAGATATACTAAACAATGTATTTGGGAGTATTAACAGTGTACTAAAATAATTGAGTGGAGGCATTTTCCGTATTTTTGAACAACATCTGACTGGAGAGATTTAAAGATAATTTTTCACTGTCTTGGAGACCTAAAAAAACTTAAAAAAATTCAATGACCTAAAAATAATAAACGGGTAACCACATTGACCCTAATTAATTTTCCCTTTAAAAATTGATCAGGATAAATTGATAAAAACATCTCCCATTTTCTTTAGAGAAATGATACAATGACATATTCTTTGTGATTAATAAAAAGAGATTATGTTTCAACTGTTGTAACACCACTTCAAATAAAGATTGATGTGTCCCCAGTGGCTTTGCCACGGTGGTTGGGACACCCCCTTTTTAAAAGGATGATCCGGGTTCAATTCCTGCTTCTAGTAGGATGACCACAAGCCCTGTTGGACTGGTTTCACATGGGCTTTGGCCCGGGTTCTTTGTTCTCCATGCCCTGTTGGGCTGGTTTCCTATGAACTTTGTCCCACTAGGTGTTCTTAGGTCTATGTTCACCTGTCAGTTATGTGTCACCCTGTCTTGGCTTATGTACCAAGAAAAAAAAGATTGATGTAATGCTAGTGTGATTCTTGGTAATAGAGGTTCAAGAATTGGACATGCTTATTTACTAAGCAAAAAAAAAAAAAAAAGCTTCCCATTTACATTTCAATCACATCAAAAACCAATTGTATTGTGATGTGTTGGGATTCATTACTGATGATACTGAATTGATGGACCAAAAAGATCAGTCATTGTGGGCTGGTCAAGTGAGCCAAACCCTAGACTGAATAATCAAGAGGACCCAATAGTATTTGTCAAAGTACCAAGAATTGCTGGTTAAAGTCCTAGATGCATTAGCCTGATATGTGTGTACATCCCAGTCTTCTGCATTTACACAATTTTTAGGATGATACAATTCATTCTATAATTTAATCGACTACACCTAATTTTGGGTTGTGTACTGATGCAATCCAAGATGATATGGAGTCTCATTTTTTTAACCGTTGTAATTTTTCATATTCTTGAATATAAAGCCATATGCCTTTTACACCAAAAAGAGAGAGAGAGAGAGGACTGTATATGATTAACACTAATGGGTCCCCATTAAATGTCCACTAAAGGCATTCAATTATGGAGGCTCATTGAAAACATATATGGGTTGTGCGCATTGACCCTTCAAATTATTTTGATTTGACACATTTGATGCTCAATGATCACCATATTATTATTAACTAAAAACACACAAGGTGGTGCAATGTTGACTGGTACCCTAGCCAATGTGCCAAATCATAGCACACAATTTTTTTCCCCTTTTTTAGTTTTGTGGCCTCGTTTTGAAACAATTAGTAAACAAATTTTACTTTTACAAAATTATTATTCAGATAATCCAGTTTCAAACATATATTTTTTATGTTGGTTTTTTGCTTTTTATATTCTAAATGTTAACAAAACTGATTTTGTAAAGCAACTTGAAAGTACCATTTTCATAATTGATTATTTTAAATGTTTAATAATCAATTTAGATAATAAGTTGTTTTTGAAAATCAGATCCAACCATGGTTTATATATAACATTACTCAATGAAGCAATCAATTTAGCTTTAATCATCACACACACACACACACACAAATGTACTCTTATAAACCTAAAAGAAGGATCACAATTTTATTGAGAAAAATGTCCAATATTCAAAAAATTGATTTTCTTCATATAAACTGATTTAGATTGATCCCAAAGATAATACCATACCACTCATATTAATAGTGATAGGATAACACTACCTTTTATATTGTTGGTTTTTTTAAATAAGTTGGGTAACCATCAAATTTTGAGTTATTGTTGAGAACATTTTATTGATAATTGAAAAAGTGTTATTACACATAATCTTGTTATAACCCCACATAAAGTTTCATATATCTCAATAGCGGTCGAGCAAAGTATATATATCTCGTTAGGTGAATTAAATATACCTCCTTGATAAAATTTTATATTTTTTAAATGACTTCGTATAATTAATTGAAGTATATATATTTCATCTATTAAAATAGTATATACATCATTAGGCGATGTATATAATTTTAAAAAAGATCAAGACAATTGTGAACTATAAGCGGGATTGTAAACAGAATTGTCTAATGTTTTCCTAATTGCAAGGCCGAAGTAGAAGGGGTGCATCAGAGTATTAGACTAATAAACAAGCAATTTTCAACCCATTAAGACTTGTTATGACACACAAGGTGCAGTTTTGGGAAAATGTCAATCAATCTTCTTTAAATTCATAAAGATGTTCCAATAATTACAACAAAAAATAAAATAAAATAAAACCTAGAAAAAGGAAGCATGGGACATGGTGCAATATGTTGGCATCACATGAAGTAGTGGATGTTACATGCAGACATTATTAAAATAGAGAGTGGAGCAATAGATTATCATTGGTTCCAAATTTTAAAGAGGCCAATTATTGCTCACTATAAAAATGTAACCAAAGACAACTTTCTTACATGGCAACTTCCATGTGCAAGAGAAAAAGGATCTAATAGAAAATGAATATAAAAAAAAATTCACCAGATCGATCTTGCCCACTTATTCATTATATATAATGAATTATATTAAGTGACTTCGCTCAATCATCTGTTTTGGCTTATCTTTTGTTAAAATTGACAAATGATATTTTACAATAAATTGCTTGATTTTATATTGGAATGATCCATGATCTCTTATCATATAAACAATTTCATTATTTGTTTATTCATAATACGAAGTTACCATCTTTATGTTTTATAAATGGTAATTACCTTACATATGATTGACCTCTTGGTAAATTAGCTAGAAGAATATTATGCTTTTAATCAGGAAAATAAAATACCTAGCCAAAAAAAAAAAACATATAAAAAAAACTTGGGACCATATGCTTTTAGATTTGTTGTACCTTTGTTGGAGAGCAGACGTATGAAATTGCTAAACATTGAAGACCAACTCTTATATAATTAGTCTGTTTTACAATTTAGTTTATAATCATCACATAATTAAAACAATATATGAAATTATTTAACAAATTTTATACCTAATATGCCAGCTGTATTTAGTTCATACGACTATTCATGTGGGGCCTAAGTGCTCACACAAATTTTTTGGTGATTCCAATACCAAAAAAAAAAAAAACTGAACAATTTTTAAAACCTAAATTGTAATACACAATTTACCTTAAAAAAATAAAATAGGATGAAATAAAGAAAAAACACAACATAAATAATAATAAATCAAACAAAAATATGAATAACAGGTGACCCAATAAATAAAAATGATTCAATAAAATAGTATTAAAATAAATAAATAATAAACAAAATAAAGAAGAGAAAAATCTCAATAAAATAAAAATGATAAGGCAACAGATGGTGGATCAACCACCACAATTAAACATCTACTAGATTTGCACACATGCAGTGAATTCATAACAATATTAACCTAACAAAAATTAGGGGTATGTAAGAGAAGAAAATCAAGTGTGATCCACAAAGGTTGCTGAGCCACACACGTGCATCACCTTTTTTTTCTCATTCATGTCCAAAAAAAAAAAGTGCCCGGGTCTCTCTCTTTTTGAGAGAAATCTTTGTGTGGTAGTTTTTATTTTTAATTTTAATTTTTTATATTTATGAGAGTGAAATTTTTTGTTTTATTTTTATATTTACGAGGGTGAAAATTGAGTGAGGGGTTAATTTGTGGGAGGCGGAGCAGCTGCATTTTTAATTTGGGATTTTTGCATATATATACCCATGTTATATTCCGATTTTGTCAAAATACCCCTGAAAAAATCATCTGTCTAAAAATACCCCTGTAAAGTGTTTAAGTTGTGCAATTGTGTCCCTGCGGTCATCTCCCATGAGCTGTGGTTAAAAGTTAACGTTAAATCCCCATTTTGACTGTTAAAAACATGTGAAAAGTCATATATACACCTCTCTGATGCCTCTTCTTCAACGTCTAAAGCTATATTTGTGGGTTTTTCTTTCAACCAAATCCAATTTGAACCCCATTTGAATCATTTCGGAGATGAGTAGTTCATCTCAGCAATCCTCTCTCCAACACACCCAACTTAACTCACCTTGTTATTGTGGGTTTCCATGCAATGAGTGAACTTCTACAAAGGAAGTTACCAGAGGGAAGAAGTTCTACAAGTGTGTATGATGGGGGGTAAGTGAACATCATTTCGGATTTGTTTGCTTCAACAATTTGAACATTTATGGTTTGTCTTCATTTGGACTTTGTTTGTTTCGACAATTTGAACATTTATATTTTGTATGCGAAGTGTTTGATATAATGCGTGAACCAATTTTTTAACAGAGATCGGGTGATTGTAATTTTTTCGGGTGGGTGGAAGATTTTCACCATGATTCAATTGAATGGAGCCTCTACAAGAGTTAATCGAAGTGAAAATGAAGACAATGGAGACAAAGTTGGTGTCAATAGAAGAAAACTTGCTCAAAATGAAAGAAAAATTGTTATCAATGGAGGCTTAGTTTTCAACTTCAGTGAAAGGATGCTCAAAATTAAATAAAATTTGTTGTCAATGGATCGGAGGATGAGTTTTCCAACTTCAGTAATTGGATGCTGAAAATGGAAGAAAAGTTTTTGTCAATGGAGGATGGGTTTACCAACTTCAGTGAAAGGATGTTTATGTTCACGCGCCTTGTGACTGTCGTTCTACTTGTTTAATTTTTTTTTTTAGTATGTTTGAACATGGATATACTTCTTGAACAATGTGGCTATGTGTATTAATATTAATGTACTGCTTTTCATTATGAATCTGTTGTAACTCTTTTACTTCATTCTAGTGATGTGTAATCTTAGTAATGTTGTGATAAACTTGTCTGATGACAAATTACAACAACACACAACAGCATATTTTAACAAGCAGATACATAGCAACATTTTTAAAACACACACAAGAGTAGCATTTAACAAACTGAAATACATAACAGAAGTTTAAACATATACATAAGAGTTGTTTTAACAAACCAAAATACATAACAATACATACACTTAAAAACCACACTAATACATACATATTGTATAAGTGAGAACACATAGGTTATTGTTTCAACACATAGCACTTTCAACTGTTTCAAAAGTGCTGGATTAAAATGATACAAAAGTGCTGGACTGAAACATAACTGTAGTTCCATGCTCATTTGTTTAGTGGTGTCCTTCTACCTCCAATTTCTCCATAAAGCCTTTAGCATGAGCACCTGAAGCACATGAATTGAATTTAAATTAGTATCCTCTTTCATCACCTGTACTAAAACATGAAAAAATTGAATTGAGCTATTATGTTTACTGATACCTGTATCATATCCTCTCATGTGTGCATTCCCATGGCTTCTAATGTTTGTAGTACTAGGCCCTCCTGTATAGGAATGCCCAAGTCCTCCCATCTGTGCATTACAAACCAAATACAAACCACCCAATCAAATACAACAAACTGAATAAAAAACATTTAAAGCTTGAGTGATCGAAAACATATCATTGAAGTAGATGAAGTTTGGGTATGTCGAACCCTTTCCAATAATGGATTCAAAGTTGATGCTGCGCGAGTCACCAGCGCACCATCAACGGATCTGGTCCATGTTCTTCAACCACCGTGAATCCCTCTCATGTGTGCAAAAGGTGTTTCAGATGATGAAAATGAATGCGTATATTTGATTTGTGGTATAGTTCAGATTTGGACGAGAGAGATGAAGAGTGATTTTTAGGATTAGGGTTGAAATGGTGGGGAAGAAGGACATGTATGTTTTTTAGGGAATGGGCAAAATTGTAAAAGCAGGCATCAGGGTTAACCAAGTAACCCTAGTTGGGTAATCGAAGTTGACAACATGTAACGGAGGGGCACAGTTACACAACTTAAACACTTTACAGGGGTATTTTTGGACAGATGATTTTTTCAGGGGTAATTTGACAAAATTGAATTATAACAGGGGTATATATGCAAAAATCCCTTTTAATTTTTTTTTAAATTATTAAATTTGTTTTTCCAATGGGTCAAACATGTGGATCTATTGGCCCCAATATTATATATATATAAAAATTGCCTCACACATGAACAATTATTAGCTTTAAAATAAATTTATCCTTTTGTTATAAAAGAAAAGGAAACAAGTAATCCATGTCCATTATATTAATGATGTGGTTTTTACTGTTAAGTACCCATTTTCATTCTTTTGCTTTTAAAGTGGGTTTCAAACATCATCTAACACTCACAATTAATACAATATAACGTGTATATATACACGCCAGTGATTACGTGTGGCGAACGGTGGGTGCGGCCGCGACATGGACCGTTCGATCACGGGTCCATCGCATCCGACGGTCGATGTGAATCGCACCCAACCGTCCGATGCGATGGACCCGTGATCGCTGCCGCACCCACCGTTCACTGCACGTAATCACCCTCTATATATACATATACATATATATATTTATATTTATATAACTTCTACTTAATTAATTCATATGATGTATAATTATCGGTGCACCTAACTCTCCCTTTTTAAAGGAAGGACAAATTCAAATAACCCCCCATAAACTGCCTGAAATCCATATAACCCTGTGATTTTTCTTAAAGTTCATGTAATCCCATGAAAAACACATATATAAATCTAACCAACCTATGAATTAAACTTCCGTTGACAGACGAGAAACCCCCTGCGAATATTCTATTTGATTAACCCTAACTAGAAATACAGTATACCAAAAACCCCTTATAAATTGTTAAAAATGCAAAAAAACATTTGAATATGATGATTTTATCCCTCTAGATATATTATGGAATCCTATAAAAAAAGGGTTAAATAATCATTTATAGAGGATTTTCTTCATTTTTAACACATTATAGGGGTATTTGGTATACCATCTTAAAATTTAATTGAGGGGGGCTATTTGGATTTTTATAGGTGTTTTCAGGGGGTTATATAAAATTTATAAAATGTCAGGGGGTTATATAGATTTCAGGTAGTTTACAGGGGGTTATATGGATTTTTCCCTTTAAAAAAATACAAAAAAAAAATGGGCTCTAGAAACCTAATGGACCAAAAAAATTAAAAAAATATAAGTGTGTGAAAAATGACAAAATGACACGTCAACAAAGACAGGTGTTCGGTCAATCCCGGGCGTCCAATGGCCTTAATAAAGGCCACCCAAACATTTCAATCTTCATTGCCTCTCTCTCTCTCTCTCTTGTCGCCCAAGAAAAAATTTCCCTTTGAAAACCCTAACAAACCCTTCTCTTCTCATCTTCACATTTTACATTCAACATGACTGCCTGCAAGGGAAAATACCATGGTAAAGACTCTCTAAACCTCTCTATATGTCGATTTTCATTGTTGGGTGTTCATGAAAATCTGATTTTTATGAGTTGATCTGGTTTGTTTTGGGTTTTTTTAATTTGGGTTTTGATTGTTTGGTCTCTTTTCACGTTTTTGTTGTATTGGTATTGAAAAAGATTTGATTTTTGTTCTCTTTGTTGATCTACTTTGTTTTTTTTTGGGGTGGATGGTTGAGTTGTGGATATGTGGATCTGATCTGTGTTTGTGTGGATTTTTATATTTTTTTAAAAGATGGTCTGTTTTAGATCTGGGAAATTTTATTTTATTTTCTTTGGTTGGATTTATTGAGATGTATTGAAATCTCATGATTTCTAATAGACTCTATTTGATTCTCCACTGTTAGGGTATTGTAAATAAATTGTGTATGTTTGTTTATGTATGTGTTTATGTTGGATTCACCAGATCTATGATAAACATCACCCTTTGTTTTAGGTTTGGTTTTTTAAATTTCAATATATACACACTGGATTATAATATCTCCTTTTTTCATTTATCTAGTCTTTTCCATCTTATATTACTCATGAATAAATTATCAGTAGTGGGTCTAACTCTTGATGAGTTCTTCAATAATATGAGGGATCCAATTTTTTATGAATGATATTAATATCTTTACTGAATTTGTTTTGTAATTGTTACTCAGTTCACCTATATTGTTGATGCTGTATATAATAATTTACATTCTTTAGCATGTAATATTTCAAGTTTCCTCTTTGATTTGGTTAAATTATCCTCAATCATAAATGTTTGATTAAATAGAACTGTAGGGCTGTTTTTGAAGCTTATATAATTCATTATCTCAAAAAATTTCACAATTCCACCTCTCCTTTGGTACAGTTTATATTAAGCCTTTCAACATATCAAATACCTTAATCCATATCTGCTCCTAATCTCTTGGATACAGATATTAATATTCAAATTCTGTTCTTTTCGGATTTAGCGTGGATATATATATTTTTTTCAAATAATTGACATTAAAATATAGACACTAGTTAGGGTGTACATGATAAGGATGTGAGAATGATCCAATCGGAAAAACCAGAGTATATCGGGACTCCAGGGCTACTTGCCCCTTTCAGAGATCATGGAAGGAGAATGGAATGGTTGTTTAAATTTTGAAGATTATGATTAATCGTACAAGATAATTAATAGTGTATATAAATCAAACAGTTATAATTTTCTAATTATGTCAGATTCAGATATTTATCTGTATCCACACTCTGGATATTGAAACATCGTATAATTTCATAAAATGGTTATGGATTCGAAGCGGATACATATACTTTCATATAATTGACAGCCTTAATCCATGCCTTTGTGTCCTCATTTGATTGCCGATTACTTTTCTCTGGTTCTCCTAATATTACAACCATGATGCGGAAGTGGCAAATTTTAGTGTATTTCTTCCTCTATGATATCCACCATATATTGAATGATTGATTTTACATGATTTTTTTTTTGTTGATTCTTTTGAAGTTTAGAAACTTTAATTTGCAGACTGTATGATTGATCATCGTAATGATAGTCAAGGGATGATCACTGTTCTATAGGCATCTTATGATAATGTTACTTTCTGTTCTATTGATAGTTCACTAGGAAATGTTTCGTTCTGTGTTTCATGCATTTTCATTTTCTTGTGTTTATGATGTACCACATTTTCTCCCATAATCTGTTGCTTTCAATCTCAGTAGCTTTCTTAAGGATCTATTTGTTACCAATTCTCAAAAACAGTTTTTTCATAAAAGTTACTCTCAACTACTTTTTCATAAAAGCTGTTGACACATAAAAACTAAAATTTGAAACCAAAATCGCTAAAGATGAAGAAACCCATTTGGAATGAGTTATCTGAAAACTGATTGTATAGAAGCAAAACTATTTGACAACGTGCGCCAATTTTGATTGCATAAACAGCATCCTCTCCTTTAGATTTTGACATCTTGTTCTATATAATTTCTCATTTTCAACTGCATAGTTCATTGTTTCATTGAACCTTCACTCCTTTTGGTCTTATTCATATGAATGAAATTTTTTTGCTTGTTCTCATTTCAACTTTACCATATCGTGAAGAAATAATGACCCTGATTTAGTGAGAAAAACTTGTAATCTTTTCATTTCTGTTCAACTTTCCAGATGAGCTCATCGCCAATGCCGCCTACATCGGCACCCCTGGTAAGGGCATCCTTGCTGCCGATGAGTCCACGGGCACCATTGGCAAACGCCTTTCCAGCATCAATGTAGAGAACGTGGAGTCCAACCGCCGCGCCCTCCGTGAGCTCCTCTTCTGCACCCCCGGAGCCCTCCAGTACCTAAGCGGCGTCATCCTCTTCGAGGAGACCCTCTACCAGAAGACTGCCTCCGGCAAGCCCTTCGTCGATGTCCTCAAGGAGGGTGGAGTCCTCCCCGGCATCAAAGTTGACAAGGGTACCGTCGACCTCACCGGCACCAATGGTGAGACCACCACCCAAGGCCTCGATGACCTTGGAAAACGCTGCGCAAAGTACTATGAGGCTGGCGCCCGCTTTGCCAAGTGGAGGGCTGTCCTTAAAATTGGACCCACCGAGCCGTCCGAGCTCTCCATCCATGAGAACGCCTATGGGCTGGCCCGTTACGCCATGATCTGCCAGGAGAACGGACTCGTCCCCATCGTCGAGCCCGAGATCCTTGTCGATGGTCCCCATGACATTGACCGCTGTGCGTATGTCACGGAACGCGTCCTCGCGGCTTGCTACAAGGCCCTCAATGACCACCACGTCCTCCTCGAGGGGACCCTCCTGAAGCCCAACATGGTCACCCCGGGTTCGGACGCCAAGAAGGTCTCCCCTGACGTTGTTGCTGAGTACACGGTGAGGACCCTCCAGAGGACCACCCCTGCCGCGGTTCCTGCCATCGTGTTCCTCTCCGGAGGGCAGAGTGAGGAGGAGGCGACACTGAACTTGAATGCCATGAACAAGCTCAAGGGGAAGAAGCCGTGGTCACTCTCGTTCTCGTTCGGGAGGGCGCTGCAGCAGAGCACGCTCAAGACATGGGCCGGCAAGGAGGAGAACATCGAGAAGGCCAGGGCTGCCTTCCTCGCGAGGTGCAAGGCCAACTCTGAGGCTACCCTCGGGACCTACAAGGGGGATGCCGCTAAGGTGGCCGGCGCATCTGAGAGCCTCCATGTCAAGGACTACAAGTACTAGGTTTTCCTTCCTCCCCTCTTTTATATGAGAGTTGAAGAGGTGTGAAAATGTTTGGCTTTGTGTCTGCTAGGGTGTCTTATGATGGTGTCTAATAAGGTATTTGAGCCCATTGCATGCTGTTGTATGTATAGATGGGAACCTCATGAGTTTTTTTTTTTTTTTTACCTTTATGTGTCTGCCTGTTTTATGGTGACACTGGATTTTTGTTGGTCTAATCACCCACAATGAGTTTTCCTTTGGGATTTGACTATGTTTTGATTTGCATTAAAGCAATGTGAACAATGGTTATCAAGATTTCTGTTGGCCATGGATTGTCAATTATGGGATTGCATTTTTATGATCAAGAGAGAGATGAACAAATGCATGGATGGCTTTCACAGTTACACAAATCAATGTGCTATTTCTGTATGCGCATGCCCTCGAAATCTCCTTCGCCTTTCTGTCGTACTAGGCTCGAGACCTCCATCTCCATCCATTGCACGTAATCATCCCCGGTGATCCTCAACAAAGCCTTCATTAGAACCACATCACAAGCTTCCACCCAAGCTCGCTCGATCGCCCAGAGCTTGTGTTCCCTCTCAAGCCGGATCATTTCATCCCTCCTCCATGCTTCCTCCCTCAACATCCTCTCTCGTTCCTTGTTCTCCAATGTCTTCAACATCTTGTCCAAGAAGTCCTCTTGGACCTCAATGAACCTCCTCATCTGCGAATCGACACTCCCTCATCTTCGACTTGCAACCCTTCCTCCTATCGTCCTCTTCATCTGATGATGAGGTCTCGAGGAAGTCCTCGGAGGAGTGGTTGGGCTAGTTGAGGCTCTCAGAGAGCTTTGGAGCTGCTTGAAAGGTATCTGGATTGTTGTTTGAAATGGTTGGGAAGTAGTGGTGGTGGTTGGAGGTGGTGATGGAATGGTTGATGTTAAAGTCTTTGATGGGGGAAGTGAAAGTGATTTGTTTATCACCATATAAGGCCTCAAGTTGCCTGAAGAACCTGTAGTGCTTGCCATCCTGTCTCCCTGCCTTGCCTTCCTTTGTCTTCTTGTAGTACTTGTTGAGGTTCTCAGGTTTCTCCCTGCATTTCTTCCCACTCCTTTGGTACCCATGCTCCTCTGCCATTGTCCTACACTAACAGGATGATTGGTTATCTTTTTCACAAAAATTAAATTTTATTTTACTCTAGTAATTCACACAACAAAGAGAAGATGTACTGTCTGGGCTAGATACTATCAAATCTCACTAATGTTCAATGAGGCTAACATGTGTTATTTTATATCGGAGACTTCTGAAAGCTAGATTTGTGATATTTCAGTCATATATTTAAGTATTAAAGATTAGACTAATGAAATATGATAAATTCTTGCCGTAAATGGATCATCTCCAAAGTACTATTTTTTTTTTTTTTTTTTTTGGTAACTAGGACCCAAATGTTGGTTGAAAAATCACCCACAAATCAAGAGTATTGAGTAAGCCTGAAGGGAATTAAACTTGAGCCTATGGATGCAAATCCATAGCTTTAGCCAAAATGCCAACCCTCTTGGGATACAAGGAACTAGGATTACTCAAACATCCAATACGTATGTTCCATAGGTAGATGTTAAGTGGTTTTTGTAAATGCACATTTGATCATATGGAATGCTTGAGTTTTTTTTTTCTTCTAAATTTTAAAAAATATATATGGTGAAGAACAAGAGGAACTCTGACTCTAATTGAAATTTAAAGAGTTGTCACTTGTTTTTTTGAGAATCAAGCAAACAAACATCTTATTATTTTAAAAAAATCAAACAAATGACATGAACGTCCCAATAAAATATATTGTAAAATATCTTTAATTGGTATTTATTAAAAAAAACATACCAGATCAGAACAGGTAAAAGAAATTGAAAAGGACAATTTTTTTTTTGGTAAGGATTGAAGAGAACAATTGGTAGTCTATGAAAACTTCAATGGTGATTTTTTTTTAGGAATTTTTAGTTTTAAGTCTCCGTAAACTATAGGATTTAGCTATCAATATCTCACTTCTTCATATTTAGGTTTTGGTCCCTACATTTAAATGATAATTTATGAATAGGTCCCTCCCAGGGACTAAAAAGCAAACTAAATAATTTAGGAATAGGTCCCTTCCAGGGACTAAAAAGGAACATATCATTTAAATGTAGGGACTAAAACCTAAATACGAAGAAGTGAGGGATCAATAGCTAAATCTTATAATTTACGGGGACTTAAAACTAAAAATCCCTTTTTTTAATAAAAAAAATTAACACCTAGGTCTTTATATTGATTTAGACACAATATCAGTTACATTGTTAGTGTATATCAACAATAAAACAAAACAAAAATCACCATAAAACGAAAAGAATCACATAGATACTATATAAAAATAAATATAAAAATAAATCTCAAAGGGTATTTCATTTATACTATATAAAAATAAATACAAAAGATACTCACATTTTATTCTCGTTGAGAGCATTATAAACCAAAAATATCACTAAAAAAAATAAAAATAGTCACCAAAGGTTAATCATTTATATAAAAAAATCACATACAACATACATTATATGTATATAGTGAAACGATTAGGTGCGGCGTGCAGACGGGTGCGACGTCGATCACGGGCCGTCCGATCACGGGTCCATCGCATCTGACGGTCGATGTGAATCGCACCCGACCGTCGGATGCGATGGACCCGTGATCAACGGCCCGTGGTCGACGCCGCATCAGTTCGCACGTCACACCATATCACTTCCCTCTATATATATATATATATATATATATATATATATATATAATATTGCACATGAGAGAGAGAGAGACCTCATCCCACTGGGGGCCTTGTGAGAAGCCTCCCTGAACTTGGGATCAAGCCTTGCCAGAATCTCGAGGAGGGTCAGTGTCTCCTGCCTCGGCCACCTCGCCTTCGAACAGCCCTCCTCGTAAATCCCAACCCCACCACCACCACCACTAGATTCACAACAAAACTGTTCAAACCTCTCTAATGGCTTCTGCTGTTGCTGTGGTGGTGGTGGTGGTGGAAACGCCATCATGACCTCCCCCATGATCTGACCCACCAGACTCCGTCGGTGGCCGGAGAAGGTGTCCTCCGCCGTGATCAACCGCCGAAGATCTGACGACAGCCCGTACTGGCCTTCCATGGACTCCATTTCAGTCTCTGTGTGTGTGTGAGAGAAGGAGAGACTTCTGAGTGACTGTTTTTTTTGTTCCAAAGATGAACAAGGGAGAGGAGAGTGGGAACCAATGGGAATGTGACACGTGGAAAGTCTGTGAGTTTTCTCTGCATGGGATGACGTATGTACAGTGATCCTTGGTCAGAGAACACGTTTTTTTTTACTCAGGTTAACCCCCCTCCTATTTTCAAACCCACCCCAAAATAAAAAAATTGGTGGATGGTGTATTTGAAAAAAATGAGAGAGATGAGGGAGAAGAGAGAGATGAAGGGGGAGAGAAAAAGAAAGAAAGAAAGTGGGTGGAGAAGGGTAGGATAGGAGTAGAGAAGGCAGGGGTAGTCTGAGGACGCTAAAGGGGAGGCGGGTTAGGGGGAGAGAGAGAGAGCGCATTGACCTTCACCCCCTTCCCTCACTTACTTTCTCTCTCTCCCTTTCTTTCCTTTCTCTCTCTACCCCACCCCCTCCAATCGTCGGCTCTGCCCTACCGCTTCCGTATAGCTGTCACCCTCCTCTATCCTCATCTCTCTCTATCTCTCTCTCTCTCCCTCCCCCTTCTTTTCTATTTCTCTTTCCCCTTCTCTCATTTTTTTGAGTGGTGGGTTTGAAAATAAAAGTGGAAAATAACCTCTCCCTTCGACATCTATGTTATATGAAATGAAATGACTCAAAAACACCCACGAGGAGAGGACGGTCAGAATGTTTGTCCGGTCTATCAATGTTTGTCTTTATATGGTAATTTAATGATATAAAAATTGAGTTTTTGTTTGAATAAATGTTTAGATGGATTTCGTGTTTGAAAAAAAAAATCCTAAATGTGAATCTAAAGACGTTTTTAGTGTTTAAAATTTCAATCATTCCCCTTGTTTTTTCAGGCTAGAAAATTCAGGATTGAAAAGCTAACAAAATAACACTTTTCAAAAGCTGAGAGAGAGAGCGCATTGACCTTCACCCCTTTCCCTCGCTTACTTTCTCTCTCTCCCTTTCTTTTCTTTCTCTCTCTACCCCACCCCCTCCAACCGTCGCTTCTGCCCTGCCGCCCCCTATAGCTGCCACCCTAGTCTTTCTCTATCTCTCTCTCCCTCCCCCTCCCCCTCCCCCTCCCCCTCCTTTTCTATTTTTCTTTCCCCTTCCATCATTTTTTTGGGTGGTGGGTTTGAAAATAAAAGTGAGGAATAACCTCTCCCATCGACATCTATTCGGTAATCGATTGTATGAAATGAAATGACTGAAAAACACCCAGGAGGAGAGGACGGTCAGAATGTTTGTCTGATCATCAATGTTTGTCTTTACGTGGTAATATAATGATATAAAAAATTGAGTTATTGTTTGAATTAGATGGATTTCGTGTTTGAAAAAAAAAAGATTCTTAAATGTGAATCTAAACATGTTTTTAGTGTTTAAAATTTCAATCATTCCCCTTGTTTTTTCAGGCTAGAAAATTCAGGATTGAAAAACTAACAAAATAACACTTTTCAAAAGCTAAGTTTGAAACATGAGAGATCTTAAGAATCTCAATGTTTCAACTGAATATTAAAACGTAATTTAAGGCAATGCAACGCCTATTTTTTGTGTTTGGATTAGTGATCTAAAATTTATAAAATGAAATGGGTTCATTCATCACCCATGATCTCATTTATGCATTTGACTAAAGCCGAGGAGGAGAAAGATAAAAAGAAGGTCGGAGAGCAGAAGGGTGGGGGGGGGGGGGGGGGGTTGGGCGGAAGACACCAGAGAGGGAAGAGAGAGATGCTTGCCTGCGCTCAACACCGTCCGTCACCCTCCTCGATCTCCTTCCCTTCCACCTCCCGCTCTCTTTCATCGGCTACCCTCTCCGTCGATCTCCCTTACTCTTTGTTACCCTTCTCATTCCTTAAGGGCTAGTTTGAAAAGGGGATAAATGGTGAGACAATGGGTAATTATGGAAATAAGTGAGTGGGGACATCATTCTGTTTGGTATAAAAAAAATAATCGAGATAAACTGCAGATAATTGTTCCAATTTTAAAATAAAAATGGAGATATTCTGTTCCACTTAAAGGCTGTGATAACATATATCCCAATTTTTTATCTCAATTTTGATAAATGTAAATATGAACAAATTTGATAGATTTTTTTATCATTTAAAATTAGGACAACTTATTCTCAAAACCTTAATCAATCGCCTAACTAGCTCTAAAAAATTAGTTTTTTTTTTAGATGTGTATCAATTTATGGGGTGGGAGTAACTATTGGCAATATTAGATAAATTGGGAGGTTTATAAGTAGGCTTGTCAATGGGTCGGGTCCGGGTCAGATCGGGGTGGACCTGGACTTGACCCATTTGACTGTCGGGTCGAGTTCATATCGGGTCTCATGTCGGGTCGGATCGACCCATTAACAAACTCAGGCCAGACAAAGAGAAGTTGAAGAACTTCTTAGGAGCATATAGTGACTTCATTTTTTCTTTTTAATAGAGTATATTATATTATAAATAGTTCTTCACTATTTTGTTTTTAAATATTTATAAGGGAACATTTGGAATACAATTTGAATTATTATACTTTTACGTGAAGTCACAATGTTGTAAAAATATTACAGATGTTTAAAATTTTAAATGATTATTCAATATTTAGTTATAAATGTTTGGTTGAATCATGAGTGTTAGGTTGGATCATAAATTAAAAAAAGCACATAATATTTGGGTTGAGTCAATCAGGTCCAATGAGTCCATAGGATCGGTCGGGATGGAATCAGACCCAACCCGTTTTAATTGTCGGGTTCATCGAGTCGGGTATTTACGCTTTTTATGCCTTTTATTGGGTCGGGTCTGGGTCGACCCGTGACCTATTGTCAAGCCTATTTATAAGGGCAATTGCGGGCCTCACTCGACTCCTAGGAACGTGGAAGTCGACGTCGGTCGCGTGAGCTGAGCCAAGCCGAGAGAAGATGACGTGGTGTTTTTATCGGGCCTATTATACAAACAAGATTAGGTCTGTCAACGGGTCGCGGGTCGACCCGGGCCCGATATGGACCCGACCCGGTAAAAGGCGTTAAATATCCGACCCGAAGGATCCGAGCCTTGAAATGGGGCGGGTCCGGGTCTACCCCGACCCGGTCCTATGGACCCGTGGACCCACACTTATATAAAACAAAAAAAAATGATAGGTATTACTGATAAGTAATGACTAATTGACTACTGTTTCTAACTTTATTGGGCTATATGAGTAATCCAACTATCAGTACTCATTATCCAGCCCATCCATTTTTTAATTGGGGCTATATTATGAGTAACCCAACTAGCCCATCCATCTAGGGTTTTTCTTTATTTTCTTTTTTTTCATTTAAAGGTTGGAAAGTGGAAACTTAAAGTTCCTAACATATGCACAGCCGGACCCGACCCGGGTCCTCGTTTCACTGGGTCTGCTGGGTCTCTCCCAGGACCCGGGTCGGGTCCAGGTCCACCCCGACCTGACCCGTTGACAGGCCTAGACAAGATGTAGACAATTTGAGCCCATCGGGCTTTGATTTTGGACCGTCCAAAGTGATGGGATAGATACATACGTTTGGACGGTTGTGATATCGGCCATGACAAAGTAACTGTAACATAAAGCGGAGGCTAACATCATATTTATTCGATATAATACAATTCGGAATAAGAATATCATATATGTTGTTGATTAAGAAGTTGATTACGCCTCTCAATTAACTAAAACAAATATCTTTGTCTGATATATTAATGTGGGAAGTGTGGATACGGATATCAATGTATCAGATAAAAAATATGTTTGAATTTGACATGTATTGCATGCTTGTATTATATGCCATTCAAATTCTACTATATCGTGAGATTAATAATAATCTTGTAAATTTCAATTATTAATGTATTCTCTTTGTATAACCCAAAAAGTCTTGATGTTTAATTCTCTTGTTTTAAATTTATCACTTAATCACCCAAACTATTTTCCCTATTTAACATTAAAATTATCTGAGATATATCTAGATCAGCTCAAAATCGAAAAGATTCGAATTGGAACAGCAATATCAGTCTTGAAGGGGTTCCATTCATGTTTCAGAAAGTTTGCTTGGGATAGAACAATTATTTCCTATTATTTAATATTTATATTTTTTATTTTGAATTAGGTAGTAATGTAACTAGATTTATAGTCCAACCAAATCGCATCTTATGCTTTATTCTCCTCTTTATCCAAGATCAACTTTAAAATGTCTAGAACATGTTTACTTATCTTTTCTTATAAGGGAAAAATCTAAATAACCCCTATAAACTGTATGAAATCTATATAATCTCATGTAAACTGCATGAAATCTATATAATCTCTTGACTTTTCATAAAGTCCATATAACTTTCAGAGAACACCTATATAAATTTAAAAAGCCCTTGAGATAAATTTTTATTGACAAATGAATAATATTATGTGAATATTCCATTTAGTTAACCCTAATTTAAAACACAGTATGCCAAAAAACATACAATGTATTAAAAATATAGAAAACCATATATAAATGATGATTTTACCTCTCTGAATATATTATGAAATCTTATCAAAAAGAGTAAAATTATCATTTACAAATAATTTTTTCACATTATTAACACATTGTAAGAGGTTTTGAGTATATAATGTTTTAAGCCAGGATTAACCAAATAGAATATTCACATAATAATCTTGATCTTGTCAATAAAAATATAAATTAGCGGGCTATTTAGATTTATATAGGTGTTTTCAAGGGTTATATGGATTTCAAAAAAAGTCCGAGGATTATATGGATTTTAGAGTTTACAAGGAGTTATATGAAGGGGGCCGATACACCCACCACCCTTTTGCTCAATCCCACTACCTTGCGAAGCCCACAACCTAATTGTTTATTTTATACCAAACCCACTACCATATAAATAGCCTAACCAGAAACACCTATCCCACCTCCCACGGTTTCCTACACTTTCCCACTTCTCTCTCTCTCTCTCTCCACTGTGAGAATGCTGAGGTGACGTCATCCCCAGCGTGACGCCTACCCCTTTCCATCGGTCCCCGGTGACACCCTCCTTGTGCTCATGGTCATGGCCGCGTTGCGCACAGGCATGGAACCCGAGAAACGTACACGTTTGGTGGTACCTCGAGCTCATCTTGCACATTTGCTTCGTCGGGAAGCTCGTCTGCACGATCATCCTCAAGAAGCTTCATCGGGAAGATCGTCGCTCTCCCTTGGTCTCATCCTCAAAATCAAGGGCAATATCGAAATAGTCACCATCAACCAATGAGCAAATTTTTTTCCTTGGGTTTTGGGTTTTTCATTGCAATTGGTTTAATTTAGGTGTATCAATGTCCAGATTGTGTGTTATTGTAGATTAAATATAGAAGAAAAAAAACTTCCCAGGTCGACAAGGACTTGGTCGAACATATATATTGGGGTCGACGGAGGCAGCATCGGTATGGGAAGTATACGGTGACACTGAATCTGTCGACCCGTCTATTTGTTCAGCTCACGGTGATAGTTAACTTGGGCTTCAAATCATCATTGAATAAGAACTCTAATATGTTGTCATTACTAGTGATCCACTAATACAAGCAAACATTTAACAACCCTTGCATAATAACATAGTTCAGAGAGTTTATCTAATTTATTTATGGTAATTCTCTTATATTTTTTTGTAATTTGTGAATCTTGTATAGTTTACACACAACAATGCATATGATGGTGATGACCGGACTGTCGAGGAGGTCAGCTGCCGTCGATAATGGAGAACGAATCCACTATGGGAGAGACAAGGGCAGGTGGAGCTTTTTTTATGTTATTTTATTTGCGTAGTGGGGTGGTGGGTTTAATGTATTCCAAAGATGTATCCATCACCGGTATATTTGTAACAATAGGTGATGAGTATAATATTCAAGGTGGTGGGAATATATCTGCACCCTTATATGAAATGTTGGGAAATAAACTAGATTTACGTAATCTCTCACAAATCACGTACAATATTAGGTAGGTCTGGATGATTTGAACTCCCCAGAAAGTTATGGGCAGCAAACCCAAGTTAATATTTACTTACTTTTGAAACAAAAATCATTTTTCTTCAAAATTAAATTTATCTCCCCTAATAACTAAGGAGACCGGATCCGGTCAGTGCAGAGCTCGGTCAGTTCGGTCAGTACCGAACTGCACCACGTTCAAATCGAACTGCATCACTTATAAATCGAACTGCACAATCAATTGTTGAGTATATTTTTCACTCTCTTATTGGATACTGATGATATTTCAGAATTCATATTTTCACCAATAGTTGATTGAATCCAATAAGAGAGTAAAAAATACACCCAACAATTGGTTGTGCAGTTCGATTTATAAGTGGTGCAGTTCGATTTGCACGTGGTGCAGTTCGGTACTGACCGAAGTCGAGCACTGACCGAATCCGGTCCCATAACTAAGTTGGCATTTACATCAAATCATGTAAAATTCAATCATCAAATGTAGATACTTCACTACTAGCTGGCACTTCTTTGAATACTCTCCTTGATTGAAAATGCGGCTATCTCATTAGGGCGAGCGTTGGAGGCCAAGAATTATAGGCTATAGGCTACTAGTTAGTTAATTAATTAGTATACAAGACATACAAGAAGTAATGACAAAGTACATGCATGTTTTATTGCACGCAATTATATACAACTTTTCGGTTTGCAGGTAGTTATTTTTTTCAAATCTGCTTCCAAACAAAAAAATTGATGTAAAAGCCTGTAGATAGATTTTTATAAAAAAAAAATCCAAAATCTAAATTTTACAGAAGCTGTGGAGAGAAAATTTTATGCAAAATCAGTTTTTACAATCGTGTGGCCAAACGCAATTGTAGCATCCATCTCTATCCCAACCACATCTGATATGTCTCCTTCATCATCATCATCACAACCACCGTGGCCCTTACCTTCATCGCTTTCTTCAATATCTACTAGAAAATGTGTTTTTAATGAAGCGTGGTTTTATATTTTACTTTTTTAATATTTTATAAAAATCAAACAAACAATCAATAAAAAAAAGCTTACACCTAAAGGGGTTAGTAAATGAGGCTTAAAACTTGAGACGATTTCAAGAAAAGTTTGACAAAGAGATAAAATTTTGAGGATAAGTTGTCCTAATTCATTAATTTTGTTGATAATTACATTTGTCAAAATTGAAGATAAATGCGATTCCCAACCTTTAGGTGTAAGAAAATATCTTTATTTTAATTTAAAAATTGAAACAACTGTATGTAGTTTATTCCAATTATTTTTATATTAAATGAGAATAAATTGTTCTCACATTCATTTATCCTTATAATTATCACTAATCTCACAGTTATTCCATTTTCTATGAAATATTATGAAATTACATATTCAATAATATCTGACGGTCACAAATCTCCGCAACAAAACGCCGTGCACGTCCAAATAGACGCGTCGAGTACACGTGTATCACAACCATCCAAATAAAATGCGCCTCTCGGCCTCTTCATTTGACATCAAATCAAAGGAAAAAAAAAATCTTCTCGTTTTTATCCTCTCTTTGTTCAAGGTATGTTTTTGCTCTTCTTTTTGATTGATTGATATATATGATATGAAGATCTGCGTCTGTGTTTTCAGATCTGATGATTTTTGGATTCTGTGGCTTTTAATTGTTTTCGACCTTCTGGTATTGTTATATCTGATCTGTGTTAGATCTGTTTTGATGTGCGTTTTGTGGTGCCTGTGTTTTTAGACCTGATGATTCTTGGATTGAGTGGTTTTTTAAGGGTTTCGCTTGATTTCTTTTGGGTTTCGGAATCCATCTTCTTGTTAAATCTGATGTTTGTAGATCTATAAGTATGTGAGGGTCTGTATTGTTTTCTAATAAAAAATCTACTTTTTTTTCTATTTGAAAGAGTTTTATGGTATTCTTATTGTATTTTTTTCCTCAAAAAGCATGGTTTAGATTTTCTGTTTTTTGGTCTTTTGGGTTTGTGGGGTTTGGATTTCTTGATTGGATATTAGGGTTTCGTTTGTTCTGCTAGGGTTTGATCTGTTTGTTTGATGTTATTGTGAAATTTTGCATTTTTTTTTCGTGTTGTTTTGTTGGATCTTGAAAGGGTTGGTTTTGATCCGATTTTTTTTTTTGTGTGTGGATTTTTTGCAATCCTTTATTTTCATGGATTTGATCGAAATTTTGTTCTTTATTGTTGAAGATTCATAGGATTCGGTCTGATTGGATTATTTGGTTCTTGTACTTGCGTTATATTATATGGTTGTTTCTATGGATTCTTTATTTTAATTTCATCAAAGTTTGGACTTCTTCGGTTTGGGTTGATTTCAAGTGCTTTTATTTTTATCTCCGAAATTTGTTCCTTTGATAAAAAGGTTGGTTTTATCAATTGATCTAATGATATTTGATCTTCTATTTCTTTCTTTCCTCATCTGGGTGCCTGTTTTACATGCATGCTCAATTGTTTTATATCTGTTTTTTGTTATTATTGCTTCAGTAGCGATCAAATGTTTGTTTAAAGTTGTATAGACCATCATTTCCTTTTGTTGTTGAATTGCTCATCTACTTTTCTCTTGGATTGTCCCTTTTTTTGTTATTATTGCTTCAGTAGCGATCAAATGTTTGTTTAAAGTTGTATAGACCATCATTTCCTTTTGTTGTTGAATTGCTCATCTACTTTTCTCTTGGATTGTCCCTTTTTTTGTTATTATTGCTTCAGTAGCGATCAAATGTTTGTTTAAAGTTGTATGGACCATCATTTCCTTTTGTTGTTGAATTGTTCATCTATTTTTATCTTGGATTGTTCCTTTTTTTTGTTATTATTGCTTCAGTAGAGATATAATTTTCTTTGGGGTATCTGATTTTTTAAAATAACTGTTTTTCTTTATGATCTAATCGTTTTACTAAATGCGTTGTTGTGTGATTTCATTCTTGTGCATACGGTTCAAATTTTTTGTGATTTTTTTGCTTTTCTTGTTATTGATTGATAGTTATGTTTTTCCCTTGGCCAACAATATGTATTGCTGAGATTTGATGATCATTTAAATGCAGATTGGACTTGCCTTTTTTCTCTGGTAATGGGTGCTGGTAGATAGCCCTTATACAGGGGCCCTTTGTGCTTTGTTTTGTTGGGTCTCAGTCTTCCGAGCCTGAGTCTTCCGCTCATTTTCTTTTTTTTCTTTCCTTCTGTTTCCTCTCATCTCCACTTCAGAATTGTAACCACTCTTTAGCAATGAAAGCATTAGTAGCAACTTCTACATTTTCAAAAAAAAAAAAAAATACATGTACACGTCTGATTTTTTTTGTTTTGCCGATATTGTTGAATGTTTTGATATCATTTTTTTGGTCATGAATATGAAGTTATTAAGTTGATCATTTTTATGTGCAGTCAACTAATTCAAGAAGATTCTATAAAATCAAGCAGCGCTTCGTTTCACTTCCAACTTCCAACAGCCAAGTTTCATGTCTGAACTCGACAACCAGATTCCCTCTGCTTTTGGTAGGACATCCTTGCCCAGATTGCCTTATTGCAAACCCTTTTTTTGCAGTTTTGTTGTGGTGGTTCAATCAATCATTCTCGTTTGCCTTGTTATTTAATCATGATGCAGATCCCTTTGCTGATGCGAATGCTGAGGACTCCGGTGCTGGTACAAAGGAGTATGTGCATGTGCGCATACAGCAGAGGAACGGCAGGAAAAGCTTGACTACGGTCCAGGGCTTGAAGAAAGAATTCAGCTACAGCAGGATTCTCAAGGATCTGAAGAAGGAATTCTGCTGCAATGGCACTGTAGTCCAGGATCCAGAGCTGGGACAGGTACATGTCATGTCCTAGTATCTATCTAATGATTTCATGGCAATTGTAGCATATGACTATTATTATTTTCTGATGTGTGTATAGGTGTTGACGATGGGAATCCATTCATCTAATCATCAAAATGTCAGAATTTTTTTTAACCGAGAATAAAATTCTTAATCATGATGGATCCATTGTAAGCCCGTCAATTATCTGAAAAATATATGCATCCATTTCGAATCCATATCTGAAAAACCAGAATTATCCTATATTTGAATATCAGGAGTTTACCGAATATATAAGCCCGTCAATTATCCTATATTTGAATATATGCTTTTGTTTACCGAGGGTTCGAATCCCTCTCTTTCCGTACTTTCACCTAATTCACCAACGTTACCGACCACAATGGATCAAATAACAATTAATACCATTTTTCCAACAGTAAGACCTTTATTTGATAGTATTTGATGGAGATTCTCTATTCCTAATTGCTGTGGTAGGGAAAATCTGGAAAGAACGAACAAGGAATGAAAATCGCACCGCTGATCCATTTGTGATACGTATCCATTCATCTAATCATCAAAATGTCAGAATTTTTTTTAACCGAGAATAAAATTCTTAATTATGATGGATCCATTGTAAGCCCGTCAATTATCTGAAAAATATATGCATCCATTTCGAATCCATATCTGAAAAACCAGAATTATCCTATATTTGAATATCAGGAGTGCATCTTGAGTGTGAATATAGATATCAATGTATACTGTTTAGAAAAATATCTGATTCCGATATCTATTGTAAAATTTTATATGTTGTACTTTGTATTGTTTATGTTCATTATCCTACATGACTAATCACAATCTTGTAACTATTATATATTCTTCATGTATGATCTGTGTCTGAGATCTTGAGACTTTAATTCTCCAATCTTTAAAATATTAGCACAGGATTACCTAAAATGGTGTGTAGATTTGGACATATCAATTATTTGAAGGGATCTTATATGAATATTTATATGATATTATCTGTATTTAAATTTTGTAGGATAGGATATAGATGTTAAGATATTTGATCCGTTGACAGGCTTAGATGATTTTGCAATGATTAGCTGTACTTTGTGTGGGCTCTCAATGAACGTCTGGTTCTGTCTGATAAATTTCTCATTTTGGTTCTTGTTGCTTTAGTCATCTTTCATGACCAGATCAAGAGAGTGATCAATGTATTTAGGTACGTGCATATCAATTGCTCTATTTCTGAGTGCCCTTGTAAATTGCAGGTCATTCAACTGCAAGGTGATCAGCGTAAGAACGTGTCAACTTTTCTTATTCAGGTATGTCTATCATTCATTGCAGTGATTGACATCGTGTTAAGTGTTGCGATCGTGGTCTTGATCTTGTTAAACATGCTGTTGGCCCTTGGTTTCTTACAAGTTCATATTAAATTTTGACAGGCGGGCATCGTGAAGAAGGAGCAGATCAAAATTCATGGTTTTTAAGAGAGTGGTGGATGATTAGCCGCCTATGCTGTTTGTGGGGGAGGCATCAATATATGATACTTATGTTCTATACACACTTTGAATTTCCTTTGTGAGCTTGTTGTGTGATGGCTCTTGTTGAAGATTTTATATCAATATTCAATCGTTACTGCCAAGTAAGTACCTTTTGCTTTCATCTTGCTCTTCTTTCATTCTCATCTTTGCAATCTTGTTCAAGTGGTATGAATTTGATCTCATTCTATTGGTTGATCATATATGCCAAGCACCCCAGTAGCTGGTAAAGTAAGTGTGAGTTGGTTGGTTCAATGAAACCTGCCTTTATTTAGATAGTTGAATTGAGGGTGGAATATGAGTGTAGGACTTAAAAATTGTTTTGTTGTAAAGAATATGTCTATCAGAGCGCGTGTCAATAAGTTCATATTAGTATTTCAGGTTTTATGAAATCGTGTTATTCATCTAATCTATCTCGTGTAAAGGGGCGTATGTGACAAATCATCATTTTTTGACATTTTGTTATCTGTTGTAAATTAAGTAAAATATATACACAGCATATAGAAAAGAGAAGTAGAGAGAGGTATCTTATTCACTGGTTATGAAATACATTACAAACCCCTTCAATTTATAGTTCTATCATGGAAACTCAATAGTTGGAAATTAGAAGTAATAAGAGGTGAGGGTAAGAGGTGAGGGTATATAATGTGGTGTTAACAAGGTGGGGGATTAGAGAAGTGGAGGGGGGGAAATGGAGAAAGTAGTGGGAGTTATGGTGGTGGTGGTTATCCACAATATTCACAACATCTTATTTATATTTTATTCACTATTTTTCATAATCAATCAAACAAAAAAAACTGTATTATTATGTTTTACAAGGAGAAAAAATAAAATACAATATGTTGTTATCCAAGCTGGGGTTAGTTTTTCGATGGATATTATGCTAGGATCCTGGCCTAAACCTGATCCACTAGGTCTGCCCAACTTTTTATTTTTTTGGTGAGAAAGACAGGATTGTCATTGTTGTAATAAAATAACAATGATTGAATGATGGTGAAGAGAAATAGAATGCTCGCACCTGACTAAGTGTATGCCCTAGTCAACCAATTAATTGAGATGTTAGATTGTCACATGTTTTCAAAATAGAATTCGATGATGATCTCGTTTCTTGTGAACCATATAGCCTAAGTACCCGCTAAGATAATGTACTTGAGGACACTCCATTTGCGAGACTTTATCTTTTCCACAAGTTCGCCCAACTTAATGAGGCCTCCAAGTCTTAATTTATAAATATCAAAAGCCAAATGGATTTTGTTTTTCAACGTCAGACTTAAATAAAAGGAAAATATAACACTCAAGTCAATTTTACATTCTGGAATACAAATCGTACATGATTTTATTTTTTTTTAAATTATATACCTCATTCAATGAGGTATATAGTTTTATAAAAGATATAATATATACTTTTTTTAACTGAATGTAGATATTTGTTATCCGATTTTATATTTATAAAAAATTCAAATTATAAATTTTGAATGGAGAGAGAATAGATAAAATAAGCATAAAAATAAGACCAGGTCAGTTCCTACCGATTCTCTCCCGGATAGAAGAGGCATTTAACCTGGATGAGACCCAAAAAACAACTCTCACGCGGACATGCCCAGCCTTCCGTTGTGGAAGTAAACGTTGTGTGCCAACGCGATGCATTCCCCCTACTCGCGTATTAGTGTAAAGAACATCTCTCACATATCCTCCTGGTAGACCTGTCCACCTCTAAAGATCTTCTTGTGTACTTCAATTAATTAAACGATATCATTTATATGTTAAAAATTTTCAATGAAATATATATCTCGATACAGTGAGTGGATTAAGCTAACGAGATATATATAATTACATTTGTGACTGTTAAAAAAAAACTGAGTGTAACAAAATTTTAAATAAAAATTAAAAAGAAGAGAAAAAATATCATTAACCCATCAAATCTCATTAGCCTCCAATTGGAGACTTGCCCCCCGTTTGGGGTGAAGAATAAACAGTGGATAAGAGAGAATATAGTAGAATAGCTCTCAAACAGCTGTTTGTTTGATAAGAATAAACCTTGATAGTTGTGTCTGGATAAGCTAGGATAAGGTCTGATAACTATTCTCAGAAAAAGCTAGAATTGTTTATTAGGGCTTATCTATACCAATGGATAAAAATACACTTATCTGTCATTTTAAAAAATTTATCTTACCTAACACTCTCTTCACACATTAAAAAAATATCACATCTATCATATCACACACAGATCTCTCATACTTATTCCCAAACACAAATAATTTATGCAATAGTATAATTGTCATTTAAAAAGTCATAAACTCTTATCCATCCCTTATTTACCACTTATCCTTACTTTATTCAAGGTGAACCAAACAACAAAAAGATCAATTTTACATTTCTCAATGAGAATAACAGAAAAGACAACCAAACAAAAATTTACCTATTCATCATGGATTGTTATTTATCCCAGTATAGCTATCAAGAACGAATAATCTTATGTTACACCCCAAACAGGCTTTTAGGGTGTGAATAAAAATGTCACAGACCTCATGTATTAAGTCTGCAATATGTAACACTGTCAATTTTTATATTAGCACCCTTGAAATATTGTCATGCATGGTCATGTGCTCCCGATTTTATGTAATACTCTCACTTTTGATATTGCTGTTTTTATGATTAGTGTGCTTATTCAGGTCAATTTTTTTTGGTTATGTATATACCACATAATCGAGTTATATACCTTTTCCGTAAGAGCGTGCACTGTTTGTGATCCATACGTCCACAATCGTCCTTTCATTTTTGCGTTAGAGCTCTTTTTTAAGGGGATAAGTATTCTAAAGCGATGATTATTTTCTTAAAAATAATCGGACGATCTTTTATTGCGATTTTATGAATGCATGCATTTTTTTATTTTCAAATGCAGATGCAAGATTTTTTGTTTGAATCCACAATGGTGTTACATGGATCGAACTGGGGGCCCCCGTTTGTTTCTGGTATAAGACTCTGGATAACCCCATATAAGAATTTTCAGGTGTTTGTTTACCCCGGATAACCAATGATAAAGTATGCTAGAATAAACCCTGATAAAGTGGTATATGAATTCCAATCAACCTATGGAATTAAAGTTATCCTAGGTTATCCCACCCAAAAAATATGTGGGCCCACTGTCAAATCAACTGTCATCACCTCTTATAAATCACATGTTAAATCAACTATCATTACTTTTTACCTTTTATAAATTTTTATCTATACTTTTTTCATATTTTACCCAAACAACAAAACATTTATTCTTACGTTTACCAACGAGAATAATTCAAAACACAATCAAACTCAAAATCAATTTATTCTTATTTATATTTACTTATGCTTTGATAAATATATACCCTAGAATAAAACTTATCCCCGTTTCAAACGGGGTTTGATGTGGATCAATATATGGGGTGGGAGTAACCTTGATAGTATTAGGTAAATTGGGGCGGGGGGTTATAAGGGCAATTTGTGGGCCTCACTCGGCTCCTACAAATGTGGAAGCGAACGACCGAGAGAACATGACGTGGCGTTTTTGTCTGGGCCTATTGTAAACAGTTTGGGCCCACTGGGCTTTGATTTTGGACCGTTCAAAGTGATGGGAGTGATACGTACGTTTGGACGGTTGTGATGTCGGCGATGACAAAGTGACGGTAACATAAAGCGGAGGCTAACATCATATTTATTCGATATAATACAGTTCAGAATAAGGATATCATATATAGTTCAGAATAAGGATATCATATATGTAGTTAATTAAGCCTCTCAATTAACTAGAAAATATCTCTTATTTAATATTTTAATACCCAGAGTGTATCCGAATCAGAAAAATATTTGAATCTAATATGTATTATATGTTTGTATTATATAGTATTTAAATTCAATTATATCACGAGATTAATCATAATCTGGAAATTGCATATTGTATTATTTTTATATGACCCGAGAAGCCCTCGTGTCTCAATTTTAATTCTTTCAATTTGATATTTCACTTAATCATTCAATCTAGTGTCCATATTTATTTAAACATGTAATTATTTAAACTGAAAATGAAAAATATTCAAATTCAAACATCAATATTAATTGAATAACTATAAAGAGGTTCATCCATGTTTAAGAAAGTTTGCATGTGGAGATTGATTATTTCCTATTATTTAATAGTACTATTTAATTTTAAATTAGGTAGTAACTCAGATTTGATTAGTCCAACCAACACATCTTAATATCTTATCCATGATCAAAACAGGAGTTTGAATTGATCAACTAAAATGTCTAGAACAATTTTTGTTACTCTCTTTTTATATAAAAAAAAAACAACCCCAACATCAGTTGGTAAATAAATTGAACACACAAAATCACTCAGAAACCTGTACATTAGGTAGGTTCTGAACTTAAGACTTGTCATTTATAGAAGCAAACTTAAGTAAAGATTATCTTTTTAGTTTTTGAAGAAATGGCAAGCAAACGCTTTACATTAAAAAAAATAGGGAGTGTCCAAACATGTAAAAGAAAAGAAGCAAAAAGTCACACAGAATTCAGGAAACAGTAAAAGAGAAATCTACAAAAGACCCCCTGAATCCTAATCCCAGAGATACTAGTTTTCAATCAATAAGCGACCACCGGAAAAGTCCACCCGAGATGCAACCGCTGCCAGAATGGCTCCCTTTCAAGTAAAGATTAGTTACTTTTGAAATAAAGAATATTTTTCTCAAAAAAAAAAATTTGAACTAAAAGTAAATATTTGCTATCCAATTTTATTTCTGAAAATTTGAATTACAAACTTTAAATAAAGGGAGAATAGATAATTAAAAAATATAGAAAATAAAGAACAATAAGATATGGTCAGTTCTCACTAACCATCTCCTGGGTAGAAGAATCAGCTAGCCTGGATGAGACACAAACCAAGATATAACACTTACGTCGTCGTGCGCAACCTATCATTGTGGAAGTAAACATCATGTGCCAACGCGATGCATTTCCCCCATTCTCGCTCTAGTGTGAGGAATATCTCCCACATATTCTCTTGGTAGACCCGTGCGCCTCTAAAAATCTTCTCATTTTGAGTGCTCCAAATCGTTCATACTCTCGTTGGTACGATGAACTATGAGATCATAACCGTCACCGCGTCTTCCTCCCCCCATTTCAACTCTTTCCCCGCCTCCCACAACTCCTCCAAAGATAGATATTTTTCTCAAAATTATATTAAAATTCAATAATCACATTTTGATACTTCACTAGTCAGTACTAGTACACGCTTCATATCCTTGATTGAAAAATGCTGGCTCTCATTATTCTTGTTGGAACAATTATAACCCATACATCAAAAAGTGGATGTGAACTTCCATAGCATTGTTGTGTGAATCAGTCCTTCAGTTGCCCAGCTGAACTCATCCGATTCACAATGAACAGTATTTGATCTACAGTTGAATAGAAGTCACATTTGTCTCTTTTTATATCCCCCCTCCATTTAGTATTTTGTTCAACTGAGAGTTATGCATGTATATGGCTCTGACTGCCATTTTCAAATGTACTATACTGGAATAGTGATGTACCTTTTTGTGCAAGTGATATATTCATTATCTAGTCCCCCTCCCTCACCTCTTGTAAGCATCCATGCACATGTATGAATAGAGATACATATGGAGACTCATGACAATTTCCATCAATGAATCACATTATAGTTGATGATATTAAATAAGTTTCATCTTTGCTTTCAATTTACAGCTCAAACTGTACAAATTGTATGAACCAGACATATGCATTGGATTCAGAGCCTCTAGCATAAGTAGAGACATTAATTTAAGTACTACAACTGTTACACTCAATTATTTTTACGTCACTTTTGTAGATGTCACGATGATAATGCAATATGCTCTGTTATATCAATTATATCAATATATACTCTATTATAAAAAAGTGTAAATACACCCACTCAATTCTTCAATTATTTTGAAGGGATGTATTTCAATAATCAATTATATATTTCAAAAATATCAAAACGGGACCTGTAAAAATAGCTGTAGAAAGCATGGAGCATAACATTTTCCTTTAAATAATACAATTAATGCACTCAAAAGATATGTATAGATATCATCAAAGGATAAAAAGTATGCATGATCTTTTGCCAACCAAATTTGAAGCACACATTTAAAGCTTGGAGCTTTCAAGTGTTCACAATTTTTTTTTTCTCACAGGCTACCGCTGTCTCAATCTGCAAAGACAAATCATGACATGTGAGAAAGTTTTTCATTAGGTTCTTGAACTAGGTATCATTGGATCCATGTTTCAATGCTTTCCATAGACCTATCTTCTTTATAGCCCACTGTTTTTTTTATTGTGTTGTTTTGATTAGTTGCACAAGTGACATCTCAACTAGACAACTACCAAATAGAATAAAAAAATTCACGGTCGTCAGAATCTATTTAATGACTTTGATCGTGTTTGAAAGTGAGTTTGAAAAATAATTTTCACTTAAATCAGTTTTTTAAGCATAGTTATATTAGATGGCTACAAAAAGGATTTTTTTTATAATTTTTTTTTGTTTTCTTTAAAAATTGGGACTAGCCTTCGGAGTAAGTTTAGATTAAGCATGCATGATTCATACAAAATATATAATCTTTAAAAACTGTCTAAAACCATCACTAAACCTTGTCTTAGGCTACATTTAGATGTACGGTTGATACGCTTGTATTTTTAAAATGTTGTATGTTAAACCAAATTTTTGAAATTTTTTTTTTTTGAGTTTTTCAATCGTTATTTTTTAGCTTGAAAATGCAACAAAGTCATTTGAAAAATTAACCGATGAAAATGTGTTTGGATCTGCATTTAAAAATCTTTCGCATTTCAAACGTGAAATCTATATAAATGTAGATCCAAACTTATCTTAGTAAAACTATTTGAATTGCCGTTGATCTTAGTAAAACTATTTGAATTGAAAGCCTTGTGAGTCCTTTCACACTATATATGCATGTGTGTCACGATTATAATTAAATTTATAATATGTATATAAACTATAAATGGTAATGAAAGGGGTAGTCATCAATGAATGCTCTCAGAACCATTAATTATAAAAATGTGGTACAAGTCTACAAGAAAGCTTTGATCAAGTGTTTGATGAAAAATGGGAAACCAAAAAATAGATATCACTTACAATGTGCAAAATCATATATTTAGATAATATATACGAGTTCATAGATCTGAGTTGCCTAGGTTTATCTATTGGTTTGTTGCAACCATCAACTATTAACATATTAATCACCTAAAAGCAGACCTAAGGTTCAAAACCAAAAACCATGAATTATGAGGTATATATGGATTTAGATTTAAGTTTAGCCACAGTTAGAGTCCCCCAAGATTCAAAGACTTTGGAACCACAACATGAACCAATTCTGATATATGGAGTCCCCCAAGATTCAAAGACTTTGGAACCACAACATGAACCAATTCTGATATATGTCTCTTTTTTCTTTTTTTGTTGATCACGCTCAAGAAAACTATTCCAAATGTGGGTCTTTTTTGAGTTGGGTGGTTCAAATAATGGATAGTTAGTGTTGCAAACACATTTTGATTTACCCAAACAAAACCACTCTCCATCAAATATAGACTTCACTATAGAATCATAGAGGGAAGAAAAAAAACATAAGCACATGTAATAGTTGGAAGAGATGAATTAAATGGTGAACCAAAGATCACCTTAAGAAAAAAAATCCAAACCTTAATGTGGTACACCATGCTTTCATCTTCAATTGTTATACTCCATTTAATAACCATGACCTTTCTTTTATAAACTAATAATTCCTTGTCACAGCCCGCCTCTCTTAAGCAATACATACACATACAATGATCTGTCAGATAAGGCACCACAACTTCATGTGACTCCAATAACTCACCTCACCATCAAAAGCTAGGGACTCTAATCAACATCCACTTTTGCAAAACCTAATAAAACCTAGAGCCCATGTTTATTTCATGAATAAGAAGTTGAAGAAGGGGGGAAAAAAAGAAACAGGTTTAATTTTTTTTTAAAATGTTGTCAGTGCACATAAACTATAACAATTACATCTATATATGTTAAAATAAAACTTCATAGTCATACTTTTTTTCATTTCAAAACTATAATTATATTCTAATAAGATTAATACAAAATAAAAAACAAAAATTGAATAACAATTAGCATAAAATTAGCTAATTTTCCATTGCCATTGTATAATAACCATTGTATGCGCAATCTAAGCAAAAAAAGTGCCAAAATGTGCATTTTATTTCCCATTATTCTACAATGATGTTTAGATCCATGTTTAGATTGATTCGGTATTTTAAAATCACACAAAAATAAATGTGGATCCAACCACACTTCTGGTTCTCCCTCAAACTCATACATTCACTTTTTTAGTGTAAAAAAAAAAGTTAGAAAAACTAAATATAATTATGTTTTCAAAAATTGAATTTTAAAACATGATTATAAGAATCACCATTTTACCATTTTTCAACTTGACATCCAAACAAACCCCAAGTAAACAGTACCCACTCATGAACAAACACAGTGACACCCACTCTAATTCCACATAAATGAAAACCACCCTGTTCAGGATAATTGTATGAGTACAGGTAAGAAGTGAAACATTAATTGAACCTCCCCAACCACATTTTCATGCACCACCCCACCACTACTATATCAACCTCTTAAAACTCCCTCCCTCACTCACTCCCACACAAAACAATCAAAAAACCACAACACAATGTCATCCTCCATCCCATCTTGGCTTAGTGACCACATACCTTTCCCCCCCACCCAAACCTTACTATGTGCCCTAGCCCTCACTCTCCCCCTCCTCCTCCTCTTCAAAAACACCACCTCCAAGTCCCCGAACCTCCCGCCCGGCCCCCCGGGCTGGCCCGTTGTCGGAAACCTCTTCCAAGTTGCCCTATCCGGCAAGCCCTTCATCCACTACGTCCGCGACCTCCGCGCGCAATTCGGCCCCATCTTCACCCTGCGCATGGGCGCGCGCACGCTCATCTTCATAAGCAGCGCGGACCTCGCGCGCGAGGCCCTCGTCGAGCGCAGCCAGGCCTTCGCCAACCGCCCGCGCGAGAACCCGACGCGCGCGATCTTCAGCTGCGACAAGTTCACCGTGAACTCCGCCCTCTACGGCCCCGAGTGGCGCTCCCTTCGCCGCAACATGGTGGCGGGGATGCTCAACTCCGCGCGCCTCCGCGAGTTCCGGCGCGTGCGCGCGCGCGCGATGGACCGGTTGGTGGAGCACTTGCGCGCCGAGGCGGAGGCGGAGGGGGGAGGGGTTTGGGTGCTGAAGAACGCGCGGTTCGCGGTGTTCTGCATCCTCCTCGCGATGTGCTTCGGGGTTGAGATGGAGGAGGAGACGGTGGTGCGCATCGATCAGGTGCGTGAAAATGAAAATGATATTAATAAAACATACGATATGTTGTGTTTAAATTATTTTGAAAGTTCAAATTATTAAATTTTTATTTTTACTTACAAAACTTGAAAATTTTATATATAGAAATGACTAAATATAATCATTTTAGTTATATTTATCATATAATGCTACATAAAAAATTAAGTGATTGAAATAAACTTTGTAGGGGATTGGAAAAAAAAGCATAAATGGGAGGGAGGAATATATTTGTTCTTTTATGTCAAATCACCTGAGATTTGTCAATGATTTTTATATAAAAAGTATTTCATTTTTTTAAATTTTTTTATTAAAATACTCCAATTAGATATATTTGAATTTCCATTACTTATGGAACCTCCTATTATTTCCCCCTACTTTTTTTCTTCTTGTATTTGGAACTTTTGTATAAAAGGTCCACCACTTTGATTTTAATTAAATAAAAAAATGTACCATGTTGAACATAATGGGTATGGAATTCATAATTATCCCCGTACTTTTTTTAATATATACACAAACTTTGTCACTATGATCAGGTGCTGAAGACAGTGCTTCTCACGCTCATGCCGAGGATCGACGACTACTTCCCCGCGTTGAGCCCGTTCTTCGCGAAGCAGAGGAGGCGCGCGCGCGAGGTGCGCGCGCTCCAGGTCTCCACGCTCATGCCGCTCATCGAAGCGCGGCGAGGGATGATAAAGGCGGGCAAGGCTGCGGTGGAGGCAAATTCGATAGCGTATTCGTACCTGGATTCGCTCTTCGAATTGAAGGTGGAGGGCCGCGAGTGCGCGCCGACGGATGAAGAGCTTGTCACGCTGTGCTCGGAGTTCATCAATGGAGGGACCGACACGACCGCCACCGCCGTCGAGTGGGCGGTGGCGAGGTTCATCGAGACGCCGTCGATGCAGGCGAGGATTTACGAGGAGGTGGTGGCGGTGGTGGGCGGAGATGGGCGGAAGGTGGATGAAGGGGATATAGAGCGGATGGAGTACTTGCAGGTATGCATTTCTGTAATCATTAATATTTTATTATTATTATTATTTATACATGTATCTGTGATTTTTATATGCATTTGTCTTTAAAGATAAAACATGGAGGCTTATATTTATAAAAACAATAATTTTGTTTTCAGTTTTTTCATTCATTAGATCTCATTGATTTTGTATCATGTTTTTGTACCTAATTAATTAATTTGCTAATTTATTTTAATTATTTATTGCATACCTAAAATATTATCACTATTAAATTTTTACATGTTTTAAAATTTCGAAACATTCATGTAGTGATTGGATGATTAGGTGACTAACTGTATAGTTAGTTTCCAAGTCACTTTTTTTCTTCAAAACATGTTATTAAAATGTTACTTTCATTTTTTTATATATTTTTAAAAAATAGTTTATCTTATCTAATAAGTTATGTAATTTAAATTTGAAATATGTACTTCAATCAAATTGTATATAGATTCATTTATAAAAAATGTAAAAAAAAAAATGCAATTCGTTATAAAGTACAGGTGGTTAGCAAGCTAAATGAGATTGTAATGAGGGTATAAAAAAATGGGTAAATTATGTTTGGACCCCCTATAATTTTTGAAACCTGCAAAATCACCCCCTGAAGTTTTAAAACATACACTTACACCCCCTGCCGTTAGATTTCCCGTTAAAATAGAACAAAAGTATGATTTTACCCTTATTAATTAAATCATTATCTCGTTTTTACATTTTAATTAACTGCTGTGTAAGTTAATTTTCACAATAAATTCATCCAAATGATCAAATGTATTCAAGAGTTGATTATTGTATTAATTACTATTTACAAAGCATATCCAAAGTTAATTCATTGGATTTTTAGTATTTATAAAATTAATTAAAGGGTAAAATAGTCATTTTAAGTACTTTTGTCATATCTTAACGAAAAATCTAATTGTAAGGGGTGTAAGTGCATGTTTTTGAACTTCAGAAGATGATTATGCGGGTTTCTAAAACTTCAGAGAGTCCAAATACATTTATCCTAAAAAAAATACTTATAACAACGCCCTTAAACACCACATTTACACCAAGTATATATTAATTTAAATAAATACATACTTGATAAGAAAAATAACACAATAATATTTGTGACTGCCGAGATGTGTTGAAACAAGTTTGAAAAAAACCTTTTCAGTACATTGCATTTTTAAAATGTTTTTTTTTTTAAACACATTTTTGTTAAATAGCTAGAAAGTTCCTTTTTATAAATAAAAGTTGTTTTGCACTTTTGTCAACAACTGAACCACTGGAGGCGCTTAGAAATATGTTTGAATTAAGTATGATTCTATACACGGTTTTTTTTTTTTTTTTGAAACTAAAAATCAGAATATGTCGAGATTGTAAAAATGACTATAACAATGACTTTCACTAGGCATTCGTGAAAGAGCTCCTTCGGAAGCACCCACCCACCTACCTCTCCTTGACCCACGCCGCCGTGGAGCCAGGCACCACCCTTGCCGGATACGACATACCCACTGATGCGAATCTCGAGATCTACCTCCCCCCAATTTCTGAGGACCCCAAGCTCTGGAACAACCCCCAAAAGTTTGACCCAGAGAGGTTCATAAGCGGAGGAGAAGACGCGGACATAACAGGTAAGCTTATCAACAGAGCAGATATGGATGAGATAATTAAGCCCATATCTGTATCCATATGCTAACTAGATATTTGAAAAAATATATGTATTCAATATCTGACGGATATTTAAATTAGGTATCCACATCTAATTCGAAAATCCAGATTCAAATAATTATTTGAAATATCTGAAAAATAAAAATAATCTATGAGATGTGTAAAAAAATCTAATATTTAACTAATATAAAAATTGACATACTTAATAACAGGAGTGAAGGGGGTGAAGATGATACCATTCGGAGCGGGGAGGAGGATATGTCCAGGACTTGCGATGGGGACAACCCACATCACTCTCATGCTCGCGCGCATGGTGCAGGAGTTCGAATGGTTGCCTCACCCGGACCAGCCTGGGGTCGACATGTCCGACAAGCAGGAGTTCACCGTCGTCATGAACCGGACCCTCCGAACCCTCATCAGGCCCAGGAACTGATCATCATATATATAGGTTATATTATATGATCGTATAAATTTTTAAGATTGGTTTTATGGGAATGGATTCTGTCTTTTTGTTTGTGCTTGTTTTTGTTTGATTAAATCAGATGAGTTCTTATTTCATCAAATGAATGAGAATATTTGTGATGGAATTTTAGACTGTCTGATTGATCTTAGTAGAAAAACAAGTACCAAAAACCAAAAAGAGAGACTCCATTGTTAAGTTTTATGATGTGTAATAATTGTAAGGGTTTAAATGTGTTTGTTGATGGTTGTGTTGACGTTTTTATGTTTTAAGAAGAGAAAGTTGGGAAGGGGTGTACTTAATAGTTGGGACTTGGGAGCACTTGTTAGTAGTTTTTTTATTTATTTATTATTATTATTATTATGTTGTGGTTGTTTTCTGTTTTTGGAGTTAATTTTTTTTTCTATTAATGTGATATGGAATTAGGTTGGATTATTTTATGAGGGTTTTGTGTATCAATTTCATTAATATTTAGTATGGCTTCCTTGCATTGCTAGCTCATTCTTTCTTTCTTTTTTTTCTTTTTTTTTTGTTCTTGGTAAAACATTGGGTCCTGATGGAATATGAAGCCCTTAAAACAGAGGGTCAAATAAAGCTATTGTGAAGCTATTGCTAGCTCATAATGGATTATAAGAACATAGGTCCATGAAGGCAACTCAGTTATGTTTTCATGCATAATTCTAGACAAGGCTCTCTCGGGGGGAGGGTGTCTTTTTACCAAATCCTCCTTTTACCAAATCCCCATTAACCTATTGGATGCTAGCTTGTTTTATTTTGATTATACAAAGTCTAGTAAAAGTGATAAATGAGAGTAACAAAAATCAATATCTTCAACTACACATAGGTTTGAAGATATTTTTTTCTAATAAATAAATGTTTTTTTAGTTTTTTTAAAGAGAGATTGAAACCTAGAGCTCCTGCCTTTACTAAAATTTTTAATAATTGGCTATAATGTTTGGGTGATTCTATCAAAAGATATTTTTACATAAAAAAGAAGAAGAAGAAATAATGTACTTCAGTGCATGAAGAAGTAAAGCCAAATGAACAGCAATGGAAGTTGGTGTTGGTGTCACATGGCACCTTTAAATTGTCATCAACTCCTTTCCTTGCTGGCTAGCAATTCCAGGGTTCTTAAATATGAAGTGTCCCACATGTTCATAGTGGTTTTAATTGGTGACCAATTGGAATGTATTAAGAGAACTGTTATTCAGATCCAGAATATAATGTTTTTAATTTACTTTGCAATTATAAAGTTTCATATTTATTTTTTCTCACAAGTCAAATGTGTGTGAATATGTATGTATGTATATAATTTTGTAACTACTATGTACTCTGCCCTATTTGGGGGCATGTATACCCAAAAAAAAGGAAAAAAAATGTGTGTGTGTATAAGATTAATGTTACAAGAATTTCTAACAAGTTACCTGCCTCTTAAGTGGTTACCCTGTAAATCATGTTTGTCAATTTTGCATTCCTAACATTCCCTGAAAGCTCAGCTCAGGCTTTCCTTTTCTTTGCTACAGCTGAATAACAAAAAGGACACTCAATATCAGCTGCAATTAATATCTTTTCTGTTGGCCATTTCTATGTCCTCATTTGTTGTTTTATGTCATATTGAAGCAAGTTTGGACCATACTATGCATGAAACATATTGTTGATGGTCCATCAAACAATTTCATGTGACATGTCCAAAAAAAAAAGGAATCCATGATCCCCTCAGGTCCCATGAGGGTTGATATGTAATCAGAAATATCACAAATTTCATATACCATGTGACTAGAAATATCATAAATATCACATGATAGACGTGATGTGTTTACATGTCGATCCTCAATAAAATGACTTACTAGACTTGATAGGATTAGAGACGACCCTGGTAGAGGCAACCAAGGCAATTGCCTAGGACTCTCCACCCAGGGAGGGATCCTAATAACCACATGATCGATGAAGAAAATAAATGAACGGTGAGATATGTCACTTTTCCTCATGAATTAGTTTCCCTCAACACACATTTTTTTCTAAAATCAAACTTAAATTTTTTCCTCTCCTTAAATTACTTCAATCATAATGATAACATCTCATCTCCATTTCTCTCTTCCTAGTGGCTTCGGTTGTTTAAAATAAACATTGCTCAAACCCTTTTAGTTATTTTTATTATTTTATAACTTTCATTTCAATAAAATTTAATTTTTTTATTGCTTTTAGACTTTTTAAATCATTATACAATATTGTGTATCTATTTTAATTTGTAATATTATTATAGTTTAAAATAAAATGTTGTACAAAAATAAACAACTTAGAATTTTTTTTCAATATACACAGGGCTCCATTTAAAAATTCACCAAGGGCCTTAAAAAAAATCAATTTTCAGGGTCCCAATGAGGATTGATATATAACGTGATAGGTTCTAGCCTAGAACTCACTATATCTAACCAACTTCATATCATATATATAATAAGACTGAACTATGACATTCTGACATGAGCATATTATTAGATTGTGATTTTGACCCTTTTTTTTACCAGATTTTTTTTTCAAGTGGACTATTAATGGATCTTGATTGAATTTGAATCCCATCTCGGGAAATGAATTTTCTAGTAGACTCTGTCAAGAAATAAAAGGATCCCATCCATGTAAAGACACATGGTTCATAACAATTAATAGCATGTTCAAATCAACTGCATTTATGTGAAGCTATTTGATCTCTTCATAGATCACTCTACACCATAATTTAATGTGGCCCCAAATAGACTGACCAGACAGAGTTCTATTCTAGATACACTGAAGACTTTTTGTGTAGTGTACTGCTCCTCCTGCCCTTGGGAAGCTAATAAATTGCATATTTTGATGGATGTGTTGAAAATTTTAAGCATTCCTTAATTAGGTTCAAAATTAGGTGAAGCTTTTGCCTTTTGTTTCATAATTAGCTCTCCATAAGGGGTCTCATGTAAATTTTAAAATTGGACTTGTAAATGTTCATAAAAAAATTATAAACAATGACAGGAATTATTTTTGATAAATATATAGACTATTAAAATTTGGGATATGGGACAATGGGGACATCTTTCAAGCAAAGCTTAATAATGAAAAAGAAAATCTTGCAAAAAAACAGAGAATTTATGTTTTAAGCCCCGTTTGTGTTTGCCTCGGCCAAACATTGGAGTACGCAAACGCACACACAAACGGTTTTTTGGCGGTGGCGTCGATAAATCAAAAAATATGTCGTATAGTTTCATAATAATTCCAATTAATCATTGAAAATTAAATAAGAAAATAAGAAAATATAATTAAATGAAAATTAACTGGTGGATGGACTAAAAAGAGCGATCCGGGTTTAGGACGGCACGATCCATTTGCTTGGTCATCGGGTATGGAGAGTCTGACGGACCGGATCCACATTTGGTAGGCTATCCGAATCATGGGCCCTCGTTAATCGGGTCTTAAACCACCGATACATGAAACATAATTTATAGGCCTGAATTTTAGCTCTAAACTGGATAAATATTTATCCGGAACATAATTCTAACCCGGATAAGACAATGTCATGCCCCAAACAAAGGTAAAGTCCTTCAAATGGAAATTCTTAAGACAAGCAATGTAAATGACACACAAAACTGTTTTATCCACAAATGATTTTTTTTTAAATCACATTAAAATAGGTTGCCCATCTACCCAGGAATTGCTTCCTATAGTAGATACACTACAAAGAGGTCTTTATGATCTGAATGCGATTCTGAAAAGCAGTAAAAAAAATGTTCAATATTTCAAAAAATCTATTTAATTTGTTGGTTTCAGGTGTTGGAACTCAGAAACTGTCTTGGAATTCGGAATTCAAGCACACTGCCCAACTGAAGAGATAAAGACCAAAGAATTCTTTCTGGTTACAGAGTAGGTGAGACCATAACACAATATGTATTTCATCTTTTATATATATAAAAAATTTAATTTATTAAGAAAGTATATATTTTTAAAAAATCATGTGTGGGCTGCAAAAATCGGGTTGTAAACAGGGTTGGGCATGTATTTTTTCATGCATACCCGTCCGCAGTCATTCACATGTTTTCATTTTTATTTTTTTTTGTAAAAATATACACTCATCCCATCATAGTATATACAATTATAAAATATATACACTGAGGAGCGCATTTTAAAAATAAATAAATAAATAAATTCATAACTACTATAGTGCAATAAACACTACTGGGGACCGTTTTTGGGCAACAACCAACAAATGAGGTTACAAAACAGACCACATGTTGATGCACTCTTTCCTTAATACTAAGGAGGTATGGGCCTCATGGACCTATAACAGAATTTGAGAGAACTTTTTCTCAAAAATTGGGTGTAAAATTAAATTTGCAAGAAGCTACTTTTTTCAAAGATTATGAAAAGAAAACTAGCTTTTGAAAACTAATTTATAAAAATGTGTCTGCAACTTTTAACTAAGCTGCTACTTTTTTTTTCTGTTTAAAAATGGGTTTAAAGAGAATAACTTCTTGAAAATAAAAAAAACTCTCCAAACCCATTTCCAAATTAAACATCTATAGCAAATGCCTGTGAAACCTTCCCAGAAAGCTCTAGACACTTGTTTTTCAGTCTTGCTATCCATGAAACTCAGAAGCGAATCACCCAAGAGGTGTCCTTTTTTAAGAAAAGTGATCCAAATCACCCTAAAAATCACCTTAATTTTACCTGAAATGTCACTCTTTATTTGAGATCATATACACTGATAGATTTTTCTTCTCTATTTTTTAAAGGTATATAAGCTCTAAGTGTATGTGACCATTTTAGGCCAGGTACATCAAAGCTCTCTTTTTTAACTACTAGGCCATTGACCCAAGCGCCCCTTCTCATTTGGATATATATACTGTGGTGATGAGTCTGGTGACTGGTGATTCAATCATATCAAATTTGTTGGTCTGTGAGTCTGTGACCACATCATCATGAGCAAGATACATAAAAATGTGGACATAATTATGATAGTCGAGTATGATTATTGGAAAGAAAAGATGAATGAAGAGATTTGATCATGACACTGTTATACCTTCTTCCACACTATATACACTGCTTTTGGGGCGATTTTGCTTTTCCAAAACTCATCGAACATGTTTCCAAATGCTCATGATTGATTAATTGAAAAGCTAAACCAACTTTTCAGTTATAAATGTTTACTTCAAAGTTACATTTCAGAAAACATAAAACATATGTTTCCTGGGAATCAACTTTTCAAAAACAAAAAAAGTTTGAATCATGGGAAAACATAAAACAGTATGTTTGTTATCATGTATCATATTTAAGCTAAGCTTACCTTCTCATGATTTAAGATTTGGCGAAATGACTGCCATACACCATTCATTAAAACCTGAGAACTATGGATATCTAGCTAGCAAACCTAATTTACACTGGATAATGACCATTCTACAATATTTCATTTGTTTTTGGCCACAGTTAATTGGTTCAATCTTAAAATATTTACTACTATCATATAGAACTCAAGGTAGGATCTCTAATCCTTGGGTGAAAAAACAAAGCATGGAACATTGGTGGTATGAAGTAGGGAAAACTAATAACATGAACACATCATACTTTCAACACAAAGACATGGGTGAAACCCTGAGACTCTCCTCGCTGAATCAAGTCCGCATAAGGGCACAGCAATCAAACATGCAAAGCGCTTGAAACACAGAGACAGTTATATATGTACAGCAAGAACTACATAGAGAAGAAGGGTGTTACCATTCAAAAGACATCACATAGTCGAGTCTGGTGAGGCAGTGACGAGATTCGCCATCCCTTCGAGCATCTCAAGTGCATGAAGTCTCCCCCACTCTCATCACATAGAGTTGGTGGATGATGACATGCAGTTTTCTGCATCCCCACCACAAACATGGTTAATTGGGCATTCAGTGCAGTACAAACATATTGAGCATTCTTTCCAGTGACTTGATGAAATAATGGAATTAAAACATCAGCTATGATAATGAATGTATGGGGCATTACTGTGGACCATTTAAAAGGAAGAAAGAGATGGGCATGTGAGAGGCTCTTTCATGCTGCATGTGGTGCAAAGAATCTTGGGGTTTTTATGTGGGGCCAGGGCTCTCAGTGCATTTTAGATAGTGGGGAGAAATATATTCACATATGTATATATCAAGTCAGTTGTATAATTAGAATGAGAAAACAACAAGTCAAGCACAATATGAATGAACTATATAATAGATGTCACATGGATATGCAGCATTGCTTGATGACCAATCCCTTTCAGCCTTTTTTATTAGGTAAACATCATATGGTAATCTTCAAGTTCATTTTGCGAATTTAAAGGAAAAAGAAAAGAAAGAGAAAATAATGTTAACTTTGGTTAATGATGGAGGTGGTTTGACAATAGAACTGCTGAAAAACAATGACAGACATACCTTGAATGAGAACATATGCTTTAACTCAAATGCGTGCCTGCGCTTGTGAGATTCTGAATAACCTAGTTGATATTCTATGATAAAAGAAACAAAACAACAAAGCTTTTGGTGCATCATGCAACCATGTGTTTCTTATTCAAGAAAGTGAAAAACCTGATTAAAGTTTTCTGAAACTAGGAGAAAAAAAGAATGGGAGACTTACGATTCCATATTTTACATATCAGAATGCAAACTATAGGAAATGCAAAGGTCTGGACACAATGACCAGAGTAACTTTTGAAGTTGGCCTGTAACTTGTTAGACCAAAGGACTAATCTAAGGATTCCATCCACCGATGCGATAAAACAGCCAGGAAACTTAAGACAACCTCCAACAATGTGTAAAAACAATCATTGATGTACATGAAATCAATGGGCATTCCTCCATAGACCACTATTAAAAAGTTTGTGAAGCTGAGGGGAAAAAATATAATCTTTAACCAGATATCCCACAAAACAATCAGTTGCTATATTTACAGACGTGGATAATAAGGTAAACAAAGGAATGAAAAAGAAAACAAAAAACAATCCACCTCCAAAGACTTCTACACAAGTTACCAGAGACTCGAATCTTTCTCTGACTCTGAAGTTGATACCAAGCAGCCAAAACACGTCAGGTGGCAATTCTCGCCTCCACTCAATTTTCCTGTGTGTTTGATGGACTCTCAACAATTTTTCCTTCTGACCCACACTGGTACACATTTTTCATCATACAATGGACCTCTGTCATCACGGAAGTTGCCTCTCCAGGCCCTGTTGAATCAAGATCAGGCATAAACCGGTCCTCCTGAATGGATTCCATTCTTGAATTGTGTTCTGTTCTTGTTGAATAATTATTCCCAGTATATAGGTAATGGTAGGTTGATGGTTCGAGTGTTTCTGAAGAACGGACAACAGAACTGAACATAGGCTGCATCAATCGTCTTCTTTCAGGAGACTCACGAAGTGATATTCGACATACAGGACACGTCGCATGCTGCTGGAGCCACGTATCTATGCATGTGACATGGAAGGCGTGCCCGCAGTATGGAAGAATGCGCAGGACGTCCTTCTCTTGGTATTCTGAAAGGCATACTGTGCACCTGATGAAGACAGGCTTATCGCATTAAACACACACACACAAGATCATTTCAACAGTAATCCACAGAGAAGTGCACTGATGATTATAAGATGATTAACATCATAAGATAGGAAAATGAGTTTTTTTTTCATCAACATACAGCAGCATAACTTGTATCCCAGTCAATGCTGCTAAACAAATTTTGTCATGTAAAAAATTTCAATGCATAGTTGTCCGAATCATGGATTTAGTAACTTTCTAAGCTCAGCTCAAAATCACTAAATTCAACATCTCCATGGTTCACCCTCCTCTTCCCCACCTCAATGGACGGTTCGCCCTTACTCCCCCCCCCCCCCCCCATCTATTGTATCCCTATGTAACTATATAAGCTTCCTTTAATACTAAGTTAATCCATAGCAACAAAATTAATCAAGTTTGGACGTCTAACCAGAAAATACCTGATAGGAGAACTTGTATATATATATATATATACACACGCATATATATACATACCTGTGTGTGTGTGTGTGAGTGTGTAGAGAGAGAAAGAGAGAGTGAGAGATATAACAGCAGAAATCAGCAACCCAGTTAATGCATCAATAAATTTCAAGAACTGCATTTGCCATCAGATGCAAAGATAAGAAGATGACTCCTACCAAAATCATCACACACACACACACACACACGGACACTTGCTTCTGTTTCTGATTGGAAAAAGCGGATACCACAATAAGCATTCCCACACTAGAAACAGATGTTATTTTAAACCAGAAAACTGGTTTTAAAAAATCAGAGTAGAAACTCACAAAAACGTATTGATTCTTTCATGAGCATCTCATACAAAATAAAATGTCTACAAAAGGTCATCAAACCCATATTATTCTCAATTGGATGCTTCCATATCTAGAACAGATGATCTTTTATTCAGATTCCATATACGAGGATAATATCCACTGAGGTGTAATACGCTAATCAATGAATAGCTCACCATTTAGGTAGAACAGTTCATTAATTTCCACATGACATATTGAAAAATCCTTTGAAGTAAGTGAAACCATGGTTACAAAGAAATATTAGCTGTTACAGCACGAAAATGTAAGGAAATCTGGGGAATAAAAGCTCCATTAAAGGTTCAGTGATTTATGTGGTTGGTTTACAATGAAATATTACTAACCAAGTTTTGCAGAGCAGGACGGTGGGAGAGTCAAACTTGTGTCCCTTGTGCATGCAAGAAGATGAGACAATGGTTCATTTATACTGTCTGTATTCCTTGTCAAAACAAATATGGGAAAAGATGGGCAAGACTACGAGAATGGTAACGATATTCACTTATTTGAAGCAGCCTTAGGGAGCTGGGAAAAGGCTGAAAAGCAAAGAGGAACAGAGTGTCAAAGCAAAATTTTCCGATTTCTGCAGTGTCCTGGATGATTTGATTGTGTAGAAATGAGGTTATTATCAAGGGCATGACACCATATTTTGAAAATATTGGGAAGGGGTGTGAGGTTCATAAGGGACTGGGTTAAACAATTTGCCGGCGGGGGACCATATGTCCATTGAGGTGTAGAGCTGATATCTGGGTCTGAGGATGTGAAGTAGTAGATTCCTCATCTATTGTTTAATTCTTGTGGCCCCCTCTTTTTTTTTTTTTTCTTTTTTTTTTTGAAGAAAGATAAGATATTCTGATTAATAAGAAACCCCCGGATAGAAGAAGACGAGAGATCTCCACACATAGCTGATGGAAAGAAAGGAGAGAGGAAATAAAAAAATAAAAAAACGGTACAAAAGAGGTTAAGAAGGACCTCCTATAATACATTCATTCATGTCCCCACCAATAGTGGCCCCCTCATGTTTTGTTTTCTTCATTTTGTTCTTCCTCTTGGAATGATCTCTAAATCCTTTATTAACATATGGTGGTATATTTCCTACCAATTGCTGAAAAAACAGAAAATGAACATGGCATGATCAAGCAGGAAAAATCTGAACAATCGTACATAAACAACTAGAGATGTGCAGTGTATCGGTGGTAATGTGGAATCCATGTTATGATGATAAGGAAGCTGTATTTAAAGAGCTCCTGAACCATGTAGTGCTTATCAACTTTCTCTGTCAATTCAAACTCATGGATGTTAAAACAGGAAAATCAATGAAGATTCACAAACTCTTACATGTAAGGTGGGCAGGTGGGCCTAACCTAAATAAAAAGCCTCATGATGAATTGATCTGAACATGGAGAGGGATCCTAATCCAAGCATGATCAATCCTCCAAACTTTGAACCTCCAGATAACTTCAATTAGCCTACTCCACTAGCCTAATCTAATCAAATCACTAAGAAGTCTACGAGTTTATGAGCTGAAATGATAAGCCTCTCTTCCTGGAAGTCCCTTTTTGATGTTTCTGAAGCACGACTAAAATATGTCAATATATATGTGATCCAACATATTAATACCTACTATAAATTTACATATTTTCTATGAATGCTAAGGAACTAGACAGCAGGGAAAAAATAGTAAAACACAATGACTAAGCAAGTCACAGCCTAAAACAGTGACATTGTGGCCATGTGTGCAGCGCAACAACATATATCATCATAAGCTTTACACTAATCTGTTATCTGACCCATCACAGAAAGTAGATAAACAATAACAACATAACATCAAGCTTAGTCATTATTGGGAATGTATTCAAGTGACGCCCAGAATCAATATTCACAAATATCATCTGTAAAATGAACTCATAATGCATTGTGCATGAGAGGTATGACAAAACATTTTATGTGTATATGGAGCATTGCACTTACAAAACATTTTGTGTGTTATGGAGCACTGCACTTACAGGGGATCATCTTCAGATGAAAAATACTTGTCACCAAACTTCTTTGTAGGAAATTTTGCCACCACAACGGGCTCCAGTCCATGCATCCCACGTTCCAGCTGTTCCAAGAAACCGTTCAATAACCAGAAAATATGCCACAAAGCAATGCTCATATCCAAAATTCTTCTCATAAATACCAGAAAAACACAAAAACACAAAAGCTCGAATGACCATTACTTTGACCAAATTTGTGGCCAAAATGATTCATCATCTGATGTGTTTGACAACATGTAATTCATGTTGATGAGGTATCCGAACACGTCAAATGTTAGAATGATTGGTCAAGAATTTGGTCAATGGATCTGGTAATTGAATCAATGCTCAAATAAATAATTTAACTCCGTACATGATGTGTATAACACTCCAGTTATTACCAAATAAGAAAACTTGATAGATGTAACCTTCACAATGTTTCACAAGCCTCAAACTTAAATTACTGTTTATCTCAAACAAATCCCAACACCACTTTTGCATAAAAATGAGAAATTTTTCTCCTAAAATCCAACCAAAAAAAAAATCACAGCACATTTCCATCCAACCTCCAACAAATTCAACAAACAAATAAAAAGTAGAAATTCCAACCTCAATTTTGAATAAGTCTCGTTTCCAAACCCCAACACAAATTTTCCATCCAATCAACAAAAAGTTCCATTTTTTAAGAATCCCACTGAAGTGGATCCAATCAAACAGGGAAAAAAAACATGATTTTGAATCGTTTAACAAACCCACCACAGAGAGAGAGAGAGAGAGTAGAAGAAGAAGAAGAGATCATACAATGGTGAGGTGATCGGCGCGGGAGGCGGAGGGGAAGGAGCGGCGGGAGGCGGTGAGCTGGATTCGGGCGCAGATGAGGCGGGTACAGACGAAGACGATGAACATGGTGCTCACCCCGAACCCTATCACCGTCATCACCAGATTCACCCCCGTCATCATCTCCCCAATCACACCAATCTCATTCGTTCTTCTTCTTCTTCTTCTCCAACAACAACAACAACAACAAAGATCCCAACTTTTGAATCACTCGTGATCTCCTCCGTCGCTCTCTGAAGTGGGGTTTTCGTGGAACCCTGAAAGGAAATCTGAATCGCCCATCTCGTACGGATCAAGAACAGTTGGAATTGGGGGGGTCTTTTTTTTGGGTGTTTTTTCAAAAATTAAAAAAAAAAATCAATGGTCGGATTTGGATTTGATGGGAATCATCGGATTCGTCGACGACCTTACCACGCCATTAAAACTCTCTCTCTCTCTCCTCTCTCTCTCCCTCTCTCTCAATTTTCTATTTCTGGATCCTGATCTCCATTGTTTTAGCGAGATGACTCGGCCGGTTTGTGATTTATAATCTAAAATACAGCCTTATATTTTTCCATTAGCCTCATTTAATTACTTTATTATTAGAAATATTTTACGGTTTTTATTTTATAAAAAATGCATTAGATCAATATAAGATTAGATGAGGTAAATTATTTTAAAAAAAACATATGTACCGTCTGTCTTTTGAACTATAAAATGATCTAAGTGTAACATTTTTCTTCCCACCCCAGATTGAATAGGAAAATAAAAATGGAGTGCTGTAGACTAAAAAATAGGATTGAGTAAACCCAAAGACTAGTTTGGATTAACCACTTGTTTGGAGAGTGGAATAGAGGGGCAATAAAGAGGAATAGAGATGAATAAAGTTAAAAATTTATTTGTTTGGAAAGAATGTATGGATAAAGTTATGACATAATATATAAGAATAAACTGGTATTGATATTTCAATTTTTCCTAAGAATTGTGTTATTCCATAAAATATATTTTACTAGTAGGAGGCTACATGTCAAATCATTTATTATCTTCTTTTATAAATTTAAGGCGCATATGTCAAGTGATTTTTTAACCTTTTATGAATTTTTATTAAAATCTTATTTATTTATTATCAACTATTATTCATGGTCAACCAAACAATAAAAATTTCACTTTTATGTTTTCTGATAAGAATAACTAAAAACATAAGCAAATAAAAAATAACTTATTTTTTTATCTATACAAAAATGGTTATTTATATATTATGGAATTGTTTATGTAGCAACCCAAATGGATAGAATAGATTGGTATAGCTATACTTAATTAGTTGAGAATAAGTTGATAATAATAATAATAACATATATAGAGAGGTATAAACATTGAATACACTTGAAAATGATATTCCAGGGCATTTGCATTAAAATAATAATAATAATGTATATGTTACTAAAATATATATTATTTCTCATATTTAACTAGTTCACCTCATCTTAATCTATACTATTTTAAAATATTGATACTAATAAAATATCATAAAAATAGGTTCATCAACCACTATCTCCTGCCGGTTAAAGATAAAATTGGTATTTAAAAATAAAGGTAGATTTATATAACATAACTAACTTGTTAACTTTCTAAAAATAAAAGTATTTTAACACATTAGGAAAATGTTAGATTCAGTCGTTTTTACAGTCTAAAAAATAGACCACATGTGTTTTTATTTATTTTTAAATAATAAACATCATTTAACCATGTATATATTTTAATAAAAAAAATTTATATCACTTCATTTTCGAATTGAATGAACTTATTATTAATAAATATAAAAAATTAAAAATGTATATATTTAATCAAATGATGTATATGCTTCATTGGATCTATAATAATACATATAAAATTATATTTTAAAATGTAAAAAAATATAGTGTAATAGCGCCCTTAACTATGGTATACTTGACCCACTTGCTAACCAAACAACAGTATATCTCAATTAATATAAAATCATACATTTGAAAGAACAAATTCCTCTAATATCATAGAAGAAATTGTAGAATTCACCAGTGTTTAGGCTCTGTTTGAAAACACAGATTAAAAAGCAACTTTTAGAATAAAGCTGTTTTTGAAGATAATTTTAGACCTTAACTTTTTTGGGATGATTTTTTTAATTCATGAATTAATATTTGAAAAGAATTTAATGTTTAGTAGAGAAAGTTGCTTTTCAATTTCAAAAAATCGATTCTGACCCAAAATCATTGTTTTTGAGCTTTTTAAAACACAGATTTCGATAAAAAAAATTAAAAGGAATCCAGCTTTCGATTCTGCAAAAAACTGTCTCGTTTGACTGCACTATTTTAACTTTTCAGTTTTTTAAAAAACGGAATCCATTTTAATCGTGCAACCAAACAGACCCAAGTCTTTTTAGTCTTTATATGATGCACATGATTCTTGGATGACTTTATACAACATAAAGGAAAATGTTACGTATTGATAGATTTGATTTGTTTTTTTGAACTAATGATAGATCCATCGTCATGAAAAAATTGAGAAAAATGTTATATGTAGTCCCTTTTCGAGCATGTTTTGATTTTTTTAATAACATATCCCATCTAATAAGTTATATGTTTTTATATTAAAAAAATGAATTATATCTCCAATGAATTGCATAGATTCATTTATAAAAAATATAAAAAATTTATAATAAGATATATACCTCATTAATAAGTATATGACGCTATCGAGATATATGAGACTAAAATTATATGTGTACCAGAAAAGCTCAAAATTTAATACAAAAAATTATAGCAATCAGTCTCTATTGTACTTTCAAGAGAATGCATTTTTTTTAATGATGTGGATAATCATGTATCTTTGTTGCAACATATATATATATATATATATATATATATATATATATATATATATATAGGGATCCGATTACGTGCGGTGTGCGGTCGGTGCGGTGTCACGGGCCGGATCACGGGTCCATCGCATCGGATGCGATTCACGTCGTTGGATGCGATGGACCCGCGATCGAACGGCCCACGTCGTAAACCGCACCGACCGCACACCGCACGTATCACGACCATATATATATATATATGCATGGACAAATTCAAACCAAGCTTTTTAAAAGTCAACAAATAGAAAAGGAAACTCCAATTTTTAAAAGTGGAATTAAAAAAAGAAAAATAACACATCAACCATGGTTTAAGCCTATCCCGCCAAGTTATCCATTTGAATTGGACTTCACAGTGCAAACACTTCCTCTATAAAAATGTATATAATATGCTTGTCATTATCAAACACCACCACCAAATTTAATGTGCTTGTTGTGCTCCATGTTGAACACAACTTCTTGTACTTTTCAATAGCCAAGTTGACAATATTGTTTGCTATATAATTAGTGGATGTGGATGGATTTAGAATTTTTTTATTGTCATCTTAACCTTTATTGAGTAGAGTGGACCTCATAGTTGCAAGGGAATCTCCCACTAAAAAAAAGTGAGAAATTTAAATATTTTAAAAAGGCAATTTTATAGCTATTATATTTATACATAAGTCAATGTTTAATCCAAAACATATTTTCAAACATCTAGTGATATCACATTTTTTTAAAAGCAAAAAGCAATATTTAGTTATTAATGCAATGAAAAACTAAACAAAGGTCCAACAAGCATTGAGATCCTTCGACAAACCACAATTCTCAAAGAGAATAATAAAACTCAGAAATATATTAATTAAAAGTTGAAAACCCTGTATTAGAAGCCTTCTTTTTATAATAAAGAAAATCTTACTAAAACTAGTAAAAAAACGGAATTAGTTATAATCAAATCTATGGTATCTTAGAAGATCATCGGTTTTGATATGAATCAAATCCAATTTATTTTGACAAAGATATGTTAAATCTAAAAAGTTACTAATAATAGCAAAAAGACCATTTTGAGGGCCAAAAATGGAAAAAATTGAAAAATAAGAGCGCGATGTGGTGTAATGACAATTCTTGAAGATCTCCTCGATATCTACATCTAGTAAAAATTTTAGGCAATTCTGAATTCGGGATACCATTTATTTCTACTAGCCAGTTTTGCTATAAATATTTGGAAATCTCAAAATGGACCATTTCGGTTCATCGGGATGCCATTTATTTCTACTAGCCAGTTTTGCTGTAAATATTTGAAAATCTCAAAATGGATCATTTCGGTTCATCGCTCCCGGAAAGCGTCGACCACCTGTTCTGCATAAGTTATGAAAACAATATTTCAGAATTCTAGTAAAAGTATGTTTTTTGAAAAACTGTTTTTAGAAATCATTTAAAGTAAAAAAACCTATTTTCTAACTCATTTTCAGAACATTATATTAAAAAGATCGTCATTTTTATTACCTAAAAAATCATCAATCTGGTGACCAAATTGATTTTAAACTTTAGTCATTCTATCATTTTATAAACAATTAATGTTTTTATTTATTCATATGAGCATAGATCAGCAGACTGATTATGATTATGTGTGTGGACATCAAATTTTTCTTCATTTTAAACATCATCAGACACTATTGAATTGTGGTCGATCAAAAGTGGTCTGCTCAAAGTAGAAAAGGAAACAAATACAAGATTACAGTGGAAAGCAAACACAACAATGCAATCATCAATATTTTTGAAAAGTGTGACCACTTAATTTGTTCATCAGTGATTCAACTCCAGCTTTAAATATATTCTGATGTAGTCAGCTACTTTATGATGTTCCTAGAACGATTGGATTATCAGAAACAGTTTAACAAATAATAAAATAACAAGAATAGTAATATTACATATCAATTTTGATAAATTTAAAAGACTTCAAAATAAGTAGCTATTATGCCTGTTTTTTTTTAACCTTAATATTTTATACTTTGGTTTAACTAAGTTCTTAATTGAATTAATTAATTCAGTCAATATACGCAGGGACTTGTAGCCTAAGAGACTTGTAACCTAATATATTTATATTTTCTATAAATAATATTGTAAGTTATTCAATTATAGTTCTCTTTTAATATGAGATTTTTATTGTAAAATCTTAACATATATTAAATATTTTTATCATGCTTTTGCTGCATTATATTTTGAATAGTTGATTCTCGGGTTAAAAGATAAATAAAGATTTGGTTTAAAGTAAATATTGTTGGATTTTTTAACAATTTTATTTGTGTGAAATAAATAATAATAATCGCGAAATCAATTATACGAAGCCCAAATCAATCATCGACGCAATCAGAAAAATGTAAAAGCAAGCAAACCACAAAGAAACACTCAATTTAACGTGGTTCGGAGTAAGCCTACATTCATGGAGCACTCCAGCAATAATTCACTATATCAAAATATAATAAGAAATAATGTCCTCTCAAGTTTTGGAATACAAGATGAAAGAGGGATATAGGATTACTTCAATGAAACTATAAATAAATCTTTCAAACAATACAGTGAACCCAACCTCATGTAAATCGGAATCCAATGAGGAATTTGAATGGGACTGCACCTTCTCTTTTCTCTCTCCTCTCTCTCTCTCTCTCTGCAGCGCCGCCGAATAGCACATAAAGAGAAGCCCTAAAGGCACTCTTTTATATTCACGTACTGTTCACGTGAATATCATGTGCCAATGCATGGCACTCAATAGTCATCATGGGCCAATGGGCCCTGGTATATCATCTTGACATGCTTTATATGCATGTTCTCATGTGGGCTCTTCTAGCTCTAAATTGGGCTGGACCCATTAAGGCCCACAAAACCCAACAAATACTTGGAACAATACACTAATCACCACATAAAATAATTCAAATCCTATGAGTGAGGTCAAATATGATCAACAAGTCAACTCCTCAGATGGGATAGGGATAGGGATAGGGATAGGGTGAGCCCCAAACCCACTTACCAATTACCATGCAATTGGGTTGGACGGCTCAGTGCTAATAGTTCACATCAAAAAACCCAGCCCAACATAATTTATATTTGATATATTTTTATCTTTTATTCAAAAAGAAATATAATTAATATTTGATATATTTACAATTTAAACAATTAAATCACAAAATTTGATACCAAAACGAACTTGAAATATCCACAATCCGTTGCAAGTTCACCCCCGTGAACCTATCAAGAACAGTTTTGTTTTCTCTGAAATGCAAAAATCTCACAACAGATCGACTATGATATAAATTTCTTGCTAATTAGCTCACTAATTTTCTTTGGGTTTTATCTATCATAGTTTTTCTATAACATTATTTTATTATATTCCACTTGAAAAATCCAAGAATTCTCAATCCTTCATTGTTTTCTGGTTTTATATTTATTTATTTATTGAGATAAAATAGAGAATGCTACCTCGATTGTATTATGGAATCGGGTTATGAGGCGAAAGAATTAAGAGAAGAAAAACAAAAGAAGCAAAAGAACAAAGGAACAAACTTGAGATTATTGTCAAGGGCACGGATGGTCCCATCACCCATTTTATTTTGAGCACTACCTTTTTTACCCCACAACCTATCATTTGGTTTATTCCCAAGTTTACCACCTTATAAAAATATCTTAACAAAGACTCAAAGCTCACAACCTTCACATTTTTTAAAACATGCATCTTTCTTCTCTCTTTTTTATTTCCCTTCTCTCTTCTCATTTCACCCTCCCTCTCCCTGTCCGCCTCCGCTTCATTGTCGACATCCATCGGTGCAAGAGCGGATCCCGATCTCCATCGACATCCACTTCTGCTTCCTCCTCAACATTCATCGATGCAAGAATGGATCCCAACTTTTGTTGACAGCCTCTTCAGCTTTGTCGTCAACATTCGCCTGTGCAAGAGCAGATACCGACCTCCGTCGACGTCTACCTCCGCTTTGTATTGGAAATCCACCAGGGCTTTGAATGTTGGTTTTGATCAAATGTTAGATAGTTTTCTTTGCAAGTATGACTTTGAGTGTTTATCAGTGGATTAATTGAAGAAACCTAAGTGTTGATAAGTAACTCTTGTTGAATTTGTGATTTTTTTTCTTATGTTTCATGAGAAAAACTTGATTTATGCAGGAATCGACACATAAATTGTCTAACAATACACATATACTCGACACACGATGTGTCTATCATTTCAGAAAACATTCTTTATTCAACGGTGACCGTCTCCAATTATTACAATAATTGACATTGGCGTACCCAAACAGACAACTATAACTCATTATAGAACCTACAATTTTTTTTTCTGTTATGTCGATAGAGGCATTGTCTAACAAATATAATTATGTAGACACTCCATGTGTCTAACATATTACAGAACCTACAGTTTTTTTGTTCTCATCAACAGGGACATTGTCTAAGAAATATAATTATGTAGATTACTGTTGACACGTTGAACATACTCATGAGATGAATTATTATACTAACATTGATATGAATTTGTAAAATGGTTTAATACATATTGTTGAAAACTACATTTAAACAATAATGTAAAACTAATTTATTCATTCTCCAATCAATCCAGTAAAAATAATTTAGAGAAAGTTAAGGTATTTTTTAGAGAAATAAAGTGTGTTGGATAAATTTGAATGATTTAGGATTGAAAGATAGCGTTGTGAATGCATTTTAGTAACTCATTAAATTAAATACTACGTATTAGTCAAATTTTCAATGTTTGTATGTCGGTGGCATTGATGAATCTCTTCTTTTTTTTCCTTAGAGAAGAGTATTTTTGGCATGGCGAACCAGTATGTACACCTTGGGAGGTGGTTTCAGGGTACATGGCATGATTTCAGATGATGAATCATAGTTCGAGATATGGGACAACTATCAAAGCTACGGTGAGAGTAATTCAACACAAGATACATTATTGCAAGATGGAACACGACCCAACATCTGTGCGATGTATGTCAAAGCAAATGCACAATCGACATGGATGAATTAGTTGGTCCATGTTAGCATAAACTTTTCAATTTTATTGTGTTATAAATTTCAGTGCCCACAAACAATTGGTGTTGAATCATCTTTTATATGTTTTGTGGTTTTAAATTATATTATGTATATCGAAACAGAAATTTAAATGAAGTTATTTAGGTTTCATCGATTGCATTATGATTTGATTGTGTTTGGTAGAACCTCATAATATTTTAGGGGTGAATATATTAATTGATATGAATGTGTTTTATAAACTATTTAACAATACATGTATACTCGACACACGATGTGTCTAACATTTCTGAAAAAATATTAAAACTTTCATACATTTATGTCTTCGACTGTAACCGTCTCCAATTACTACAATCACTGACAATGGTGTAGTTAAACACACAACTATAACTCATTCCATAACCTACATGGTTTTTTCTGTATCCATTGACATGAATATTGTTTAGAAAATGTAATTATGTAGACACTCCATGTGTCTAACTCATTCAAAAACCTACAGGTTCTTTTTTCTGTTTCCATCGACAGAGTCATTGTCTAAGAAATATAATTATGTAGACATCCCATGTGTCTAACGCATTCCACAACCTACGGGACTTTTTTTTGTCCATCGACATATGAATTGTCTAAGAAATATAATTATGTAGACACCTAATGTGTCTAACTTATTCCAGAACATACACTTTTTTTCTTTCTGTTTTCATCGACAGAGCTATTCTCTAGGAAATATAATTATGTAGACATCCCATGTGTCTAACGCATTCCAGAACCTACGAGATTTTTTTTATGTGTCTATCGACATAGGAAAGTTCTAAGAAATATAATTATGTATACACTCTATGTGTGTAATTCATTCCAAAACCTACGATTTTTTTTTCTGTTTTATCGACAAGGCCATTGTCTGGGAAATATAATTATGGAGACATCTCATGCGTCTAACTTATGCCAATTACTTGGGGTGGTGGGATTGACCTAACCAATTACTTGGGGTGGTGAGAAGGGGAGGGTAGTGCCCTTAACAATGGATTTTTGGGAGTTATGCACGAATGACAGTATTGTAAATAAAGAGTGGTGTTTAATATAACCAAGGTGGTGGGAATATCCGCCCCCAATGTCAAACACATTGTCACAATATATGAGCATGACTCAATATGTGTGATATATATAATAGAGTTATTAAATGGAGAACAACTAGAGGTGCAAAATGGGCCGTGCCGGGCCACGGGTCGTTTTTGGCATGGCACAATAGGCATGACACGGTATGACAATTCACAGTAGACGAAGCATATAATATGTTGAATAAGTGTCTCATCTAATTGTTTTATCAAGTATATATAATGTTTTTGTGTGTATATATGTATATGTAATACATTTATATAATTTTTGTGTGTATAATATTAAGAAATGTAAAGTTTATAATTTAAAAAAATAAAAAAAATCTATTTTTTTAAAAAATCATGGGCTAGTGGCCCGTTAGGCCCGTAGCCCGGCGGGCCAGGCACAACACAGCCCGTCAAAGTTAACAGGCCGGTACGACACGGCAGTAGACGAAGCATATAATATGTTGAATAAATGTCTCATCTATTGTTTTATCAAGTATATATAATGTTTTTGTGTGTATATATGTATATGTAATACATTCATATAATTTTTGTGTGTATAATATTACGAAAAGTAAGTTTATAATTTAAGAAAATAAAAAAATCTATTTTTCTAAAAATCATGGGCTTGGCCCTCTAGGCCCGTAGCCCGGCGGGCCAGGCATGGCACAGCCCGTCAAAGTTAACAGGCCGGCACGGCACAGCCTGCTAGCCCGCTTCCTAACGGTATGGTCCGTTTTACACCTCTAGGAACAACGAGAGAGGTGTAAAGGGACAATGCATCTTTGTCATCAAATGGGCTTGTAGGTCACAAATGGGCTTATAGGTCCGAAAGCCCACGAGTGCTGCTGTACACAGTTTTTTTTTCTTTTTCAACCACAATTTCTATCCCACACGCAACGATGGAAAATAATTAAAACATATACTTACATTAACAAGGTATATGTTTCGATAAAGATTTTTCATATTTTCTATAAATACATCAATACAATTCATTAAAATATATGTTTTATTTTTTATAAAAACATGTACCTCAAGGTATATATTTTTTTAAAAATTAAAACAAATGTAGACTAAAATTGGGGTCCGAAAAAAAATTGTATGTAACATTATAAAAAGCCCACACAAATATACTCTAATATACTCTAATAATTGTGATGGGGGAAAATGATATGTCCAATTTGTAGCCTACACTGCTTTCTTACAAAAACTATGTATTGGTCCATCGAAATCCATATTGTGATAAATAATAAATGTACAATGAAACACATTAAAAAAAAAGGATTTTTAATTTTAAGTCCTCGCAAACTATATGATTTAGCTATCGATCATCACTTCTTCATATTTAGGTTTTAGTCCCTACATTTAAATGAAGTACAGTAACATACACTAGTACATGTTTTATTTTAAAAAAAAAGAAAAAAAATTAATTTTCATGTAGCAAAAAAGAAAATTAGTTCATCCAGAGTGACAAGTCCACGTGGCAGTCCAAGTGATCCCAGTCAAACCCCTTCTGCATGGTCGGCGGCGTCAACATCATCCCCTCCGCCATCCCCTCTATCAGCCCCGGCATGTTGAACACCGCCTCCTCGTCCACAAATCCTGAGGCACCGCCTCCCCCCTCCTCCTCCTCCCTGTAGATACTCCAATTTTGACAACCAGAAAGACGAAAATACTTCGAGTAACACCTGGGAATAACCCACATTTGGGCATCTAATAGAAAACCAAAAGTTCAGTAAACCGGAAACCCTGACCGGAAACCCTAATCTAAACCAGAAACCCTAATCTAAATCAGAAACCCTAATCTAAATCAGAAACCCTAATCTAAATCAGAAACCCTAACCCTAAAACCTAAGAAACCCTGGAAAGGGGCGGCTAACCCTAACTAGCCGCCCCCCTGGCCGACCCTAAATCGCTTCCCTGGACGGGACATAAAGCAGCATTAAATGCTGATCATTGCGGCGGTTTGTGACCTTTAGCCGCCCTATGTTGGCCGGACCAAACCAAATAATCGACCCAAGGCACCGCTTGTCAGAGATTGGACGTTTGGAAGGTCATGATGGGGGCGACTACCAGAAAGTAGCCGCCCCATCCTGGGCGGCTAGTTAGGACTAACCTTCCTTCACCTGGTCCTGACAGAAGAACCAGAGAATTAAAAAAGGGGTCTAATCAAACACACTATTAACCAAGTCATCCTATTATCCCCTGGACAATCCCTTGCCTCTTTTTTACTATAAATAGAGGGGGTCCCAAGCCTTTAAATAACATCTAGAATTCCAATTGACAATTCACTCATTCCCAAATCAATAGTTCACACTCCCCTTCCACTACTAGAAATCCCTAGAGAGAGAGAAAGAGAGTCCCTTTTGTGAGAGAAAAATCCATTCCCTACACAAAAATACCCTCTCATTCCACCCTACAGAAACCCGGGTTAAACCTATCTTCACCTCTGTCCAAAACCAAACCCATTTCCTACCAAAATTCTTCCCAAACCAACACAGACCCTGGATAGCTAAACCCTAGTAGCCGCCCCATTTTCACACCCCACATGCACCCCTTTGTCTCAAGACTTCTTTAGTCAAACCCCGGAAGCATAATAGGATTATTTGTTTTTCACCTCTGTGTACGGTATATCCGTGTCTCAGAGCGGAGACCCCACAAACCCCCCACGTAGGCGATCAAATCCGACCCAAACTTTTCCTTTTTTTCAAAAAAGCAGGTAGTGATCACACACCTTGGAATCCTCTTGAGCCGCTGTCAGACGCCTCAACCAGGAACGACACTACCCTTCCGAGAGACAATCCGACCGAGCCCGCCAGGGCACACATTAGATCCGAATTCCCGAAGAATCCCCACACACGCCCCGCGGATTTTTTCCACACCGACAAATCTGACGATCACGGTGGGACGTCCCTCATGAAAAATAACAAAAGGTAATCCTCTTCTGCCCCCATTTTACAAACTTGAATAAAATGTTATCAACCCTCTAGGAAGGTTAGAGTTTTCCATCCCTCGAATCAGATCCTCCTCTACTTTGCATCACAGCATCATTTATTGCTTTGTAAGCCGCACACTGCTGCGCAATCCTTTACTGCTTTGTAAGCCGAACACAGCTGCACAATCCTTTACTGCTTTGCAAGCCGCGCACAGCTGCACAATCCTTTACTGCTTTCGTAAGCTGCACACAGTTGCGCAATCCTTTACTGTTTTATTTACTGCTTCCAACTTGCATTCATCCCCACTCTACATCATGGAATCCCACATAGAAGAGGAGATATTAGAGGAAAGAATCCACCAAGAGGGTCTGGCCACACAATTCCTGACCCATCTAGAGGAAAAGATGGCCAGTCTAGGGTACCAATCCATAAAAGAAAAGGTTTCATGACCTCGCCGACTACTGTCATGCCAAGACCTTGAGACAGGAGGCCCATGTCGAAACCCCCAAGGCCATTCCCAAAACCCCATCCACACCCAGTCACTCGGTCAATCCGAGCATTTTTTCGTTCACCTTCCTTTCCCCCGCAAATCCAATGTTTCCAACCATTTCTACCCCAGGCCCTTACCAGCCCACCCCAAACCCGGGACCGCTAGGCAGCCCTCCCAGGGGAGAAACATTGGATGAAACCATCTGGAGAATCCTCTCCGAGACTGGTCCCTCAGCCTCAAAGCATATGTCTCTACATAACCTGAGACAAATCCCGTCAGTCCACCTACTGGAGGATTCAAAATCCCCAAATTTCACCGGTATAACGGTCGTGGAGACCCAGACATTCATTTAACTGCCTTTTATCTAGACACCCGACCATTTCTATATAATCAACCTCTGCTAGTCTTCCTCTTCCAAAAATCATTGGAAGGAGAAGTGTTACAATGGTTCTCTACCCTCCCTGTAGATCACGTGTCGAACTTCTCGGATGTAAGCGAGAAGTTCTTGGGCCGCTACGGTTACCAGAGGATCAGTACCCCTTATATTTCAGACTTGACCGTAGAGAGAATGAGGTCTAGGGAGGAATTTGAACAATACGTGTCTCGGTGATGCACATTTGTCCACCGAACTGACCTGCAACTCACAGAATGTCAAGAAATTGACATGATGTTACAGAGCCTGAGTCTAGAGCTTCGCACAAGCCTTTCGTACGGAGACTGTCCTGCGTATCAGCTTCTAATTAACCGCCACAACAGGATTTTCCGTTGTGCAGCCCCAGTAGTCCAAACCCAGTCCCCACCTATCAGCCATAGGATTGGACAACCGCCTCGTAAGGCACAAGCCCCCACGATAGAGGGGATTACGCAAGTATCGACACTCTACCCAAACGGAGCGCGAGTTCCTGATCAAGGAACGGCTCCGAGACAGTACACATCCGTTTCATCTGGGTATTCGCAGCCTCGGTCAACCAACCAAAATTTCGCTACTCGATCAGTACCCGTCCCCTTGCCGACACAACAAAACCCGGTAATCCAGAGTTCCCTGTTCCAAAGCCCCGTAATTTCAAGACAAGATCAGCCTAGGACCCCTTTCTATTCCACCTTCCTAAGAAACCAAAATCTAAATCCTAAGCAGCCTACACAAAGTACTTATAATGTGGTCTCCCCTCCAACATCCTATGAGCAGAGACGAGTGGAAAAGAGGGACTCTTACCTTCCCCTTCCAAAAACACTAACTAGGATTTTTAGGGTGCTAATGCACACTAATAGTATCTCCCTCTCAGTTGCTAAGCCTCCACTCCCCAGGGTCAGCAGACTGCGTTACTGTCAATACCACCAACAGCATGGGCATACCGTAGAACAATGTGTTGTTTTTCAGGATTTTATTTATGACTTGAATGATGACAGACGCCTTGATTGGGCCATGATCAAAAGCCACTTAAAACAGGGCAATTCCCGAGCCTCCAAGCCATTTGACATATTTACTGACCCATTGCCAGGTCACAACCAAGCATCCACATCCGGAGCCCACATAATAAACATGGTTAGGAGAGGGAGACAACCATGGCCGCAACCAAGCAGTTCAGAGGATGTCACTAATGACAGTCTATCCGAGGAATCCGAGGAGGAGGGGCAGAACGAGCCCTTCCAGTTGAACATCGATGATCATGACCTCGCTATACTCTACGGCGAAGAAGAACAGGCAAACCTCGCCCTACCCGCAGCCCACGAAAGCGGACTAGAAAATCCGGGAGGAGACGAAGAGGAGGAGCCCGTTGAGGAGGTTCCCAAAGGAGCCAACGAATGACGCGAGGGAGGGGAATGTACGTCGGATGATCTGCATCCAGACGACAATGGGTCCTCCAAGAATACCGACACTGTCGATGGCTACCGCCGCTCAATGACCATATCATTCACTGACAAAGACCTCCAGGACTCCATACTGCGAGTCTACCCCCTACACATCCGCGGACGACTTCAGATGTTGTGGCTAAACAACATCTTCATTGACCCAGGGTCGGGAATGAACATAATGACGTGCTCCACCTACCAGAAGATACCCGGACTCGGACGCCCCCCATTCAAACTTCCCACCCTACTATCCAGGCTTTCAATCACATGGGAAAGCTTTCCGCGGCCCCAGAATATTCGAGCTATCTGTCGACCCCCTCATCTGTGAAGTAGCATGCTTCTGGCCGACATCGACACAAGGTATCTGCTGATGCTAGCACGACCATGGTTGGATAGCATCTAAGCTATCTGTTCCCCCGGTACCAATGCCTCCGACTGCCCTTCATGGGTCATGTACTGACAATTTGGGGAGAGGCACGCCTCCAGTATGAGAACGAGAACAACTGGGCAATACACAATATGTTCACACTAGCCCTACGCCCGGGAGGCGAGAATATAAATGATAGCCCACCCAGGTCCCCATATAACAGCAATTACCCCTCAGAGGAAACAACCGGGACCCTGAATCCATCAAACAATCTTACGGAACCCAACCCGATCACCTTCCTCCCCCATGAAGTCGCAAAAGCCGGAGCGCGCTCTGCACCCCTCACAATCACTGCCATACTCAGAGGAAGAGAATTCCGGCACATTCTCATCAATACAGGAGCGGAAACTAACATTCTCACATATTCCAACTACCAGAAGCTAGAAGGCAGGGTTCCTATATTGGAGCCCTCGAATGAATTCTTTTACGCCTTCGACAGCACACGCAAGAACGCTTGCGGACTGGTCACGCTCTCACTAAAAATCAGCCCGGTCTCCATCATCGTTAATTGCATGGTAATGAACAATCGATCACCCCACCCTCTAATTGTCGGAAGGACTGGCTCAACAGCATCGAGGCCGTTTCATCCACCCGACACCAATGCCTTCGCTTCCCGTACTGCGGAGGAGTGATATCTATCTGGGGAGAGGCACGCTTCAATGAGGCACGGGCCCGAAATTGGAGCGTCTGTGCCATGCGCATCCTGTTGGAGGTGCTTGCATGTTGGCAACCAGGCTCCACTGATGAATAACTGCTCCTGCAAGGAAGACCCTTGAAGAGGCTCAAGGAGGGAGAGTTCGGGAATAGGGAACCCCCACCGGACATCAGCCGGCTGTAAAAAAGGAGCCGACTCGAGGAAGCAATACGAGTCCAAGAACCAGGTACCGATCCCCTCGAGTAAGCCCCACTAGCATCAACCTGTACATATTTATTTTCAGGCTTTCAAAAATCTCCAAAACCAAAATATTTTCTTAAATCAGCTTTCTAATTAGCAAAATCCTGTACATATTTGTTTACGGCTTTTCTAAAAATCAAAAATCAAAATATTTGTTTATCAGCTTTCGCTTTCATCACCCTATACATATTTGTTTCGAAGCTTTCCAAAAATTCATAAAAACCCAAAAAGAAAATAGTCACTTATCATCTTTCAAGATCTTTTACAAAACCTTATTTCCATGACTCACTTTAAAATATTTTACAAAACTTTACTTCTATGTTTCCTTTAAAAAAAAATTGTATTTAAAGATCTCATTCCGTACTTTCCTTTTAAAACAAGAATATTTTGCAAAACCTTATTTCCATGAGTTCCTTCAAAATGTTTTCAAAGATCTCTTTCCACACTTTCCTTCAAAACAAAATGTTTTACAAAACCGTATTTCCATGATTTCCACCAAAAATGTTTTACAAATTATCTTTCCATGCTTTCTTATGTGAGGGACTCTATGTGATCACCCATGCCTATTCCGGGAATGCCTACCGCTTGTTAGAGGCTGAAGGAGTCGAGGTTTCAGGTTCGTGGAATACACTTTATCTAAAGAAATTCCATGCATGAATAGCTTTCAATACTTGAGAACTATTATTCTTTCTTCCTGCAATTTTCAACGTTTAGTACTTGATGAAAGAATTATAAGACTCTCAAAGATAAACTCGTATTTATTTGAACACATATCCGCCAATCATGCCGCTTCCTTCACGCACATATGACTAGACAATCGATTTACCTAATAGAAGAGAAATTGCCTACCCCGTAGACTGGGACAATTTTAAAACCCCAAAGCAAACCTCCCTTATTTACGCCCCACTCGTATTAACCCAAGATCATAATGATGAATTACCTGGACCTAGCATATGTCCCAAAACTGGCTCTGACACTATACAAACACTCTTCTTTATCAGGCTGAAAAGAATCAGGGTGAAAGACAGAAGAGGCCCCCCAAATAAAAAAAATAATGCAATGAGAGGCCACAAAAAAAAAACAACACCAAAGTTAATGGGTTAAACTCTCTACTTTATCAGGCTTTCATGCCTTTATGTAGAAGTATATACCAAATAAACGGCTATACTAGTACAGATCTAAACAACGGACTATACTTTCCACCCAAAATACTTCGAGTAACACCTGGGAATAACCCACATTTGGGCATCTAATAGAAACCCTAACCCTAAACCAAACCTTGATCGGAAACCCTAACCTAAACCAGAAACCCTAACCCTAAAACCTAATAAACCCTGGAAAGGGGCGGTTAACCCTAACTAGCGGCCCCATACCAGGCGGCTAGTTGGCACCAGCCGCCCACCTGGCCGACCCTGAACCGCTTCCCTGGATGGGACATAAAGCAGCATTAAATACTGATTATTGTGGTGGGTTGTGACCTTTAGCCGTCCCATCTTGGCCGAACCAAACCAAATAACCGATCCGAGCCACCGCTTGTTAGAGATGGGACGTTTGGCAGGTCATGATGGGGGCGGCTAGTTAGGACTCGCCGCCCTACACCTGGTCCTGACAGAAGAACCAGAGAATTAAAAGAGGGGTCTAATCAAACACACTATTAACCAAGCTATCCTATTACCCCCGGGAGATTCCCCTGCCTCTTTTTTACTATAAATAGAGGAGGTCCCAAACCTTTAAACAACATCTAGAATTCCAATTGACAATTCACTCATCCCAAACCAATAGTTCCCACCCCCTTCCACTACTAGAAATCCCTAGAGAGAGAGAAAGAGAGTCCCTTTTGTGAGAGAAAAATCCATTCTCTACACAAAAACACCCTCTCATTCCACCCTCCAGAAACCCGGGTTAAATCTAGCTTAACCTCTTTCCAAAACCAAGCTCATTTCCTACCAAAATTCAGTCCAAACTAGGGCTGGTAAACGAGCCGAGCAGCTCGGGCTCGGCTCGTGCTTGGCTCGGTTAAAGCTCGTTCGATTAGATAAATGAGCTGAGTTTGAACAATTTTTAAAGCTCGGTTTGTAAACGAGCCGAGCCCAAACCGAGCCGAGCCGAGCTCGAGCCTGGACGAGCTCGTTTACTTAATAGAAAAAAGGGAAACGAGCCGAGCCCGAACCGAGCCCGAGCCCGAATTTATGTTATTTTCATATGTATAAGTTGTTGTGATTTGTGAAATGTGACTTTTCAAATGTTAAACAAGGTTTTTTTTTAACTAGACGAGCCCGAGCCGAGCCTTGATTCGAGCTTCGGCTTGACTTATTTAACAAACGAGCCGAGCCGAGCTTTAACCGAGCTTTTCACGAGCCTAACGAGCCGAGCTTGAACACGAAATGAAGCTCGTTCCCGAGCCGAGCCGAGCCCGCTGCTAAATGAGCCGAGCCTGAGCAGGTCAAAGCTCGGCTCGTTCGGCTCGTTTACCACCCCTAGCCCAAACCAACCCAGCCCCCGGACGGCTAAACCCTAGTAGCCGCCCCATACCCGATTGCTCAAACACACTAGCCGCCCCATTTCCACACCCCACCTGCACACCTTTGTCCCAAGACTCCTTTAGTCAAGCCCCGAAAACAGAATATGATTACCTATTTTTCACCTCTGTGTACGGTATATCTGTGTCTCAAAGCGGAGACCCCACAAACTCCCCACGTAGGCGATCAAATCCGATCCAACCTTTTCCTGCTTTTCAAAAAAGCAGGTGGCGATCACACACACCCTGGAATCCTCTTGAACCGCTGTCGGGTGCCTCAACCAGGGACGACACCACCCTTCCGAGAGACGATCCGATCGAGCCCGCCAGGGCACGCATCAGATCTGAATCCCTGAAGAACCCCCACACACGTCCCGCGGATTTTTCCCACACCGACACTCCCGACCCCCCATCACAGTTTTCGAGGCAGAAGATGCATCTGCCGCCACTGCCTCCGCGACCGCCGCACGTATGTCATTGGGCTTTGACAAGCGCATGCACGGCAGCCCGCGCGTGGACACGGGGAAGTTGAGCCACGCGGACGCACCGAAGAAAGCGAGCGCGGCCACGTCGTGCGCGCACGTGGCGGATTCCGAGTCTGCGTACGTGCCGAGCCAGATGCGCGTCTTCTTCCCGGGCTCGCGCACCTCACACACCCACCTCCCTCCGTCGCGTGCGTGCACGCCCCGGTACACCGGGTGCCTCGTCTCCCTGAACTTTCTCCACCCCGTCTTCCTCGTAAAAGACGCGACAGAGACAGAAGTGGTGGTGGTGATAGTGGTGGTTTTCGGCCCGTATGAGGGGGATGAACAGTCAGTGGAGGAGGATGAGAGAGAGGAATAGTCGTCCATGTCAAATTCCATTGAAGAAAAGTGTATACATAGTGATGAGTGGGTTTTTATTGGTTTTTTTGGGGGGCCAATTTGCATATATAATCTCAATTGTTTAATATTAACATAAATACCCCCTTCCTTGAATATTTGCTAGATTTTTCATTTTTCATTTTTATTTGTTTGAAGGAAACGTCTTTTCACAAGCAAGGACATGATATGTAAAAAACACTACACATGACATCAGTCAAAATTTGATTTTTGTTAAAATTCAGAGATTAGAGATATGTTTGTTAATGTTCAAAGATTGAGTTAATTCATACAAATTGTCTCACTTATTTTACGTCGAAAGAGACTGCGAAAGGCACACGCACGCACGTGTTTATTGATGGGGGGAAGGGGATTAAAAGCACGTGCGCAAATATTAGGGAGCACGTGGGAGGAGATGGTGAGCATTGACATGGATGGACGGTGTAACAGAGATTGCAATGGGCTTAATTGGGCCGGGTTTAATCCCAATCTCAAGAGTTCTATTACACTCAGTTTTTTTCTCAGTAAAAAATACAGTTTTATACATCACTTTAGAAATCCAGTAAAACATATACCTAGTTAGATGTTATATATACCACATTAAATATATTTTTTACACTTATTAAAAATGGGTTCATTCAATTTGAAATAAAGCGATATACACTTTTTATCAAAGCATATACCTCATTAAATGATGTTTGCTTTATTTAAAAAAACGAAAACATGTGAGATCTGAGTTTTTGTTAATGAATGTGACTGAATCTAACATTTTCCCAATCTCAAACCTGCCAACAAAATATCGTTCTAAATTTGTCTTAAACCCGTGACGAGTTTAATTATTCCGTATTAGACTGGTCTCAACGGATTTTTTAAAAACCCAAATTCATCCAGTCCCGTCCCGTCCTGTTTAGAAAGAACTTTTTAAGAATCCCAATTTTTAAAACATTTTGAATTTTTTTAGCTTATAAATTAAATAATTATCTTTATTCATTATGTTATATAATATTACTTAGTACATGTTTGTTTATGTATTTTATCAATTGAAACAACAAAAAAATATGATTGGTTGATTTTATTTATGTATTATATTAATTTTGAAGGATATAAATGATTTATACGGAATAAACGGGGCAGGATGGATTTTTACATCGCAAAAACTTACGCATTTTCTATTGCTTATAATTATATTTCTATTTAATTAAGCTTCTGATTCTCTTCCTGTGTAAGGTCACCCATTTTGATATACACTTTAAACAAAGATTAATTATAGTTATATGGTTGCCATATATGCATGATATATATACTCCGTATGCTGATGGGAATAGATTGTAATTATTACTATACCCATGGTTAGTTAATTAGTGCAGTAGCGGAGTCAGGAATTAGAACAAGTAGAGGGGGGGGGGGATATAGGTCCCCATTTTGATATCGGGTTGCTAGAAGGCCAATAAACTTAAAGTAAAATAAAAATATACTTATAATTCCTTAAATCCCTGAATAATTGTCATATGAACCCTAACTAATTAATTTATAAATAAGACATTGTAATATGAAAAATGGGCACATAATAGATTCATGAAATAACATGATATTCAAAATCTAATTAAACATTCATATAGATTTTTGAAACAACATAACTATTTACTATTGTATAAAATGATAAAACTTGTTCAAATAAGTCCCTAACTAATTTTCATATAGGTCCCCAAAATGTTTTATATAGGTCCCTAGCCAATTTATAAATCTGACCTTGTAATATGGAAAATGGGTCTCAAGTGTGACATCCAATTACACACAGCCCATTTAAAATTAGATGGCCCAGAACTTATTGAAAATATTTTATTATCCAATATGCCCTCATCTTTAACCTCTCCACACCTTCAACCTCTCGATAGCATAAACCCTACAACATAACAGCAAAAATCACCCACCCCATCCCATCGAATTCGATGTTGGAGAAAGATGACGACGCCTCCACAAGCCTCCGACCAGGTCTGCAGCACGATTGGGATAGTCCACAGAGAGAGAGAGAGATTTGAAGCCTTTGTAAAGTTTTTTTCAATTTTTTTTTTTTTTTTGGGGGGAGGGGGTGGGGGAGACGGCTATAGCCCGGTCTAGTCTACTCGTAGATCTGCCACTTAGGCTCCGTTTGGAAACATAGAATTTGGAGTTTAATGTTTTTAAGATGATTTTAGACCTTGACTTTTTTGGAATGCTTTTTTTTAATTCAAGAATCAATATTTGGAAGGAGTTTAATGTTTGGTAGAAAAAGTTGATTTTCAATTCAAAAAATCGATTCCGACCAAAAAGCGTTCTTTTTTAGCTTTTAAAAACACGGATTTCGAGAGAGAAATTAAAAGGAATCCAGCTTTTGATTCCGCCGGAATCCGACCGGTTTGGCAGCACGATTTTGGGATTTTAGCTTTTCAAAAAGCGGAATCCGACCTAATCGTGCTGCCAAACGGAGCCTTAGACTAGCTAGAATTTGAAGGCATGCATGAGACCTAACATTTGACAGGTGATGAACAGAGTTGGATGAGTGTGCAACATAATAACATGAATATGCATTCCTGTAAGATTGAATTCTTATGAAGAGCTACATAGTCTACATTGAAACTTAATATAATTAAATTTTTCTTGTTGAATGATTATATTAATTGCATGCAAAACAGTTGATTGAACAAGAATCCAACAAAGACTAATTAATTGTATGAAAGAATATATAACAATTCACCATCTACTTCAACTATATATATATACTCAACCCAACTATATACATACTAATTATATATACTACAAAAAAAAAAAAAAATGACACGTGCAACCCCATGCTCTCACCGGTTTTTTTATAAAAAAATATTCACTCCCTTGTTGAAATCCATATTTTTATAAGGAAAAAATATACACCATATCATTTTTTTTTTTTTAAATGATAAATTTAATTTTCATGCAACAGTGTATATAGGCAGCCAGAGGATCATTTTCATACAACAGTGTATCAGTGTGCAAGAAAAAAACAAAAACAAAAATCAGTCCATCCAGAGTGACAAGTCCACGTGGCAGTCCAAGTGATCCCAGTCAAACCCCTTCTGCATGGCCGGCGGCGTCAACATCATCCCCTCCGCCATCCCCTCTATCAGCCCCGGCACGTTGAACACCGCCTCCTCGTCCACGAATCCCGAGGCACCGCCTCCCCCCTCCTCCTCCTCCCCCCGACCACCCGTCGCAGTTTCCGAGGCAGAAGAAGCCTCCGCCGTCGCTGCCTCCGCGACCGCCGCGCGTATGTCGTCGGGCTTTGACGAGCGCGCGCGCGGGAGCCCGCGCGCGGACTCGGGGAAGTTGAGCTGCGCAGACGCGTCGAAGAAAGCGAGCGCGGCCACGTCGTGCGCGCGCGCGGCGGATTCCGGGTCCGCGTACGTGCCGAGCCAGATGCGCGTCTTCTTCCCGGGCTCGCGCACCTCGCACACCCACCTCCCCCCGTCGCGCGCTCGCACGCCCCGGTACACCGGGTGCCTCGTCTCCCTGAACTTCCTCCGCCCCGTCTTCCTCTTGAAAGACACGGCGGAGACAGAAGTGGTGTTGGTGGTTGTCGGCCCGTGCGAGGGGGACGAACGGTCGGTGGAGGAGGATGAGTGAGAAGAAGAGTCGTCCATGTCAAACTCCATTGAAGAGAAGTGTATACATAGTGATGAGTGGGCTTTTATAGTTTTTTTTTAGGGACAATTTGCATAAATTAACTCATTTGTTTGATACTAGTACAAATACCTTAATACCCCGTCCCTTGAATATTTGCTAGAATTTTCATCTTTTTATAAAGAAGACATGATATGTAAAATACAGTTCACATGACCCCAGTCAAAATTCAGAAATTAGGGATATTTATGTTAATGTTGAAAAATTGAGGTTAGTTATACAAATTGTCCCTCTTATTTTACATCGAAGGGCACTGCGAAATGCACGCGCATGCACGTGTTGATTGATGGAGGGAGGGATTGAAAGCATGTGCGAAAATATTAGGGAACACGTGGGGGGGGGGGGGGGGGGGGGCGGGACGATGGAATACAGTTGCAGCGGTGAATTCCGGCAGGAGGGACTGTGGGAAGGCTGCGTTTGTCGTCTAGTAACCGTATTTATTTATTTAAGGGGAAAATGTATATATAGTCCCTGTAAGCAAGTTCTCTTATATCCAGATACACCCCTCTCTTCTTTTTTTAAAAATCGATACAACCCCCTAAATTTTTCCCTAAAATCAATCTAACCATCTATCGTTAACACCTCTAAACTATGATGTAGTTAAGTTAATTAAGCATTATTAAATTACGGTTCTAACCCCATCACTTTCACTCTTATCTAATCTGATCTTTCTCACCAAGTTAACCAGACATTGTATTTTGTGGGGCTACCATGTCTGAGGAGGGGGGAGGGAGAAACCAGCGGGGAAGGAAAGAGAGATGCATTAGAAGAAGGGACAACTGGATTTATAGAGGGGAGAAATGAAGGATTCTAGAGGAGTGCAAGCAACCTCAGAGGATGGGATTGTCAAAGGGAGAGGGGAGAATGGGAGGGAGAGGGGAGAATGGGAGGGTTGAAGAAGGAAGGATTAGCAGAGGAGTTTGAAATGGGGGCAGGGGAAGGGTTAGGGGAGGGGGAAGAAGAAGAAGACAGAGGAAGGACGGAGGGGAAAATCATCCACGGGATGCAACGACCATAGGAGAAGGAAGAAAGGGGGGATGGGGGAGTGAATTTGGGTTTTATGTCGCGGTTTTTGAAATTGTTGATATTTTAGGGCATTGTTGAAGACATGGGCAATTTAGTTACTAGCAGGGACTAATTTGGATTTTTTTCAAAAACAATGTCAGGGATTATATGGATATTATAATTGGAGCACTGTTAAGTAACAGAATATTTCTTATATATTCTTAGAAAATAAACAATATTTTAACTCATGGTTAACTTGGACAAAAATTAGGGGGTTATATCAGTTTTCAAAAAAAAGAAAAGTGTATCTGGATATAAAGGAACTTATAGGGGGTTTATATATATTTTCCCTTTTAAATAATTATGAATGATTTGGTCATACTGTTTTGCCACTTGACTGGCTGTTAATTATGATTTAATGCCACTGAAATATTGAATCATGACAAACTGTTCAACAGTCAAAATTCTCGGGGTAGATGGACTTTTTTTTCTTAGGGTAATTAGCATTTTTAACTACAGGAAAATGAATATTCATAAAAATAGTCTCGCCCTTCAAATATTAGCAAAAATTAGTCCCGATGAGAGATTATACTGAAGACGGATTATATATAATCCATCTCCAGTGTTTACTTTTTTTAAATAACTGAGATCTCAGGAGAAGAAAAATGCACATGAGACGGCATGTATATATGCCGTCTTCTATAAACGGCATATATTTATGCCGTTTCAACTTGTAATTTTTCTATCCATTTTTTTTCTTGTTTTTGTTGAAATACATCATAAATCATACTTTAACAACTTAACTGAAATTCATATAATTTTCATATATGTTCAATCACTGTGTTCATTACTTCACTGATTTAGTAGTCAAACATTCTCAACTTTTTGAATGAACATTTTTCAAAGATTGGATCATTTTCTAGTGAATTATCAACTACTTATTATTCATGTACGAAACTAATTCGATCTAAATAATGAATTCGCAGGCTCCTAACAAACTCAAACCAACCTAAGAATAGTAAAAATAATTTTGAACCGTCGATTTGACCTCCAAGACGATTTCAGAACGCTCCGAAAAATGGCATAGTGGCATAGCAACTACTTCTGTAGGGCTCATCGATACGAACGTGTGGACATATTATAATTGCGATTCTGATCTACGGTTCAAAAATTATGCCCGTTTGAAGTCACGGTGCTCTCGATCGTCCATATACTGTATAGCTATGATGTCTGCATCAATTTTCCTCAACTTTGATTTTAACACGACAATCTTTTACAAGAAATGATAAAACAAAGACCTTCTCCACTGTCTATGCAAAGGAGGCTCAATTCAATATAATGCAAATATTCAATGATAAAATTATAATGTGGAGACGGTATATATATATACCGTCTCCTGTAGACGGCACATATATATACTGTTTCCCGTATAAACACACACAAAAACGGCCAACGCTGACGTGGTAGCGCTGACCGGGTTAACGGGAATAGTTTTTGCTAATATTCGACGGGCGCGACTATTTTTATAAATATTCAATTTTTAAGGGTTAAAAGGGTTAATTATCCTTTTTCTTATGGAAAAGGACCACGTGATCAATGGATGACTGGAATATAATACTGCAATGAGTGGGGGCCCGATCATGTGTGGAGGAAAAAATCTGATCCCATTTGTGATTATGACTTGGAAGATCAGAGGGAAAAATCTAATCCCATTTGAGATGATGACTTGGACTTGCATGTGTTTCCATAGCTAAGAGTCACAAAAGGAAATAGACTTAGGGAGCGCTTAATAGTGAGATTGTAAAATTGATTTTTTATAAAATGTTGGGTTTAAAACTGATTTTGTAGAAAACTATCACCCTTCCAATTGTTTTTAATTGCATCTTTTGAGCACTATTTATTTAAAATATGTCTGCAGAAAATTGTGATTATAAAATTGTTTGGTTGTACGATTTTCAGAATCAACAAACATTAAAACTGTCCAATCGCATAACCAAATGCTATCTTAGAATTGCGTGGGGCCAAGAATACAGTCAAGAAGATGGTTGCCTAAAGGACGGTGCAGAGAAGAGAGAGGTTGAGAGTTTTTTGTACTCTGATTATTTGATATAGTGAATCATTTTTTGCTCTCCTCCATAAATGTAAACATATTTTGCCAAATCATGCACATGAATTTTTGCGTTCTTTTGTGTGATATTTTGTTCTTTTAATCATTCTATAAGTGTTGCGATCTAATCCTACAGGTGTCGCTGCATCAACGGTTCTTTTATTCAAAATTGGAATCACACCTGCAATGTGAATGCATTTAACAACTGTGGCACATAATATGTATCTTTTTCTAAATATTAATTATATTCTTAAATAAAGTGTGTAACGAAATAAAAGAGAAGATAAGAGTCAATTATGCAACTATTTTTTTAATTAATAATGTGTCTGCATATTTGTTTTATTTATAATACATATATTGGATGACAAAATGATATAAATCTCAATCTATCTCACATATGATCTAGGGACCAAAAATAAGAGATATTTCCAATATCTTTGTTTTATTAGTATAATATCATTGTGATTGTATCTAACAGTATACCACTGCGGAAGGAGGGCCACTATACTGATCAATACAGCATATACATAGTGTATCTACTCTAGAAAACTCATGAAGCATATTAGTGTGAGACTAGATTTTATGTTTGATATTTTTTAATCTTTAAACCTTGCATTATTTATATTATTAATCATGCATGGTATATTTGTATGTATACCTTCACATAATCCGTATTTGTCTGTATCTGTAGGTTTACATAATTAAGTGTTTCCATCTTCAAAAGACATGTAATTAAAACTCATGTTTATTTGGAGGGGGAAGAGAGAGATTTCACATACGCGCATCTCACTCTGTAATGCATGTGGGGAATGACATACATACAATTCACATTTCGTATTCCATGAACATAATGATTGATTAGTCACCCACCTTATCTGTTGTCCTCTGACCACTTAAGTTTCAAAATATTGCTTTAGGAGGTTGAAAAAAAGAGTCAACACTTATGAAATGGATATGTTTCATATCAGTTTACATTTCATCATTAAAAGTGATGACCCAGTATTCAGGTCGGTGTAGGGTGTTGTACATAACTCTTAAAAATAGCTTTGATACACAAATTAAAACGCCTTTAGTTCACATGCACTAATTTGGTGATCATATGCAGTACATAAGAAAATTTCATGTAAACACATATGGCATCAAATAAAAGGTACATGAGGACTATTTTTTTTTAATGATTTAAGGTTTGGTGTGTATATTTTTTTATGGTATCGGAGGGACCTCTGTTGCTAACTTAATGGTCAAAGCTGGGAAGACAGAAAATTCTTTTGAATAATTGTCAACAAACAGATGGAAAAGTCAGTGTTAAAATTTGAACCCAAGACTTACCGTTAACACATGTAAACTTTAAACTGTTGTGCTATATATGACAACTAAGTGTAAAAAATCTAAATCTAAGATAAATATAAATAAGCAGAGAAGATGAGAGACAGAGAAAGAGGAACACAAGTATAGAAACAAAAATTTATGAAAAACTACAATTTGAATATTCTAGATAATAAAAAAAAGTGATTACCTGGATTCTATCTATAAACTCCAAAACCTAATTCTCAACCACCATAAGTACAGTTCAGGTTCAACCTCCCAATATCGATAACGACCCCATATTAAACACATGGAAATCGTGTTTAATGATATTGGGTCATCTAATGGAATGATCAAAAGATAACACATTGACTATGCTCGACCTTCAATTATATATCATTTGGAGCTTGATTTTGGTAACATGATGACAACATTGATTTGATTGGCATCTCCTATCTTTTATGGGGTTTATGGCAGACAAACTATATTGTAATGTGATCTGACAACATGAAAACTAAATTTTGGAAAGATTGAAACACAGTCAATGACAAAAGCTATATATGAACCACAGATTTCACGTTGCAAATTAAAAATAAAAAAAATACAAACATGTGAAACAAGGTTTTAAATGTTACAATGGAATCTCAAACACCATCCACAGTTGGAAATAAAAAGAACATGAGATCTTTTAGAGAAAAGTTAACCCAAGTAAAGTTAAGAATCACATATGTTAAACATGACAAAATTTATGTTCATGCTTAATTGGATTTCAGAACGCACCATGTTATACTCGTATTTTTTTTGTTTGAAGTTATTATGGATTTATACGAGAATTTCGTTTTTATTGTAAATGCATATGATTTAGAAAGTAAAAGTGGGGCTAAAAAAGACTAGTTAGAACATCTACAATCATGCTTTACCAATGCTTCATTTATTTGGTGGAGCATAGCACATATATCCAGTTAAAGAGTCTTGAGTAATTTGCCAACTCCAACCATACTCCCTGAATAGCTACTACAATAATATTTTATTACTTTTTTTAATTTAAATTAATTATATTTAAAATATAAAGTCGCAAAAAATAACTTATAATACATTATCACAATGATCTATCTGCACAAAAATACTTAAAATAAACTAATAAAATTAATACTTAAAATTATTACTTGAAATAAAGTAATAGAAAATGAGAACTTCAAATAAAATATAAAATTTACAAAAAGAAAAAAAATCTTAATTTGGAACAACAAAACTTATAGATTGAGAGTGTAAAAATTGTATGAATAAGGATGAGTTAAATAAGTAAAAGAAAGATCCGTTGAGATATAATTGTTAGAAATATACATACATTGCAATTTTTCATTTCTTTTAATTTTTAATTTTTTGTGGGACCCACCACATGAGAGAGAACATTTTTTTCGGTGTGCCCCACATGTGGGAGCTTGGTAAGTTTCAGAGCTCTTCCATCCGTTTTGTTTTTTTTAAAAAAAAAAGATGAACTCACGTCACTAATCATTTTCGTTAAGAAAAGATTCCATTTGTTTTGTTGAGTGACAAAGAGTCGGTTGGAGACGTTTTTCTCCCCCATTCGTCCAATTAACCGAAAGAGACTAATAAAGAGCCCCCCTTGGAGATGCTCTTGTATCAAAGCTAAGCTCTTTCCTAATCCATTGATTGGGACCAAATAAGCCAAACCAAACATTAGGCTACTCGAGCTGATCGATTAGGTTAACATTAAGAATAAGTGAGCCTTAATTAAGGTTGGTTCATATATTCATGCTTGAATAACTAATCACAGTGTTTCTATTAGAAATGGTTGCCTCATCTGAAAGTTTTCTAGTTAAATAGTGTACTCTACTTATGAATCCATTAATTACTTTAGTATGATTATATGCTAAATTTTGTGCATGACAACCATAGGTTCTTAGTGCTGAACTCTATAAAGTAAGAAAAGAATTAATTAATTAATCACTATATATTATAGTTTATTTTTATTGGTTGTACTTGAATTGCTTTAATAATCTAATTGATCTAAGAACTCTATCAAGTTAGCAATAATTAATTAATGGGTTAAAGACATCTGCATCTTTTTAAACATAGGTAATCTCATATAAGTCCCTGTGAAAGTTGAGACCGACACACTAGTCTTTTAAAACTTACAAAAATCTAATTATCATCATTGAGATAAAATTTTATTTAAATTTGACAGAATATTTTATCACCGTATAATTGTGTACACATTATAGTCTCCATAAATAATCACAAAAGTCAAATTATTCTTGTAAGAGTATTTTTTATGTTTCTTTCATTTTCTTTGAGGTATTAATTGACAATGGTTAAAAATTTAAGGATAATTTAATCATTTCATGATTATAGGTTAAAGTTAAATAGAATATGTTGAGTTATGATTAATTTTTGTTGAAACAAGGGATATATATGGATTTTTATGAGTTTTCAAGAATTTATATGTTTGCCCCAACTTTAATAAGGATTTATACGTGATTATTCATGTTTGTAAGGACTTACATGTCTTTTAACCCTATTTAATTAAGCTCGAGTCGATGCTTATTATATAAACTGCTTTGGAAAAGCCAAAACATTAATTATGTGTGACATTTGGTGGACTCTGATTAGACACATCTCTTTCACTTTTTTTTATTATTATTTTGGATTATCCAAAACCAACAAATCACGGTTTAAATGAGAACAAATGCAAGCATTTCTTTCTTTGCAAATCAAACAAAGACAAAAACATTATTAATCAATATATATTATAGTTTATTGAATGTGTGAAGTAATGACACATAAAAACATATACATGACACATAAAAAAATGCAAATTTAATTTTTGAGGTCAATATATCAATAATCAGGGGAGGAGACCCGGGGGGTGGGTGGAGGGGGAGGTGGGTGGGTGGTGGTCCCCATGCCTCGCAGAAGAAGTTATATACTTACATGTTATATATGTCAATTTTTATTATTACTGATATGGAATGACAATTCCCTTATGAAACACACAAATGAAGTCTCTAGAATCCCACCATATATACATACTTTAATTTTGTAGTTCTGTCAATAGTCTCATATATTACAATAGAAGAGTATACTATAGTAAAACTTATACTATGATATGTTATTGTATCATAGTGTATGGGTTCCATCATGCTATATGAAGGTAAATTATTTTACATTTTTTTCATAAAAAAAACTATTATGAATCAATTGTCACTATTTTTTTACATTTTATAAATTTTAATATATTTACACCTTATTCACATTTTATCAAACAACAAAAACATTATTATTACTTTTCTCAACGAAAACAATTCAAAACACAACCAAACAAAAAATAACTTTATCTTTAGTTATACTAAAATAAACATAAATCTCAAAATAACTTACTTTTCTATCCAAACGGTTCAGGCTACCAATAAGAGGTCGCAAGAGTACTACACAAGCCTCTAAATGTTTTAACATTGAGAAAAATAATAATATTTCAATTACAGAGATTTTTTTTTTTTGAAAAAAAGTGACTCGCGTCACCAATCATTTTCGTTAAGAAAAGATTCCATCTATTTTGTTGAGTGACAAAGAGTCGGTTGGAGCACGTTTTTCTCCCCCCATTCGTCCAATTAACTGAAAGAGACGAATAAAGAGCCCCCGTTGGAGATGCTCTTGTATCAAAGCTAAGCTCTTTCCTAATCCATTGATTGGGACCAAATAAGCCAAACCAAACATTAGGCTACTCGAGCTGATCGATTAGGTTAACATTAAGAATAAGTGAGCCTTAATTAAGGTTGGTTCATATGTTCATGCTTGAATAACTAATCACAGTGTTTCTATTAGAAATGGTTGCCTCGTCTGAAAGTTTTCTAGTTAAATAGTGTACTCTACTTATGAATCCATTAATTACTTTAGTATGATTATATGCTAAATTTTGTGCGTGACAACCATAGGTTCTTAGTGCTGAACTCTATACAGTAAGAAAAGAATTAATATATTAATCACTATATATTATAGTTTATTTTTATCGGTTGTACGTGAATTGCTTTAATAATCTAATTGATCTAAGAACTCTATCAAGTTAGCAATAATTAATTAATAGATTAAAGACATCTGCATCCCTTTAAATATAGGTAATCACATACAAGTTCCTGTGAAAGTTGAGACCGACACATGAGTCCCTTAAAACTTACAAAAATCTAATTATCATCCTTGGGTTAAAATTTTATTTAAATTTGACAGAATATTTTATCATCATGTAATTGTGTAGATATTATAGTCTCCATAAATAATCACAAAGTTCAAATTATTCTTGTAAGAGTACTTTTTACGTTTCTTTCATTTTCCTTGAGGTATTAATTGAAAATGGTTAAACATTTAAGGATAATTTAATCACTTCATTATTATAGGTTAAAGTTAAATAGGATATGCTGAGTTATGATTAATTTTTGTTGAAACAAGGGATATATATGGGTTTTTGTGAGTTTTCAAGAATTTATATGTCTGCCCCAACTTTGATAAGGACTTATACGTGATTATCCATGTTTACAAGGACTTACATGTCTTTAACCCTATTTAATTAAGCTCGAGTCGATGCTTATTATATAAACTGCTTTGGAAAAGCCGAAACATTAATTATGTGTGAAATTTGGTGGACTCTGATTAGACACATCTCTTTCACTTTTTATTATTATTATTATATTATTTTGGATTATCCAAAACCAACAAATCACGGTTTAAATGAGAACAAATGCAAGCATTTCTTTCTTTGCAAATCAAACAAAGACAAAAACATCTATTAATCAATATATATCATAGTTTATTAAATGTGTGAAGTAATGACACACAAAAACACATATGACACATAAAAAAATGCAAATTTAATTTTTGAGGTCAATATATCAATAATCAGGGGAGGAGACCCGGGGGGTGGGTGGGTGGTGGTCCCCAAGCCTCGTAGAAGAAGTTATATACTTACTTGTTGTATGTTAATTTTTATTATTACTTATATGTAATGACAATTCCCTTGTGAAACACACAAATGAAGTCTCTAGAATCCCACCATATATACATACTTTGGTTTTGTAGTTCCGTCTATAGTCTCATATACTACAATAGAAGAGTATATTATAGTAAAGCTTATACTATGATATGTTGTGGTATCATAGTGTATGGGTTTCATCGTGCTATATGAAGGTTAATTATTTTACATCTTTTTCATATAAAAAAATACTATTATGAATTAATTGTCACTATTTTTTCACATTTTATAAATTTTAATATATTCACACCTTATTTATATTTTATCTAAACAACAAAAACACTATTATTACTTTTCTCAACGAAAATAATTCAAAACACAATTAAACAAAAAATGACTTTAACTTTAGTTATACTAAAATAAACATGAATCTCAAAATAACTTATTTCTCTATCCAAACGGTTCAGGTTACCAAAAAGAGGTCCCAAGAGTGCTACACAAGCCTCTAAAATGTTTTAACATCCAGAAAAATAATAATATTTCAATTACAGAGATATTTTTAGCATCCTTTTTTTTGGAAAAAAGTTTTACATCTTTGTTATCAATAAATATCATTATGATTATATCTAACACTATACCGCTGCCATAAGAGAGCCATAATGCTGATGATCAACACAGTATATACATAGTGTATGTAACATCATCCTAGTGTATATGCATGAAAATGTTGTATATCTACTCTAGAAAACTAGATTTTATGTTTGCATCTAAATATGATATTTTTTTTAATGAGTCTTTAATTTAAACCATTATTTATTTATTAACCATGCATCGGATATATGTTTGTATATTTTTGTGTATACCTTCACATAATCATGTAGGTTTACATGATTAAGTGTTTCCATCATCAAGACTCAAGAGACATGTAATTAAAACTCATGTTTATTTGGAGGGGAAGGGAGACATTTCACATACGCGCATCTCACTCTGTAATGCATGTGGGGGATGATGACATACATGCAATTCACATTTTGTATTCCTATATATATAATGATTGAATAGTCACCCACCTGAATCTTCTGTCCTTTGACCACCTAAGTTTCTAAAATATATCTGTTTTTTTTCCTCTACGAACATTCATATCAGTCTAATAAATTTCATCATGGTCGGTATAGGTTGTTGTACATATAACACTTAAAAGAGCTTTGATAAACCCCAACACTAAACAAAAATCAGCCTAAGTTCATATGCACTAATTTAGAAGTCATGCAACATAGAAGAAAATTTCATATAAACACATATGACATCAAACAGAAAGTGTAGGCGGATTTTCGAATGATTTTTAAGATTCGGTGTATTATTATTTTTTTGGGAAAAATCCAAATAAACCCCTATAAATTGATTGAAATCCTTATAACCCCCTGACTTTTCTTGGAATCCATATAACCCCCTGATAACACCTATTACATCCAAATAACCCCCTGAATGAAATTTCTATTGGTAGGAGATGAATATTTTGTTAATATTCTATTAAGTTGACCCTGGCTGAAAACAAAAACTCTGTACAATGTATTAAAAATGTAAAAAAATCATTAAAAAGATGATTTTACCCCTCTAAATAGATTATATAACCCTATCCATAAAGGTAAAATCATAATTTCTAGATGATTTTTTACATTTTTACACATCGTATGATTTTTTTTGTATACTGTGCTTTCATCCAGAATTAATCAAACATAATATTCACAAAATATTCATCTTCTGGCAACAGATATTTTATTCAAGGGGTTATTTGAATTTACTAGATATTTTTAGGGTGTTATTTGGATTTCAAGAAAAGTGAGAGGGTTATATGGATTTTAGTCAATTTATAGGGGGTTGTATGGATTTTTTCCCTTTTTTTTTACTTAAAAAATGGGCTCCCTACATGTTAACCTAAAAAAATTAGGAAATTAGGATTTATGTGAGCCTTTGTCCCATAAGGAAAGGACTATCATGCAATATCAAAACCACTATTAATTCTTATTATTATTATTTTGCTATTGGAGGAATCCCCAACCCTTTGAGAAGAGGATTAATCATCTAAATGTCCGCATCAACCCACTCAAAAGTTTTCCTGTGAACATTTGAGTAAGTCGACGTGGGAATCAAACACGCATTAATGAGGGAGCAAATTCATGGTGTTAGCCAACATACCATGTGAGTTCATGACTCCATATTAAATACACGGAATTTGTTTTTTATGATATTGGGTTATCTAATGAAATGAACAGCTGCGATTGTAATTATTAGTGTATGTGAATTATTAATTTATTAGTACTGTAAGTTGTAAAGTAAATCTAGAGTTGAATTTAATATAAAACAATCATAGTAAAGGTAATATATTGACTATCTGCTGATGACTCAAGTGTAGCTCGTCAATTAATATTAAAGGCAAATATCATTGGAACTTGATTTTGATAACAGAATAGATAGACTATACATTAATCAAGATAAGATTTCCAATTGTCTGATTGGATTAGCATCTCTTTTTTTTTTTATGGGTTTGATGGCAGACAAACTACTATATATTGACCATAGATTTCACGTTGCAAAATAAAATACAAAAGCGTGACCAACATGTGAAACAAAGTTTTAAATGTTAGATTGGAATCTCAAAAACCCTCCACATTTGGAAGTACAAATAACATGAGATCTTTTAGAGAAATCTAAATCCTAAGAAAATTAAGAATGACACATGTTAAACATACATGATAGAGTTTATGTTCATGCTTCAAATAGATTTCATAAGGAAAATTGTTACACAGTCATGTCATTTTGTTTGAAGTTATATGCAGTTATATGATAATTCATTCTAAATAGCCTCGCAGAGACCACTTCTACCCCGAAGGGGCAACCCTCAGAGAGACAATACTGAGTTAATGATCAACTATCGATAAGAAATGAGTTAATGAGTTAAACAAGACTACATCAATATTGAGTTAATGAGTTCTTTATAAGGCAGATAAACACGCCAATAAGAGAGATACGAAGTCATAATCTTAATAATAGAGGTTTATTCTTCTACAATACTGTCTTAGATAAGTCAACTCCCTCTCCTCAAAGGGCGGTTACCTCCCCCTCTGGATGAAGCATGGAAGAAAAAGTTTTATCTTTCACTTCCCGCTTCAGTTTTCATCCAGCATGGGTCCCATCATATGCCGCATTTCCCGGGTTGCCATTTCACCTTAGGTACCCTCATGGTTACTCGACTCTCAGGCGTTGTAAATAAATGCATAAGACTTGAAAAATTAAAAATGTTACATTCACTTTTATTTATTATATTTCAAATTTTGGATTATCAAAAACGAATAAATCACGGATTAAATGAGACAAAAATCTTTGCAAACCAAACAAGTGAGCCAAACACATGGAAAAAACACATATATCTCACGGAGCAAATTTTCTTTTATGTAACCATAGTAGAATTTAATTAATTTTTTATTACAAATGATAAAATAACATAATGACTTATTTTAAAAAATTATGAGTTTATTTTAAAATAATTTTTTAAAAAACAATATGTATTTTTATTTTATTATTTATTATGTATCTATGATAAGTGATTAACACGTGCTAAAACCAGGGGCAGAACCAGGAATTAAAGCAAGGGGGGCCAGAGGATCAAGAGAATGGATAAGATAGAAAAAAGAATAATTATAGGTATATAATAAATTAAGACAATTAAATAATGATCGAGTCCTTCAAATAATAATGATCAATTCATAGCGAAAGTTAATTTTTTACTTATTTTCTTGTATTTAATTATCAAAAATAATATATAGAAGATTTAAGAAAAAAATTTGAAATTTCATTATTCTCATCACAAAAAATAGGAAAAATATGAGAAGACTCAATATAGTAATGATGAAAAATTCAAATAAATAAAAAATCACTAAAACATCTAAATTAGTGATTTTTCAACCCCTCAAAATCATATACCAATATTCATGTGAAAACAAAGTTTTTCACATTTTTTTAAAAAGAAGACACGACTCAAATTCTCAATGAGCATTAATACACTTTAGTCCATTTTGCAATCCTATTTTCATTTGCCAAGTCTAATACAATATATAAAATTGGCTAGCGTAGTATATATTCAACTATTTCCATATCCGCTATTACAGAAAATGTAAATAAAATATATGCATTTATTATATGGGAGCATATATGTCATTTCTATAAAATATTAATATACTTTATTATATAAGTATATATTTCAAAAAAATTAAATGTATGCATACTAACAATGATGCAAATGGGATTGCATGTAACATTTTTCAAATTCAAACTCATTCATTTCTATTAGAATTTTTGCATGTGCCCTTAAAAAATCTCATTTTATCAAAATAACCTTAGTGAAATACTATTTGATGCTATACCCTCAAAATGATTTAAATTATTCATGCATGCTGTTGCTCTGAAGGGTATTTTTGTAAAACATAAAAAATTATATTATGCAAAAATACTCCTCAAAAGGGCATTGATGCAAAATTTAAAGTATTGATGAGAATAGATGTAAAAGGGGTGGTTAATAATATAAGATTTTATAGGAGTGTATATGCAAAAAAACCATTTCATCTCTTGTTCACCCATGTCAACCCAACATTAAAAAATGTGTTAAATCATATAAAGAAAGAAAATAATACAAGCGACAAGTTATTATAAATGTGGTATTGAAGTATTAAAAAAAAAAGAAAAATTCAAACAACCCCTCCTAAACTGTTTGAAATCCATATAACCTCTCGCTTTTTCCTAAAGTTCATAACCCACTGAAAATGTCTATGTTACTCGCATATGAGGAATAATATGTGATCAGGGCCGATCTTGAAAATTGTTTTTTTTTTTATGGGGCCCTAGGCAAAGTTTTAAAACGGGGCCCCATATACATTAAAAAAAGTTTTAATTTTGATAAAAACTAAATCAGAAAACACTTATAAATATCTTTCCTAATGGCAGTCAAATAAAAATGTACAATATCAAAAAATAATTAACCCAATAAATATCATTTGAAAATTATTCTTCTCGCATTTTGAATAGCAAAAGTACTAATTAAATTTGTATAATCAAGTTTTTCTACTATGTTTTTTTCAATGGATAATAGAGCTAATCCATTCAATCTTTCTTATGACATGGTAGATCTAAGATTAGATTTTATTAACTTTAACTTTGAAAAACTTCTTTTTGCAGAAGCAACTGTAACCGATATAGTTAATAATATTTTATAAGCAATTTACATATGGGCTTATACCTTAGGCTTTGTAGGGCTGGGGGCCCTCCCTGGGTGGGGGCCCTAGGCAGCTGCCTTGGTGGCCTCTGCCCAGGGCCGGCCCTGTATGTGATATTCCATTTGCTTTACCCTAATTGAACACTCAATATACTAAAAAACTACTACAATGTGTTAAAAATATAAAAAATCTTATGTAAATCATGATTTTATTTATCTGAATAGATTATATAACCTTATCCGGATGACTAGAATCATCTTTTAGAGAGGATTTTCAGCATTTTTAACACATTATATGAGTATTTGATATATAATGTTTTCCACTAGGGTTAATCAAACAAAAAATTCACAAATATTTCTCATCGGAAATTTTAATCAAGAGGGAGGGAAGACTAGTTAGATATATAGGTGTTTTTCATGCAGTTATATAGATTTTAAAAAAAAGTAAGAACATTATATAGATTTCAAACAGTTTGCAGGGCGGTTATTTGCATTTTCACTTAAAAATCCAAAACTATGGTCCACCCAACAGGTGAGTGGCATCCTTTTTTCCCCACGTCAAACACATTACAATTAAGCCTGTCAATTATCCAAAAAAATATCTGCATCCGATCCGAATCCGTATCCGAAAATGCAGAAAATATCCGATATCCGAAAAATCCGTATCCGTATCCAAAAAAATAATCCGTATCCGAAAATTTTCACATCGGATCCGGATATACCCCTATCCGATTCGAAAAATATCCGTATCCGATGGCATTAAAAAAATGTTAATATTAGTATTTAATATCTATCATTGGATTTTGATCAAGTGACTCACATTCTTTCTAATAGTTGTAAAGTTAGGACTTGTGTTTGTGAATTTTTAATTTTAAGTCAATTTTTGAACTTTAAATGAAAATTTGTTATGTTTAATTATTTATTTATTCTTTCTAATAATTGTAAAGTTAGGACTTGTGTTTGTGAATTTTTAATTTTAAGTCAATTTTTAAACTTTAAATGAAAATTTGTTATATTTAATTATTTATTTATTTATTTCGGATATTTCGGATAATTATCCGAATCCGTATCCGAAATTTCGGATCGGATACGGATACTCTTTTTAAATATCCGTCGGATACGGATACGGAGATATATAAAAAAAATTTCGGATACGGATACGGATATGACCATATCCGCTCCGTATCCGGTCCGTTGACAGGCTCAATTACAATCAAATCTCAAAACTCAAAAGGAGTGGCGTGGCAACTAGTTATGCCTAAGGCAGTGTTCATATGTAAGATTAAAACACTAAATTTTTTTAAAATTTTATATTTCAAATTCAACTTTTGTTCTTACAGATGGAAGTACAGATGTATCTATCTACACTACACGTAAGGCAGGGATTGGCTTTATTATTATACAGAAGACTTCCGAGCAAGTCCTTGAAGCAAGATATCGATATTGGCTTTGGGTAGGCCCGACTCTGGGTAGAGGCCACCAAAGCCATTGCCTAGGGTCTCAGCCCTGGCCTATACAGTTAAATCTAGTGTTCTGAAATACGGTATGTGGTTTGTGTGCGGTTGGGGTACCGCACAGAGTATATGCGGCATGCGGGGGTATATGCGGTTCTGTATTTTTTATTAATAAAATAAAACAAGAAATATATATATATATATGACTGCAATGACTAATGTACAAGGGTATGTAAATAAAATAAGTGAAACAATACCCTATTTTATAGGCTGGGCTTGCTACTATATTAATGTGATTGATATGAAGACCATTGGATAGCCGCAAACCTTAAATATAGGAGCATTGATACACTCAGTCTTTTTTATAGTCTATTTTGCAGATCCATTTACTATTTTTCATAACGAAAAAAATATCTTATTATACATTAGTATATACATTATTTCATATAAAGAACATGTATTTTAATAGAAAAGTATATTACTAGAAAGAAAAAAAACAATAAGACAAGGTAATGAACGTATGGTGGTCCTTAGTAATACGGTCCTCTCTCTCTCGACCTCTCTCCCGACCGTTGAATACACTCATCATATCCATACATTAGTCCACTTTATACTTACCCTCAAACAGGGGTGGAGCCAGGAATTAGAGCAAGGGGGGCCAGCTAGAAGGCCAATAGATGAGTAAGATAAAAAAAATTATAGATATATGATAAGTTAAAATGAAATTATGACATTAGATAATGATATATATCCCAAAATAATGACAATCAATTCATATTAAAAGTTATTTTTTACTTATTTTCTATAATTATGATAAAAATAATCATTTATAGAAGATCTATTTTTTTAAAACCTCATTACTTCCATCATAAAAAATAGAAAAAATAAACTTTCAAAAAATTAAAAATATGAATTTGAAGAAAATAATTGATCACAAAAATAAACAAAGATATTCATTAGGCTTATATTTTGGAAAGATATTTTCAAATCTAACTTTCAAAAAATCTATGAAACTCAATATAGTAATGATGAAAAATCAAAATAAACAAAAAAAATTTACCAAACCATCCAAATAAGTGATTTTTCAGCACTTCAAAATCAAACATTGTATATTAACGTAATATATATTCTACTATTTCCATATACAATATTACAAAAAATGTAAATAAAATATATACAATATTATTTCATATGAACATGTATATTATTTATACAAAAGATTAATATATTTTATATATGAGTATATATTTAAAAAAATTCAAATGTATGCATGCTAATTGAGATACAAATGGGACTGCATGTCATATGTTTAAATTTCAAACCCATTCATTTCAATTAATATTTTTTACATATACCGTGGAAAAAATAACATTTTGTCGAAATAACTCTAATGAATTACTATTTTCAGCAATACCCCCTCTTATGAGTGGTATTGCTACAAAATTTAAATTTTTTTATATTGTACAAAAATACCCTTAAAAGTGCATTGATGTAAAATTTAAATGGAGGAAAATGGATTTTCAAAGGGGGTATTTGATAATATAAGGTTTTTTTAGGGTTTATATGCACAAACCCTTTCAATTGCCCACTATTAATGACCTATGTTGATGGGGGGTATTTGACAATATAAGATTGTTTGATGGTTTATATGCAAAAAAAATTTTCAATGACCCACTATGGTCAAATATGTTGATGCGGCTTGGGGGGCCCCGGACCCTAGCCTGCCCCCCCTGGCTCCGCCCCTGCCCTCAAATCATCATAGTCCACGAATCTAGACTCTTCCTCACCTGAAATTTCTAGAGACTTCTTCTTGCTTTCACTTGAATGAGTGATAGAGAGTTAGAGAGAGATTGAAACCAGAGAGAACGAATAGAATCTGAGATAGAAAACAGAGACTAAGATAGGTAGACAGAGAGAGATAGCATACTCTGTTCATCGATTGAAGAAGTGGAGGTCGGTGACTCGGTGTTGATGAAGAAGAAGAAGGGGAGGTGGGTGCTGATCGAAGAAGATGTGGAGCCGTCGAGGTCACTGCGGTGGTGGAAGGAGGAGACATTGGTGAAGATCACTATAGAAGTTGATCGAAGGAGAAGAGCTGAAGGAGGAGAGGCGGGCAATCTTTAGGCCAGCTGAAAGTCATCGGAGGAGAGTTAGAGACTCATTCTTTTACCTGTTCAAAATTTCAGAAGTTGTGTGCGGGATTGGACCGCTTATGCGGGACCGACCCGCATATTGACCAATTACCTGAAAATCGTGTAACAGTGACTAATATTCAAAATTTATATGCTATTACAAGTAATTGAGATAAATGATTATTATTAATGCAATATATTCTATAAAGCATTTAAAGATATGAAGGAGAATCAAGAGGATTCTAGAAGATCCAAAATTATGCTAGAAAAAGATTTGGTGAAAGCAATCAAACAAGGAGGCGAAGGGACAACCAAAGGATAAAGATTCAAGAATTTCTTTTTGTTTTTCTTTTCATATTCTTATATTCTATTATATCTGAATATTAGTTTTTTGTTTTTTACTTTCAGAATTTTTTATATAATATGGTTTTCTTTTATTTTTCTTTTATTTCGTTTGATCATGTCTAGCCAAATCTTCAACTAGGGTTGAAGATGAAATCATACAATGCTAGTTTAGGATTTTATATTTGGATCTGAATTCTTCATATTATTTGCTTTATTGAGTATCAATCTGTCCTTCAATTCTCTTTTGAAACCTTTCATGTGAATTTCTTATTACCTTCTTAAAAAATCTCTTGTATTTGATTTGATAAAATATACTTTGATTGAGTTATTTGATATTTTATGCTCTTCTTAACAAGTTGAATATTGAGTTGGTAGATTTTATAAAGGGAAGGGAGATAGATCATTATATTGGGTTTTCATAAATCAATGTTTTTAATCGTAGAATCATCTTCAAGGATCACTTGTTCAGGGTTTGATAGGATATGCTTGATTAACTATTTTGATATCTTATTCTCTTCCTAATGTGTGAATGTTGAGATGATTGTTTTGATTTTAAATCTCATTTTATGAAATAATATGATTTTAAGTATTTATTTTCCTATTGGTATTTGATTAACGTCAATAATCTGATTTGAACAATTTTCTGTGGGTTCGACCCGTATTTGCTAAATTTATACTACTGTAACGATCCGTGCACTTGCGGTAATTAAGAATAACTTAAAATATTCAATCAGCGACCGCACAGATCACCTTTATGAACACGGGTAAACCCATGAAAAAAAATGGTCAATTGCCCAAATACCCCTGCAGCCCAACCCCAATATTTCATGTGCCCCCACCTTTTAAAAAAAAAAAATTTAACCTTCCAACAAACACAATTTTTTTTCTACCCTCCTCCCTTTAATTCCCCTAGCAAACACAATCACAGTTTTTCCCTGTAAGTGCATGTATGTTTCAGTATCTTATAGAATACAAAATGTAATTTCTGTAAATATTATATGTAAATGTATTATCATACATGTCATGTAGAAATGATAACTTGTAAAATACTAGAGAAACATACGTATAACACCTGAAAATATTTTATCACAATAAGTACATCAAAGCACTTAAATTCATCGAATGTTTGCATTCCGACGTTCTTTTTTCCTGTAAGTGCATGTATGTTTTCTGTAACTTATAGAACACAAAATGTAATTTCTATAAATATTATATGTAAGTGCATTATTATGCATGTCATGTAAAAAAATGGCAACCTACAAAATATTAGAGAAACATACGTATAACACCTAAAAATATTTTATTACAATAAGTATATTAAAGCACTTAAATTCATCGAATGTTTGTATTCCAACGTTTTTCCTACCCTAATGAACTGAGATATTGTATTTCCTCATATCATCTTCATGTCATTTTGGTTGAAATCGAATCTATTGTTACACCTTTGAGTTAGCAAACATACATCATTAGGAAGAAAGCGCAATTTAAACTATATTAGAGATGCAACAATTAGTCAAACACTCAAATAAATCAAACATCAATAAGTGTTTACTTCATAACAACATAAGAACCACATATATATTAATGTTATGCATTAATGTATGTTTCTTTAGTGTTTTGCAAATTACGATTTTTACATAACATAATAATGTATTTACAGATAATATTAACAGAAATTACATTTTGTGTTCTCTAACTTACAGAAAACATATATGCACTTAGAGAAGAGAAACTATGATTTTGTGCGGTTGGGGGAATTAATGGAACGATGGTAGAAAAAAATTAGGTGCTTGCTGCAGGAGTACAGAAAAGATTGGATGTTTGCTGCAGGGGTACAGAAAATAAATTTTCAAAATGTGAGGACACGGGAAATATAGGGGTTGGGCTGTAGAGGTATTTGGGCAATTGACCCAAAAAAAAATTAAACTGCCTGCGGCCTATGCCTGGCCGACCCTTGAATACTCATTAGTCATTACTCATTCCAAGGCCCATCCGCTCAGGCCCAACAGAATACATTGTACACACCCCCCCCCCCCCCCCCCTAGTCCCCAAAACCCACCCTATCCATTCCTATCCCAACCAAAAAAAAATTCAACTGACCCCATTAAAATCTCTCTCTCAATCTCTCAGATTATGAAATTTTTTTGTTCTCTCTCTCATACTTAAAAGACATCTCTCTCTTCATCTCTCTCTCTATTTAAAATAAAATAATATTCAAGACCATTTTTTTTAATGTATATGGGGGTGCCGCTTTAAAAGTTTGTCTAGACCCCACTAAAAAAAAATCTCAAGGTCAACCCTAGACATGGGCATCTCCTACAAGAGCTGAAACAATTAAGCAAGCACATATTGGCTTTTGCTCACCAATACAGTCCAAATGCATGTTGTGTATACTCGGAGTCAGCGTCCATTATTACTCTTGCGAGGTTAGATGAATGGCTCTACTCATATAGTCAAAAATCCAGATGTGCTAGCCCGATATGTATAGTTCAATTAAATGTATCTAGTTTTGAGCTATGTGTTTTGGCAATCCAAGAGGTATTGGATTCAGGGACAATGACGGATGTGTATTTTGATTATATAATATAAGCCTATCACGGCCTTTATACGTTGAGAAAGATTGAAGCTCCTGTTGAGGTAGAAGAATAAATACATAATATAATGAAATAAAAGTGAATAATTTTTAAAAATTTGTTTATTTATAAAGAATAGATAGGTATAAATATACCACATATATGAAATAAATTGATATTTGTAATCTAGATCCACTAAAAATTGATATTCCACACAATCTATTATACTAATATAAGAAAGACCCATGTATTAAATCATATGTCATCGCTTCTTATAAATCAACAATTTGCATGCCACATCATTTTTTATCTTATATAAATCTTTAATTTGAAACTTATTAGCATCTTATCCAAAATTCATCCATCATCAACAAACAAAAAAATCATTATTATATTTCTTAACAAAATAACTCAAAAACACAATCGACTAGAAAATAACTTACTCATTAATTTTGGAATAGATATCAAACAGGGGCTAAAGTACATGCCGGTGATGTTGAATATTTTCACTTGAGTGGATAACACTAACAATCTGCACCTCACAATGTATATCAAACCTGAAATAATAAACAGAACCACCACCATGTTAAAAAAAGGAAGCAGAAACTTTACATCAGGTGGAATTTGAAGTATCCATTATTTGTGAGATTTGTGAGTTCTTCCTCAGCCGAGCAAGACGCTTACGATGCCCGCGACCCTGCTTATGTTGCTCCCACTCATGTGCCCCTCGAAGCACCCGATCTCCACAAGCCTATCAAATATATATACATTACATATGCGTTTCCAGTCAATATAACAAGGACAATAATATCAACTGATTGGTCACATGGCACCTTATAAAGAATTTTAAATTAGATATAACAGATTGCACATTTACTACCCACATTATGATAAGCTAACATATAATGTAACACCAATAAAAAAAAACATGTAATGCAACAAAAAATTTCATTTCTCATAAACCATAATTTGAAGTTCTGGATTTGATGGAGAAGGAAATTGAGGAAAGGCATTAGTATGGAAATAAGTGAAAAAAATTTGTATAATGTAAAAATATATATTACAGACAAGGTTATCAGGACAAAGTTTTGGGTTAATGGCCATTTTGTGCCCATTAAAAAAGAACAATGTAAATACTTAAGACCATATTCAGTCTCTCATCTCCACACAGAATGATCTGGGTGAAAGCCTTTTTTATCATCAAAGGCTACTTATGTAACAACCAACGCACAGAATTTATCACCTAAAGCCAACCAAAAAAATGCATGCATATATATTACTTAGAAGCCCACATCATGAATCGAGGGTAGACACCTGTATTTATCTCCGTTTCTCCCGGGTGTTTCAGATATCAATGCTGGAAAACATCATTCCTAAACTATGAAAGTCTCAACTTTTAGCCTATCTTAACTGTAACTGTTATTAAAGTTTCCTCTACTTGTGGTGTTCCTTTGGTGATCACTATTTAATTAACAAAACCAGAAAATATATATTCAGCAGAAAATGAGACAAGGACGTCTAGGCTCCCAAAGATGGAGCATAACATATGCCATACAAAATCAGAATCTTCAACAAAATTCGTATACTCACCTCGCAGACATATTGAGTCCACAGGTCTCTTGAAGCCATACTCTTACTCTCACCACCATTTGGAGACAGAGAGTCAAAACTTGTCTCCGTGCATAAGAATCCCCTGACTAGGTCAATGCAGGGATACACCACCTTTGTCTTCCATGTTTCTTCTGAATTGCCTACTAAGAAGAACATTTGATCAAATTCAATAACAAATTGGAAATTTGTCTAAAGAAGTCATTAAAAAAAGAAGAGATTTCTGAGCATACACTGGAAAGCTTCTGTTGCATCAACATAATGCAGGTCCCATCCAAAAAATGTCTTCAACCGATTAAGCCTCCGTCTCTGAGAGTAATGAAACAAACAGATCTTTAATGCAGAACTAGTGCATATTGTAGTACAATGGAATCTCATGCATACAAAAAACCAATGACCAAATTGTCATCAACATTTACACTCACCTGTTTGCGGACAAGCCGTCGTGTATTGGCTTTGAGGTTGTCAATGGCTTCACTCAGAATATTATGGTGATTGCCATCCATGGATTCTAAAATAGTCTCCAAGTTGGACTCCGGGTATTTAAATATGAAATCTCCCTTGTTTGCTAACATAGAATCATCTCCTTGTTTAATATGAAATTCCCTGAAAAATTCCTCAAATTCGCAAACACCAATAGCCTGTCGCAAGCCTCGAGTATAATCTGCACTAGGGCGGTAAATGTCATAAACTTCATTCAGTAACCCAGCATCCATCATCCAGTCAACTCTTTGCTCAACATATCTATCCAGCACAGGAGTAGATGCATCCACCCATATATAGCAGCAGTCATATCTAAAATCATCTGCTCGACCCCAATTCTGCCCTGCCATAAGAAACAATGATCATTAGATGCAACCAAAAAAAAAAATTAGAAGTCTCAACTCCCTTGAAATAAGTAGCACCCATTCAGTTTTAAGTGAACAATTGCAAAACAGACCTCTGATGCCTTTCCTTGAAAGAGTTCGCTGGGGAGAACACCCGACCTCGCATATAATCTAAGGTACTGATTTATCTACAAAAGGTGCAAACCATCATCAAATATTGCACAAAATGTAAGGAGCTAAACCAAAACACAAAAGAACACACTTTTCTATGGTCATTTGGATGAAGCCTGTTTGCTGCAGCTGGATCAAGATCTTTAAGGCTGTCAAATAAAGAGCTAGAACCACAGATCCCTTGCTCTGAATTGTGTATTGGCGCTAGGTCTTCTGTATAGCAATCACAGATGATATAAAACACAGTCCAATAAACATAAAGTTCTACCCAGTGGTGAAAGTTGAATCATTTACCGATGGGGTCAGTTGAACAGAAGTCATCTGTAGTCTCCATGAAATCATCCAAAAGGAATGGACTCACAAGAGCCTGACCCAATCCACAAAGAAGGAAAAAAAATCAATTTGATGATTTTAAAACCAGTGAACATTGAACATAAAACTTCACAGAAATATAAATTTGAAAACACAGCTATGATGCAGTATATTATACAACAATTAACATTCTGTAACCATATGCAAAACAACATCAAAGCAAAGCAATTTATGCTTCTCAAGCACTAAGGTCCCTTTTGGAATCAATTGTCAATCTAATTATGCTTTGAAAATTAGTTTTTAGATAAGCAATTCTAGACGCGTGTTCTTGAATTTTAGCTTTTGGGTCCAAATATGATTTGTGTGTTACATCTTGTATGAAAAAGATGGTTGAAAGTAACTTTTAAGAAAATGTTGATTTTTGAAAATTGGTAATAAACAAGGCATAGGCTGCAAATTTAAAAATCCTATTCAGAATTGGCCATATTAAATTGGAAAGAGTGCCGTAAAGCCTCTCAAAGCTTCCCCTCCTCTATATCGACAAAAATTACAAAATGCAATTTACCAAAAGGACCATCTTGAATTGCAACTTGAAATTCCTCCTTCAAATATTTTTCCCGGTGGTCCTATATACTTCATATAAACAAATTATAAATCTTGATCCCTCCAAAAACTGGTATACAGTAACCTGGACTTTCTGTGATTCAACCCTTTTGCATTGCACATCAAGTTATCTGTCTAGCTTGCAAAACCAGAGATTATAACAAAGAAGAAATTTCAAGTCATTATTCATCTCTAACAATAAAATGATGTTTCTCCCATTATTCAACTACAATGTTAGAATTAAAAAAATACCTGAATATAGTAATTCGTACCCCCAACAATGATCGGCAAGCGATTTCGCGACAATATACCCTCTATGATCTACATTTTTCACAAACCGAAATCAATCAAACAAAAACAACAACAAAACTAAGAATTCAAAAAAAAATCCAAATCAAGTCCATACGGGGATCGCCAAATCGCGGAAATCCTTCGCCGTGAATTCCACGTTCGGATCAACGCTCCCCAGTAGATGATGCGGCACGCCTTCAACAGATCAAAAGAAACCCTAAAAATGTCAGCTTTTTTTTTACAGTTTCAAAGAGAGAGAGAGAGAGCTACCTCTTCGATCATGGAGGGGGACTTGGTTGGTGAGGACGTCGAGGCGGCGGTAGACCTGCATGGAGTCGGCGCTGACGATCTCCGCCGCCTCGAAATGGAGGGCGAGGTCGATCGACAGCCTCGATTTTCCCGCCCCGGTGGGGCCCATGACCACCACCACCTTCGGCTTCCCCTTCGCCGCTCCTCCTCCGCCTTCATTTCTAGGGTTAGGGTTTCCTTCCGGTAGTTCCATCTCTCTCTCTCTCTCAACTGTGTTCAGTGTTCACGGTTCACGTCTCTCTAAAATTTAAAATTCGTCAATGGTCCGGTACAATTAAAAAATATCATTTCAGTCCTTTATATCAGGCATTTGATTAATTATAATTACACATTCAAAATTACTAAAATATCATCATGGAAAAAATAGCTCCATAGAAACTTTTATTTTTATACTAATCATGAGTGTTTTTCAACTTTTCAACAGTGTTGGTAATGTTTTTGTACGTTTTACCTTTACAAATATATTAAAATCCTTTATTATTCTAAACAATTATTTATTCTCCTGATTTTATCTTTACATTTAAATAGATAATATATTTTATATAAAATCATATTATCTAAAAAATAATTAAAATTAATTAAAAATCTATATTACATATTCATCAGATTGAAACTTTAAAGGGATTTACTAGTTATACAAGGTATTTTTTTTTATTTTTATAAATTTTAGAGAGTTATATTAATTTTTTCTTTTTCTTTTTTTTATCATTAGTGAGTGTAGAATATTAAGAGCATTTTTAAAAAAGAACAGAACCATTTTTGCCTTCAAAAAGTCTAAATCAATTTTTTATGTTTTATAGGAACTTATGAATGCCATTTACTAGAGCTTTGTTAAAAGTAAACATAATATTCTTAGAATATTCCTTCTAAACTAAAGACAATTTGACTAAGTGACTAAATCCATTAAACATACATATTTTTCGAGAACATGTGACAACTAATCTATTTTATAGAGACTTATACCAATTTTTCATTTAACCCCCTAAAGACCCTTCTCTATGTTTCTCCTTAATATCCATAAATCCTTCCATGAGAGTCCATGAACCCTTATGTAATAGAGCTTCAGCTGAAATAATGTTTTTATATGATGAAAAGCCAAAGGGGATGGTTATTTCAACCCCACCATCTCCTCCACCCACCACTTTTTCTTTTTTCTTTTTTTTGTGTCCCTAACCCACCCCTCCCCCTCCCACCACCACCACCTCCTCCTCCTCCCTCCGCCACCTCCGAGACCCCCCGCCTCGCCCGCGCCCACCTCGCCCTCTGGCGCCTTCGAGACACGCCCAACGCCGACGCCAACGTCTTTAAAGGCGGCAACGAGAACGAACGAGTTAACGGTGACGTCGGAACGCTTCATGCGTTCGAAGAGGTCAACGGCGTCGGCGTCGGGCGTGGTGGGGGTCTCAGAGGTGTCGGCGTCGGGCGTGGTGGGGGTCTCGGAAGCGGCGGAGGACGAGGTGAGCGCGGGCGAGGCAGGTGTCTCGAAGGCGGTGGCGGGCGCGGGTGAGGCGGGTCTCGGAGGCGACGGAGGGAGGAGGGGGAGGTGGAGGTGGTGGTGGTGGTGGGAGGGGGAGGGGTGGGTTCAGAACACACAAAAAAAAAATGAGGTGGGTGGAGGAGATGGTGGGGTTGAAATAACCGCCCCAAAGCTAAAACATCAACTAGCTGTGAAATTTGGTGAACTCTGATCTGACATCAGAAGAATAAGACACATCATCACTTTTTTAATTTATAAATTTGGGTATTTTGGATGATCAAAAATGGAAAAACCAACAAATGAGATAGTGAGCCCATTCACATCTGAGCTGCTCTTTACCAAATTCAACTATGGTGTTCGATTTTTACCTGTTTCATTCATAATTAAAGAGCATAGTTATTTGTATGATTATTGCATGTCATCATATTACCTTTTATAACAAAAAATTTTTTTAACTTGAGTTAACTTTTAACTAGACAAAGAAAATGACCAAAATAACCTTATTATAATGTAAAGTGTGGGGGATGAATTCTGGTTCTCCCCTTTTGGGTCAGATCTTCGCTGATCTGGGCTTTAGGTTAGACCCGAGACAACGTTAGTTAGACCTTTCCCCTACAACGACCCGCTACGAGCTTCCGATATATGTCATTGTCCTCCTCCTTCTGCTTCGTCGGTCTTCAGATACCTGAAACTCACATCAATGTGGTATCGGCTAACACTCCTCCAACGCTCAAGTCAATGGTCTCTTTGTGAGGAGAAGAAGGACTTAGAATTCTTGAGCGAAAATGGTGGAGAGAGAAAGAGAGTATTCACATACCTTGAGAGGAAGATAAAGTCCATCTTTTATGCTAAACAAAGGCGTGTCGAGATTGGCCTTGCGGAGTGATCATATCATGATATAGAATTTCCACGTGGCATCTGGATCCGTGGACATGTGTCACTTTGGGATCATCATTCTATAACTGTTTTTCTGACATTCTATCATTTTTCAGTGTCAGAAAATATTCCCCTTGTTAACTGCTACCAAGGCAGGGGAGGGCCTATGGCTGACCTGCTTTTTAGTTTGGGTATTACTTCCTGGACGGCCTATTTCTAAGATCGGGCATTATCCGGTGTCCGTCCTTAGACGTATAGTGTTTGATCGACTTAGCCTGGTCGGGCATAACCTTTGTCTGACCTGGCCTGGTCGGGCACAGTTGCTTGCCCGACCTGCCAAGGAAAGCGGGATTACTTAGGCCGCAAGAGAATTCTGGCCCATAGGCTTTCTTACCCCAGATCCTTATTTTCATTGCCATGGGTTAATCCTTGCTTAATCCTTATATTTATACAATTTTATCCCCTATTCGGCTTTCTGATTAATTCGGTCTCCTATATAAAAAATAACAAGTTTTTGCATATATGCCATTTAAAAACATGTTATTTATGTTTATACCATTAAAAATAATCTATTTATATTTTTGTACCATTAAATTATTTAGTAATTTTACATATTTATCACTTTAATTAGGTTTTGTCATATTATTAAATATGTATATTAATATCATTAAAGCATACATACATAGATACAATCACACATACATACACAAGCTCTCCCACAATATTTTCAAATAAAAAAAGTCTATATTTTTTATATCATAAAACATATGATTTTAATATTTAAATAAATAATAATTATTATAAAAATATATTTTAAATATCAAAGATTTATTCATATTAAAGAAATCAATCTTTAATATTCAAAATTGATGCTATTATTTTTTTATACCATTCAATCGCTCTCACGGTAAAATTCAACATTTTTTTATTTTTTTAATGGTATAAAAATAAATATTGTATTTTGTAAGGGCAAATATAAAAATAAAAAATAAGGATATTTTAGTCATTTTGCATGACTTTAACAAGGTTAGTAAAAAATTTGATAGAACTTAACTAGCATGATAAAAATGCATAATTTTTAATTATTTTAATAGTATAAAAACAAATAGACTATTTATGATGACATAAAAATAAATAATATGTTTTTCAATGCTATACACTTAAAAAACATCTTTTTAAAACCACATATACACAATCTCAGCATGTTAACATTAGAAAAATTAAGGGTACGTTTGGTTGTACAATTGCAAAATTGATTCTACAGGAATCTGAATTTTAAAACTGATTATGCAGAAAACTCACTTTCTTAATTTTTTGAAATCGCAGCTTTTATGCACTATTTGTCTGAAAATCTGTGTGCATGAAGTTGCTATAGTAAAACTGTTTGATTGCACAATTGCAAACGCAGCTTCCTGCAATTGCAAACTTCGTGCAACCAAACGCACTTAACCCCTGTTTGTTTTGGGGATAAATCGCCGGATAACCTCAGATAAGGAATAAATGGTGTTTGGATACCCCGAATAACTCATAATAAAGTATGCTAGAATAAACTGGTATAAAGTGGTATATTGATTCCAACCAACCCCTGAAATTAAAGTTATCCTAGGTTATTCCACTCAAAGAATATGTGGACCCACTATCAGATCAACTGTCATCATCTCTTATAAATCACATGTCAAATCAACTCTCATTATTTTTTCATCTTTTATACAATTTTTATCTATACTTTATTCACATTTACTTAAATAACAAAACAATTATTTATATGTTTACAAACTAGAATAATTCAAAACACAATCAAACACAAAATCATTTTATCCTTATTTATACTCACTTATGCTTGTATAAATATATACCCAGAAATAAATCATATTCCCGTTCGGGCTAAACAAAAACCCAAAACAAGGGGGGAAGGAAGTAGAGATGTCACGACCATAACCCCCTCTTCGCTCCCGGACTCGTCACTGCTCGTCGGGTTTTCGTCGATATTCTGGCGCGAGGCGTGGTAGTACGGGGAGCGCGCGTTCCGGTACTGCAACCATGACGTGGGTCACGCGATCGCCGCCCGTCGCGGTCTCCGCCGCCTCGCTTGGGTGGGACTGTAGGCTTCTTTGCGTTCTCCGACCTTGAACGCCTTCTTGGACTCCCGGGGATTTGCCCTTCGGAGATCCCAACGGGGCCGGGAGGTTCAATTGGGTCGAGGCGGAGCACCCCGATTGCGCGCTCCTTGTATTCCCGGGGGCGAGTTCTCTTCTTGATTATGGGGATCACTTTCGAGTCAGTGGAGTGGGTGGGGAGTCCGAATTCGTTGAGTAAGGACCATGTGTGTTGGGATGTCATATACAGGACGGCGGAGGCGGTGAAGAAGCCTGTTATCGAGGATGAGCGCTTCTGCGTTCCTCCGTTTCAGGGGAGCCTTTCGTATAAGGGGATGACAAGAAATTGTCTTAATTTCTTGTATTGTGCCTTGTATGTTTGTTTTGTTTGTGGAGATGTGATCTTTCTTTTCCTGGCTTTCTTCATGCATGATTATAAATTTGGTTCAAATGGTTTTAACTAACATATGAGTACGTGTTTGTCATATAATGTAGCAGTGAAGTACCTAAATCATACATTACCACATGTAAACTAGTAAGCATAGGGTAATGAGCCAATATAAATTTGCAAATATGTAAGGGGCGTTTGGACGTGAGTTTGGGAAGATTATGGGTTTGTAGGAATTTGGTTTCCCCAAACTTGTTTCCAAAAAGAAAAAAAATTATAGCTTAATTAGAAACTGCAAACACCTTTTTATAAATAAGTGCCCAAAAGATAGCTTTTTCATAATCTGTGGAGAGAGCTTCTTGCAAGCTCAGTTTTAAACTCAGCTTTTGAGAAAAAGCTAATTCCCAAACTCACATCCAAACACACCCTATACTAAGACTCAGGTTCGTTCTCGAATAACAAATTGTCTTAATTTCTCACATTATGCATTATATATTTGCTTTGTTTGTGGAGTTGTGATTTTTCTTTCCCTGGCTATTTTTACGTATGATCATATGTTTGGGTATTGCTTTCATTTATCATATTTATCATCACTCCCTCAAATGATTTTAACTATTGACTCTCTGAGTGATGTTATGAACAAAGGAATTGACTAGTCATATGGGCAATTGTCCTATAATGTAGCAGTGAAGTACCTAGATCATATGATACAGTAAGCATAGGGTAATGTGCCAATCTAAATTTGCTAATGTAACATCTGAAAATTGAATGTTATGCAACATGTGAAAATAGTGTTTGCATTGATTCTAAGATTACAACTTATCTAAAGATGGCGAATCTGTAATAAAATATACGTGATTTCAAAAGAATATGTTTCATCTTCATTCATGTTCTTTTTCAGAGACCCTGAGCCACATATGCCTGCCTTCCATGTGTTGTGCATTGTAATCACGGATCATCTGGCCTGTAAATAGGGCCTATCATATACTTCACTTGTCATAAAAAATAAATGTTGGTAATCTTCTATATAAATTTGACTGCTAAATAGAGTTCGAGTTTTGGTTTTGAAATTTGGTGCATGCTTGCACCTTTTACCATCCCAATAGTTGTGCATTGCTTAATGGGTTGTCTAGTTTTTTATGTTAGTGCTAAGTAGAACACTACTACTTGTAAGGTATTATTTCTTGCTTTTATGTGTTGAACATATTTCCATATCTTTGGCAACTTGCCTAGTTTAGTTTTATGTGAATGTGGTTCAACATGTAGGACATTGCCTCAGATGGGTCCTTCAGCTTGGGCATGATTGCTCGTTTTGAGCCAGTACTGCAAGAGAAAGGCGCATGGATGTATCCTAGATTGTTTTGGGAGACTGGAATTCTCGGTCAAGTTTTGTACCTTGAGGCGCATGCAGTTGGAATATCTGCAACTGGAATCGGTTGTTATTTTGATGATGCAGGTATGCATTTCTATCTTTCCATATGCCATTGCCTTCGCAAATTTTTTTTCATAATATTGGCAGGATGCCTGAAATAAGTTTTTCAAGAGTGCTGTTAACAGCTATGATAGGGTCATAGATAATGAAATGGCTGATAGTGTAGATAATAGGGACATAGACAATAAGGGTGAGATTCATCATTTATTCAACATGACTAGTTGCATGCTTGGGAAATATACAGATATTTGTTTTATAGCTACACTGTAAGATGGTCATCCCACCCATTCAGTCTAAATATCGAAGTTACTCAGTGGTTTTGGCTTTGTTATCAGATTAAGTCAACAGATGTATCAGTCCTTATTACTGCATACACTAAAGTAAATTCAGGATGTGTTTTCACTATCATGAATTCACTATCAATTCTTATATAGTTACTATCAAGGGCATCTGATGAATTTTTCCTGATTGTCATCGAACAAGCATGGATTGGAGACTGCACAATTCGTATCAAGGAAATTGCGCACCTGTCCTGAAAGGGATTGTGCTACTCGTAACTTCTAATAAATATCAAAAGAACATGCACACTTTCCATTCTTCCACGCTTGGAAATAAAAACAAAAAAAAAAATCCCCATCAAAGTTTTATATCTATCAAAGATACAGGAATATAAATAGTAAAATTTTGACAGTTATCTACTTGATGTTATCCTTCTCGGGGGCGGATATTTCCACCACCTTATGTTTCAAGGGCACCACCTTATTAAACTCACACCATACACATTTGGTTTTCTCCCATACCCACTACCTATATATATCCCTCAACAAAAACACTAGTCTCACCACCTATTGGTTTTTGAATATATCACACTCTTCTCTTTGCTTTAATCCATATCATCTCCTCTGCCACCTCTCCACCACCTCCCACTACCTCCTCTCCATCTCTGCCACCTAACCCTACCTTTCTCTCCTCTAATCAACTCCTCCCACCATTGGTATCTCTCTAGAGATTGTCCTAACATGATCACGTTCATGTTGGTGATAAAAGGGTTCTACGAGGTGGGGAGGTTCGACGACGCGAAAGGCCTCATGCGGTCGATGGAGGCGCACGGGTGTTCCCTGAACGTCGTCTTGAGTTTCAGGCAGATTTACAGACGATGCCATATGGAAGACTGTTCCAGAACCTATGGGTTCTTTTGTTTCCATCGACCAAGACTTTGTCTATATATTACATATATGTAGACACCCCACATGTTTAACTCCTTTCAGAACCTACATGTTCATTTTTTCTATTTTCATCGACTGAGAAATTGTTTAGAAAAATACAAATATGTAGACACCTCACGTGTCTAACTTCTTTCAGAACTGACATGCTTTTTTTTATGTTTCCATTGACTAAGCCACTGTCTAAGAAATACAAATATGTAGACACCCTACGTGTCTAATTCATTTCAGAACCTACAGATTTTTTTCTGTTTCCATTGACTGTGACATTGTCTAAGAAATACAAATATGTAGACACCACATTTGTCTAATTCATTTCACCACCTACTCATCGCCGATGAGATACAGAGGACTTGCTCTTCAAGGTGCTAAAGCACGCGAACGCTAGATTCACGCATTGGTAGTATGAAGGGTCCATTTCCTGGTGGTCCAGAAAATAATGAGCTTCTCATTGACTATCATTTTGTTTTTTCATCGATGTGTTGAAATGAATGTTTATTTAAGTCACAACAATAGACATCCCAAGTGTTTAACCCATTCCAGAACCAAATGGAGGACTTTTCTGTTCTAATCGACATGTGTATTGTCTAGGACATTTAAAAACTTAGACACTGCATATGTCTAACCCATCCCAAAAGCTATGAGTTGATTTTTCTGTTTTCATAGACAACAACAATGTCTAGGAAATTTAAAAACTTAGACATTACATATGTCTAACCCATCCTTTCCGATACCCCATGAGGAAAATGAAAATCTCGCTCTCCGATCTTCGTCGCTCATATGTTTCCACACCTGTGTGTTTAACCCATTCCAGAACCTTTTAATTGATTTTTTGTTCACCTAGACAAGATTATTGTTTAGAATCTTTAACGATGTAGACACTCGATGTGTCTAATCCAAACCAGAACCTACGGTTTTCATACATGTCAACCTAGACATCTTGATTGTCTAGGTTATATAAATACATAGAAAATACATGTATCTAACGCGGGAAGAGAAAAAGGGTGGCAGATAGAAGGTGGTGCTCTTAATCATTATACCTTGGAAGTGTTTCAATACCTCCGGTTAGTTGAGGAGGTGGTGCCTAAAGCAGTTTAGGTGGTGATAATATCTCTTCCCATCCTTCTCTGTATTTGGACTTGAAATCAGAATAGGAATTATTGGAATGGCATTGGTGGTCATGTGCATCCAGGGAAAGCAGAAGGCTGGATAAAGGGAATAAAATCATGTTTCTGCTATTATTAAAGCCATGTTATGTTATCACCCTACCATTATCATAATTAATTCTTATATACAGAACCTGACCCTAAAACTTTCTGTATGCATGCTCGTTGATAGGTGATTCCATACATTTGGTGTGCTTGACATCCTTTTCTGGTACAAAATGTTTCCATATTGATACTTAACATTGTTACTGTTTAATCCGAGAGTTTACTACCATGGAATCTGTCTTTGGACACGCTTAAATCATGTCTTCAGATTTTATTTTACTTGCATCAAAAGGAATTGACTAAAATAGGTTGATTAGTCACAAAATATTCAATACATTAAGCTGCAATTTTGATTATATCACAATCAAAACATTTGCAAATATCTTTATGCAGTCTTCCTTCTTAATTTTTGTCAAAAATATATTTATCCAATTCATTTAGGGATGTACTTCATTTTTTTTGTTATACTTCATTAGACAAGTGTATACCTAACAACTGGGTTCTAAATGCTATTCTACCAATTAATGCTGTATATGTCTGTTTCCTCTCATTTTGTTTTTATGGGAAAATTGTATATTCTGTTAGCTGTTGATCTTGCTAAAAAAATTTAAACAACTTATTATTAGATAAATTCATTAACAAAGAATCTTCTTTTGATGATTTGCAGTGCATGAGGTTCTTGGGCTGAAAGGATCAGAGTTCCAGAGCCTTTATCACTTCACAGTGGGAGCACCTGTGGTTGACTAGAGGATAATGAGTCTACCAGCTTATCCAGGCCCGGACATAGATGCATGAATATAACAACATTTTTTTTTTTGGTGTTATCTCATTAGAATCAAATCCTTTTTACATGCAAAATCATAACATTGAAAGAAATTTAGATGATGATTAGTTCCAAGTCATCATCAACATGAATAAAACTAGTGCCCAGATGTGTCATGTTTGTTTATTAAGAACATGTAAAATTATAGAACTCTCCCACTTGTAGACCCTGTTTGTTTAGCAACATAGAAATGGTTGGTTGTTTTGTTATGATAAAGCTTCATGGCTCGGCATAAATTTTTTCATGTAGTTCTTTTTAAAAACGTTGTCACATCATGATAACAAATTTACAATGAGGAAAATGTTACATTCAATCATTTTTTACAATTTAGACCATACATGTTTGGATAAAAAGTGTATATTTTTTGCAAGTCCATAGATCCCCTTGAAAACACTTGTATAGTTTCAAATAAACCCTTGAGTCAATATTCTGTTAGCAGATTTGGAATATTGTGCGAATATTTTACTTTTTTAACCTTGATTGAAAACACAGTATACTAAAAAATCATACAATTTATTAAAAATGTTGAAAACCTTATGTACATTATTTTACTTCTCTAAATAGATTAAAAACCCAATGTAGAGGGATAAAATCATCATTTATAGAATTTTATTAACATTTTAACTTATTATAGGAATTTTTTAGTATATTAATATTTTTTTATCAAAGTTAATTAGATAGAATATTCATAAAATAATCATAATTTGTTAACAAAAATTTTATTCAGTGGACTATTTGATTTTCATAGATGTTTTCAAGAAGTTACATAGACTTTAAGAAAAATCAAGAAATTTCATGGATTTTGAACAGGTTTTTTTTTTTTTTTTGGGGGGGGGGGGGGGGGGGGGGGGAGGAGGGGGTGTATTTGAATTTTTCCCTTTAAAAAGGAAAAAAATCCAAATATATTAAAAAAATGTGGGCTATATACGAGACTTTCTAAATATTTTCCTGCAGCTTATATTTTGAGCAGCTCGAGCTCAGTTCAGTTAAAGCTCGTTCAGACTCGTTTGATTAGACAAAGAAGTCAAACTTGAACATTTTTATAAAATTCGGTTTGTAAACAAACCGAGCTCGAGTATATTCGAGCTCGTTACTTAGCATAAAATGGGAGAAACAAAAAACCTGAGCCGAGCCCGAGCAGAGCCTTGGTTCAAGCTTTGATTTGGCTCGTTTAACAAATGAGCCGACTCGAACTTCAACCGAGCTTTTCACGATCCAAACGAGTTGAGTTTGAACACGAAATTAAACTCAATCCCGAGCCAAATCGAACCGAGCCTGATACTAAACGAGTTGAGTCTAAACAAGTCAAAGCTCGACTTGTTTACCACCCATAGGGCAACATACCAGATTGTCTAAATGTGTTTCTACGTACCAGATTGTCTAAATGTGTTTCTATGCCTTAACATGTTCATGTTCACTTGTTTTTAGCCTGGTGTGCATGTTTTGACAAAACAACCCACATGGGGTCAATTCTACATGCCTCACCTTCCTTCCATATCTGTCCCCCAACAAACACAACCACCAACCCAAACATCTCCAAAGCACCACCACCACCACCAAACACCAAGCCCTTGAAAGAGTCCTAGGAGACCTCCACGACCCCCACATCTTATCCTCCCTCCTCGAGACCTGCTTCCGCCTCCACCGCCTCATCCACCCACGCCTCCTCCGCCGCAACCCTCTCCTCCAATCCAAGCTCCTCCGCATGTACACCTCTCACGGCCTCCTCGACGAGGCCCGCCGTGTGCATGAGGCGACCTGTGACTGAACTTATGATCGAGCTGAGAAAGTTATATCCGCCTGTTTATTCCGGTCCCACGAAATTTTTTTTTGAATAATCGCCAACAAACAGGTGGGTAAGTCAATCCAAGACTCAAATCCAGAACTTATCGATAACACCGCTGAACACTGAACCGTTATGATATGACTACTGGGGACTCGGAGAGGCTTTTTGAGCTCGAGCCGGACAGTGCGCACAATTTCAAGCTTTTGATGAGGATATATAGGGGCGCGGGGAGGGCGGAGGTAGCGGAGAAGGTGAAGGGATGGATGAGGGAGAGGGGACTTGATGATTAGTGTAAATTGGTGATGGGATGTGATTATCTGAAAACACTGTAATGATTCACATGGTATTTAGTTTATACCTTTATATATAAAGAATTTAAGAAGTAGTATCTAAAAGAGAATTATTTGGAATTAAAAAAAAATTTATAAGAGAAATTAAAAAAAAATGCATGTCATTTGGACAGAGAGTGACAGTGAACACAGAATTAGTCCGGTGGAGGATGAGTACGAAATGTAATATGAAAAATATTATTGAACATCATTCAAAAATCCATTGTCGTCTAGTCCGGTTAGGATATCCGGCTTTCACCCAGACGACCCGGGTTCAAATCCCGGCAATGGAAATTGTAATTTTTGTTAAAATTTAAATCATTTTTTTTAAAAAAAACAAAAATAAGATGAATAAACATTTGAGATAATGTCTATTTAGCTTAGCTTTTCAACATTAGAGTTGCAATTCAATAAAAAAAAACATTAGAGTTGCATCAAATTATTATGCAAAACGTAAAACTGTAGTAATTGATGTAGTATTTGACCATTTCTCAAAAATCTTCTATATAGTTCCATTTCATTTGACACGTAAAAACTCGAAAATGTCAACAATTAGGTTTTCTAAACAAAATTGTTCATAAAAGCAAAATTCCCTACTTGTATGCATACTTTTACCCTCCGTTTAGATCGATGAATAAATTATTTTAAGGTTTATACATATTTTTAGAACAGATAACTTTATCAATGAAATAAATGATTTTTTTGTTTGGTTGTGTTTTTTTATTCTAATTGGAAAACGTACTAATAAAGGTTGAGTTGTTTAGTTGATGAAGAATAAAACGTGAATAAGGTGTAAAAAATTGATTTAACATGTGAGCCATATTGATGTATAAGAGATGATGATATGTGATTTGATGTGATGATGTGTGATTTTTTTTATGTGATGGTGGGCCCACCTTCCATGAAAATAGATAAATTGGGTATAAACTCATCCCCAGGGTTATTTAAAATTGTTATACCCTCTTATACTCATTTATTCTGGCATAATAATACCAAGTTATACTATGTAAACAAACAATCATTTCTCCTATCCATTCTTATCCCACCTTATACCAACCTTTGGTGTCTTATTCTTCATGCAACACCTTAACAAAGTAAATATCCCATATGCAATCTTAACATTTTTTTTTGTTGATGTACATATAAATACATTTTATTATGATGAAATCTATACCTAAATAAATAATTACATATTTTTATTTATTTGAAAAATAAAAAATAATCGAGCTTACACCGCACTAGTGGTGTACTTTGTTATATATTACACTAGAAAATTATATGCTCTACCAAGGGAGTGTATCATCAACTGATCAGGATTAAGGGTATGTATTGTATATGCATTTTTTGAATTACAGGGCCTTCTCAAAGTTATCTTCCGGACAATCTCTAGCAATTTTTTTATATCCCTAGATGGCCACACCATGGATTATAGAATTTTGCATGTACCACCATATTCTGCCAGGACTAATGCACCAACACACAGGCTGTTCAATGTTGCAATGTATCTAGCATGAAATCAATTTCACATTTTGACCTAGCATTCAATGTCACACATTTAGTGGTGTCCTGTTACCTCAAAATCTCACTCTACATACAATCGCTTCAATGTATCAAAAGGACGGGAAAAAAGAAGAAGAAGAAAGAATGCAGACGCCTGTAACATGTAGAATGCATAATTGCTTGTAATACAATCTCGCTCACAGAACAACTTTATACAGTCAAGTACTTGAGAATGGATGCACGCACACTCTCCATGAAGGCTGCTACTTCTTTCTGCAGGGGAAAGCAAATGAGTAACTGGTTATACATTGGTGTTTATCTAGTCATGACGATCATAGAAATAAATGGCTGGATGTGGATGTCCAGACCTGATTAGCATCCAGGGCACTTGCGATGTTTTCATCAAGAAGGGACAATAGAGACCTGTTGAGTTCATTGTGCTCGACCATCTCTAACAACTGCTCAAGAAAACATCCATGTTAGGCGAGTGTGCCAACCCTTTCCCTCAAAAAAAATATTAGGTGAGCGTTCCGGCGCCCAAAAATTCATTGTTGTTCTCAGTTTTTGGCAGTGACAAAATCTGATGTGACTAATGAAAGTATTGAAAGATTCAATCCATTTACCAAGTACTTTGGAACCAATTTGAGTTCAAATATATCCGTTTGGAATCAATTATCTGAAAAACGGATTTTGCAAACGGGGCCCAAGTGTAACACATGATTCTGAATGAAGAAAAATCTAGTGACCAAAAAGCAAAGTTTTCAGGTCCTGAGCATATGAATCATTAAACACTCCTCTTCCTCATCTTATATGAACACTAGTAGAGGTAAAGCTATCATTCTTACTGTGGCTCTTCTGTCTTTTGACTGCAGTATTTTCATCAAACCTTGCTTTGCCATCACAAAGTCAGCTTGCATTTTGTCATACGCTTCTGCAACATAAAACATTGTATGGTTATTATCCAATTACAGGAGGAGAATAAATATTGAGAAATGTTGCAATTGGCAGACGCAATTAACCAGTTCCTTCCAGCAGAACTTTTTGAAGTGCTTCCAGCTCAATCAATCTGTCCTCCACCTCCTAAAGAGGAATATCATATCAGTCGAGCAATGCAGTTTTATTTAAATACATTTATGAGAAAGTTGAACTGGTTTCGGAAGGGTCACCTTAGTTTTAGAGACAGAAAAACGAAGTTGGCCCAGCTCGAATTGTAGATGATCAAAGAATGCTTTGTCTAATCTGAAAATAAGACATGTTATTACTTGTTTAAGTTTTTTCATCACCGATGATCATAATGGAATGTCAAAGTACCTACAGCCTTACAAGAAGGAAGTTCAAAGTAAATTCTGACTTGTTTTATATGAAGCATTAGGTCACAGGTTAAAAAAATCATATAATGTCTATAATCACGCAAAAATTGCCTTGTGTTTTCATTTTCTCCAAATCATGCAAGCCATAATTTTCTTCAGAATGTAACTTCTTTTTTTTCACAAAAAGATGAATAATAAAAGAAAACACTGAAATTATGAATAGAAGTCATCTTCTATCCTATTTAAGCTTGCTCGAACACTGAAGTTCAGTAAGCAATGCTAATGTGATATTCCCGTTAGTGGACAACCTTGTTCACACACACATATAAAACAGTCAAGAATATTGTTATCCTGGGATTATCTTTCCTGTAGAAAACTCCAGAGGTGCTGCCAAAACTAAAAATAGCCATGCGGTTTCCAAGACATTAACGAAATCAGGCTATTGCAATCTATACATGGCTATCAAAGCAGGCGCCCAACTTAGTTGACTCCCAACCTAGATACATTAGATTACATCCTTCTCATGGGAAAAGAAAAATCACAAAGCTCTACCTACATCAATTCTGCATATATATGAAATCAAACCACCGATCTCTTGCACAAAAAAAACTGCACTCCTTTGAAATAACCCATCTCCGAGATTCATTGAGAGTGAGTAAGTTTACTCCTAGGAACCACAGAGGCTCAAATAATCGTGTAAGACTTCAAGTTTGTTCCTTCAATAACAATATCCAATCAACAATTATATGCATCAAACAACAAGCGCACATAATACAAAACACACTAAAGCCCTATTCTGGAATGATATCGGATTGCTTCTTCACCATGTTAGCCCAACCTCATCTCTTACAAAACACACAAAATACGCTCACAGCTGGTGTAAAGATCTCACCAAAATCAATTTCAAATCATTATTCATACCCATTCACCATAAACTAAGTTTTGTATTTCACCAGATTTTCATTTCCATCTCTTTATAGCTCAAATCCCCATTTATTTTTAAAAAAATTACCCTTCTCATAAGTATCATCCGACACAAACCACCCACGTTCTCAAGCACTCCCAAATTATTAAATTTGCAACAAAAGCACCCAATGCAATGCGATTCCCAAAAAATGAGACCTAAAACTAGAAAACACATCAATAGATGTAATGCAAATTTGTAATGGAAATAATACCCACCGAGGCCTCAACCTAGAGATCTCGATCTCGAGCTCCTGCGCCTCCGTGTCGAGGAAATACTCCACCAACCCCTCGGCCGTCTCCGGCACGACACGAGCCTCTCGCTGGGCGCGGCGGCGCTCTTGTTCTTCTTTGAGCTGGCGCTCGAAGGCCTCGCGAGCGCCGGCGTCCTTCTCGATGCGCTTCTTGAACTCCAGCCGGGCTATGTGCCCTCCCGCCGGCGGTCCCAGTATGCCCTCCGGATCCTTTACAGGGTTTTGATTTCGAAATTGATTCAAATCCTGTTGTCTAGAGAGAGAGAGAGATAGAGATGGAGTTAGAGAGAGAGAGGGATTACCCAACCAACGCAGGAAATCCTGGATCTCCGTTTTGAAGTGAAAGTGGAAGGGGAAGCTCTGCCGATGGATATGGCCGTTCCGATGGTAAAAGATGACATTTTCGTCGGTGTTTGTGTGTGCTGGGGAGCTTCTCGTTGTGCGGGCGGGGACTGATGAATCTTTCTCAAATATGCCCCAAAATTCTTATCCAAACTTCAAATTTTATAAGATTGTAATATTTGTATACTGTAATAAATGTGAATGGGGATTGCCACGTGTATGGTAGATATCAACTCTTTCTTTTTAATTTGAATGGTTCATATTGAGTCTGGGAAGTGTAACATATCAATGACTCTGATTTTCTTTTTTTTTTTATAGGATCCAATGGATGGATGAACCAGATTTAATCTGGCTGATGGGTGGGTTGTATAAAATGATTGTGAGAGTTTTTTTTTTCAAAATGAAATTGAAGCCCCTTGCTATCAACCTTCATCTAAGTTTATTCAAACATTGCTATCGGGATTTATTCGGATAAAATAAATAATGAATAAGGATTATTCTCTAGTATCCACCCCTATTCAAGGTTTACTCCTCACCCCAAACAGAAGAGTCAAGGATAAAAAGTCAAATCAATTTTGACAAAATTTATATTTATCAAAATTAGATTATAAAGTATAATAAATGTTATTTAAGCCTTCAGATGGAATAAAAAAATAGTATTTTTTATTTCAAAATCAGGATATCTATCATAATTTATTTTAATTATTTTTATATCAAATGGGATTCGTTGTCCTTCCATTTACTTATCCCCACAACTAATTTTCCTGAAAACTTGTTACATGCAGAAGTTTACGTGGAAACAAATGGACCCTTCCTCTTCATCCCACCACTTATGGCTTTCCCAAACTAGCCCCTAAAGAATCCACTTTTTTCTAAATTACTCCTTAATATTCAGTTTAAATCCTCCCCTGAAAAACAATTGCAAATAAGGACGGGGTTGTTTAGTATACCGCATTCTTTAGGGGGTTATATGCAATAAGAGCTTCGGCTGAAAAGTATTTTATTGGATGTAGTATATTAGAAAGAAAAATATAATTTATGTATTTTGATGTTTCATTCTGTTTATGTTGAAAAATTTAATATATATTTTTTAAGTACAAACTCACTTTATAACAAAACTAACTAAATTTATTTTAATTTTTATTACATTATTTGCAATAATTTGACTAATGTAATCCAGATGAGTAAGGTGAGACATGTAAGAGATCAAAATAGCATTTGGAAACATATTCTAACAGCAATAATGTTTAAAAATGGATTTTAACGACTATCAAATATTTCATTTGTACAGAAATATTTCATGCAAGTTCATTTCAAAACACCCCAGTAATACCAAGTTCTGGAAACGAAAAACAATTTTTAGTTATAAAAAAATTTCAAAACCCTCTTAGAAAAAATTTCAAAAATTGCTTCAAGAGAATATTTTACAAAAAAAAACTAGTTTCCAAAAGAGACATTGCCATCCCAATAAAAATAAAAACCTGTATTGGATATTTTTTCATAGCACGAAATTGATGAAACACCAAATACACAACAAATAACAAAATCTGTCACACACAGATAATATAACCTTCAATAAATTTTTTACATAGCAATAAGCGTGACAAAAGAAAATCAGCAAACAATACTACTGCCTATGGAACTGCCCATCAAATCTCATCCTGTTGTCTCGCATCATCGACGGTGCGTATTGATCTCCTGGAGGCAGAGCCTCCCTCACCAGATCCATATAAGGTCCAGGGACTCCGAAGGTCGGGTATGTATATCTGTTGGGGGCCAGCCCAGACTGACCAAGATCGAACCGTGGGTCAAAAAATGAGAATCCACTGTTACTCGGTTCATAGCGTATCATGCTCGACAATTCCTCAGAAGGTGGTTCAGGCAACCGGAACAGCCCAGCACAAGTAATAGGAACCTTGGCGGCCGCACTTGGCAAGGCCAATATGGCACCTTGGCTTGGTGAAGGCAGCCTTTCAAGCTTGTGCTTCAGCGATAACTTTGCGCGTTGGAGGGCTTCGAGAACGTCCTCGGCCTGCTTGGGTGGTTGAGCCTGCCATTGGTGTTGGTATTGAATCTGTGACCACTCTTGCTTGGAAAATTTTTGCACACCTAAAGCAGGGTTGTTTTCCGATGGCCTTTGCTTCTGCTTCTCCGGTGATTCCATGTGTAGATTTTCATGGCTACGGACCATAAATTGTTGAAACCCGTCTTTGGAACCTTTGCTGGGTACTTCATCAGAGTTTGCATCATCACCATTGAAGAAGGATGATCCAGTTATTGGTGCTTCGCTGATGTGAGTTTTCTCTGGTGCATGATCATGGACTACTGATAGATCAGTAGGGCAATCTGAAGAAGAATTTTTTGTTGGTTGTTCACTTATGCAGATTTGCTTATCCCTGATGGTTGTTCCACTGTCATGACATGGAGCTCCATGGACGAGCTCCGTGGTTTCCACCTTGGACTCATTCCTTTCTTCAGTTATATCAGACTGGCTTCCAGGTTCATATAGATCCTGTACAGACTACAAGAAATATGTTAGACATTGACAAACTGCATAACTGCTTATCACAATTATCATGCTATTATCAACAACAGTAGCAGCATAGCAACATAAATATCTTCTTACGACTGCTTTGAGTGATTTCAAAATGTAAATCAGCAGATCTAAGCATTTTCTTGTACATTGTGCAGGCATTCAAATTGGTCAAAATATATAAATAAATAAATGCCTCCTACAAAAAAAGTGCACAGGCAAACTTCAAATATAAAATCATTTGAATAAAAAAATAATCTTCTTTGTTTTTAATATCTTTTTCACAATTACTAATTGCTATCTTGATTACTCATTTTCTTCCACCAATCAGCAATACTAGCGCAAAAACGGCAGGGTGACATGTGAGCACTGAATTTTGTTTGCCACTGAATTTACTACAACTGAAATAAGAATATCATCCTGAGACATGCATATAAAATTTGAATGCAAAAACTAATTCTTACTTTAAAAAAAACCTTCAAGAATGTCAAGCAAGCTATAGAACAATAATTATATATAAAAAAACCAAGGCTGCAGCAATTATGAATTTAGTTTCCCTTCTTGACTAAACCTTCTCTTTTAGACAACATTTAATACGGTTAACACTCTTAAAACAGAAAAGAATGCACACACATTTGGGGGATAAAAAAAGCGAAGGTAGAAACATACTGGAGTAGAATTATTTTTATCCCTGTAATTTTCTTCCCATTCTCGTTGAGCGTCTTCCTCAGCTTGGTATCGATCAATTAGCTCTGCCTGCTTCTCCAGAGCTATCTCTACATCTCTATCACTACCATTCACATATTGGTTAACAATTTCTTTATTTTGATTTTCTATAGAGCATGTTCCGTTTACATGGACAGTCCCTTCCTCATTTCTAGATGTCCCCTTGGAGATACCAGCTCTTCGCTCGGAGTGATTGAACAAATCTTCCGACAGGACATCATCTTCATTTTCAGGAGAATGAACAGACTCTTCCCCTCCATCATTTCCTGATCTGGAGACGGTGAAACTACAATTATTTAAAAATTGAGAAAACGAGTGTGTTTAAAACAACTGGCTTATGTTAGAACAACTGACCCCATTTCCCTCTGTTTTACCCGGCGACATGACTTCCCCAAATTATGTTTTGGAGAAGACCCATTTGTCAATAAGATGTTTTTATTCCTGTGATTTGCTGAGCTCACGCTCTTCTTCAAATCTTTCTTTTCCTTAAAACTGATGTTGACACTTTTCCATGATAGTCCCCCGCCCAGGTTGGGGGATGTTTCAACTTCTGAACTTGACATTCTATCTTCACTTCTCTCCAATCTTAAGGTGGAGTTCTCTTCTTTTGAGGAATTTTCACTATCTTTCAACACACAGCGGACATCATCTTGATCGGAGCTCGAATCACATGCTTCAGATAGGTCGCTGACACCATGATTTTCAAAGATGGCAAGAGCCTCAGCTGTGGCCTTTTCCGCTCTCCTCCTCTGAATGGTCACAGCTCTGAGTTGCTCCTCTAATTCTAATACCTATAAAACAAAAATATATATTATAAATATCCAATATAAAAAAAGAAAATACAAGAAAACCAAGACATTCACTAACCCGTTTGGCCAACTCATCAGCTCTCTGCCTGGCTTTGCTTGAAACGGATCTTTCACACAGCAATCGAGCACGAAGATAGTCGATAGTTGTGGTCGAGTCAGCCATATTAGGAGCCTTTTTGAAAAGAAAATTCACACAAGTCCTTTCGGGTGAATAACTGAACTCAAAAGACTAAATGTGGCTACCCTTTAAGTTTCCCGAAAACTTTCTCCTGGAACAGTTTAAAAGACAAAAATTACTGAGAGACCAAATCTAAAGAGTGAAAAGAAAAAGAAAAAATAATAATCTATAGGGCAAGAAAGCATCAATTTCATAAATAATAATGAACCGGACTTGGGTCTCATTTGCAATAATGGTAAATCACACAAAAGAACCAATGTTTTGAAAAGCTCCTTTTCAGTGGCTTTCTTGAAAAACTCAGAATCCAAAAGTTTGTTTGGCACCAATCTTCAAAAATAGCTTTTTCATAGAAGCTGCTCTCAGCCAACTTTTTTCTAAAAAAACAGTCTTGTTGACTTAATACAAAAAAATCAAAACCCAAAACCAAACATTTTTTTAAGGTAAACGGTAGGCTGACGCCCTCATTATATTAATAAAGGAGAAAGCCCAATTGGAAAAAACATAAGGGAAAAGCACAAAAAACACAAAATAAAGGATCCGTCTCCAAAGCGGGGACTGACCCTAAGAAAGCCAAATGAGAAGCTACATCTGAATCAAAAACCTTCCCCCTCTATAGCCACCGCACGTGCACCCCCACAAAATTTACCCCAATCTTGGATGCACCGTACCGCCATCTCCCAAATATTTTCCGCATACGCCGTACTACCTCGGAAAACCACATGGTTTCTAGTCAACCAAATGGACCATACCATCGCAAGCACAAAAATCTGAGAGATGCACGCCTTGATACTACGATCCCCCACTCTGCAAAGATTTTTCCCTGCCTCCCACATATCGTCTAGAGAACCAAAACCAACCGTCAAACCAGATGTCTGACCGAGCCAGGGCCACGCCTGACGAACTACGGGGCAAAGAAGGAAGAGATGCTCCACCGTCTCATCCTCTCCACCACACAATACACATGCTCTATCAATCTCCGGCACCCTTCGGGCTATGAAAGACCTCGTCAAGATCTTGCGCAAGTACACTGTCCACATGAATGCCTTCACCTTCGCGGGAATCTTGCAACCCCATACTTCCTTATGCTTCCTTGCAGCTTCAACAATGTGTGGCTTGTCCCTTCGCAGCCAATCATAACAACTGCGCACAGAAAAACCATCCCGAGCTCTAGGGGACCAAACCACCCTGTCTGCAACCCCCCAAACCAGGGGCGCTCCATGAAGCTCTTCAAGAAGTGAAAGATAACTATCTATTTCTTCATCATGTAAATTTCTACGCACCTGAATCTCCCAAAACCCGATTTCCCGACGTGAAACCCAAAACTGGCTCGCATGTCCCTCCTTTAGGACTGCAATATCGTAAATCCTTGAAAAACGATGCTGAAGAGAAGAATCCCCAAGCCAAATCAATGAAAACTGATCTTGAAGAAGAATTATAAATTTGATAATCGATTCCAAATGGAGCCTGAAAAGCCATCCTACCATTCGGGAATTTTTTTTATTAATAGGATTCTGCAAAAGCAAAATCCGTCCACTAATCGGTTTCAAACAGATCTTTAATGAGTCGTGTAACAAGCATTCGTGATAACAAACACAGATTTCAATGCACTTTGATGATCATAAATTAAGTTTAAATTCGAGACCTTCATTTCTAATTTGGAAACCAAGTGCAATACTGAAGATACCCTAATTACAATTGAAAAACCAACACACAGCCTAATTCAGAAACTGTTTCTCCAGAAATCACTAAGAAAAACCAAGTGAGATCCTGAAATTCAGTCAAACAAAATAACTACCCCCAAAGAATCTAAAGATCTTAATCACTCGGTTATGCTAAAACTCTCCACATGAAGGTTTTCAATGCCAAACAAACCCTATTTTAGACACAGCAAACCAAAACCTTACAGATCCCAAACCACTACCAATGCAAATGAAGCTATGGACACCATTTTCCATCAAATGCTAAAGATCCGAGAAACCGATGTCCTCAATCACTCCGAGATCCATTTGTCAACTCCCACAGAACCAGCTAAGCAAACCCTTTTCAAAAAATCAAACCTTTCGAAATTCTGACAATCAAAAACCCCCCAGAAACCCCAATTAGACCACAATCAAAGCCGAAAAAACGAAACCCATTTCACGAAACAATGAAAAAATCGAATCTTTCATACTTTCAGCAACTCGAATACATCGAAAGACGGTACCCACATAAATATTTCGACTCAAATCAATTCAAATGCAAACAAGTCTCGATCAAAACCACTCAAAATTAACCCAACAAAAACAAAAAGGTCCACGGAATCACTGACCTTCAACAGAGAATCTGAGGTTCAAATTATCCCCACTTCGAAAAATCGTGGAAGCGAAAGACTAAGAACAGAGAGCCGCGAAATTTCGGTTCGGTTGATAAATAGGCCTCGTATGGAACATTGTGATACGATCACGGTGAGAATAACTTATTTTCCTTTCCCAACTATATGCATCGATCATATATTTGGACGGTTCACATTTTAAAGATATAGAAGTGAAAAGTGGGTGTGATTTAAAAATGGAAGATAAGGGGTCACCAGACCCATCGGACACTTTTTACCTCCGCAGTCCAGACAAAAAAGAATTACGGAAAAGTCCCTCGTCCTTGAGTGGTTTCTAAAATGGGTTAAAGACATCCAAGTCCTCAATAACATAGATAATTCCATATTAGTTCTTATCAAAGTTGAGGTAGACGTACAAATCATTGAAAACTTACAAAAACCCATATAAATATATGGTTTTAACAAAAATTAATCTTAACCCAACCCACCCAACTTAAATAACCTATAATCATATAATAATTAAATTATCCTCAAATTTTTAATCATTTTCAAACAATACCTAAATGAAAATGCAGAAACATAAAAAGTCTTACAATGTTAATTTGATCTTTGCATAAACTAATTTATTTTTATAATTATTTATAGAGACTATAATGCCTACACAATTACATAATAATAAAATATTCTGCAAATTTGAATGAAATTTTAATCTGATGATGATAATTAGGTTTTTGTGAGTTTCCAGGGATTCGTGTGTCTACCCCAACATATATTTTTAATTTTTAAAAAGATAACGTGAGATATTCATTAGATCTATATTTTTAATCTATCTATCTATATTAATGTTATTTTGAATGAATGGTGGTGATCATATCAGATCATCATATTTTTTGTTATTATTATATTTTTGTTATATTTAGATTGAGATAATCATTTAATATAAATGATAAATAGCTAATTTCATAATAAATATGAGTGTTGCCATTTCATTTCATTTTTCATCATGCAATATTCATACTTACGGAAAATCCATTTCATGATCATAAGTATGTATTGAAACGCTTTTTCCAACGAGCTATTTATCACCCCAATCGAAGTGATAATTGAAGAGTTTTGAATTTTTAAAGAATTTTTGGTATAATTTAATTCTTTTTTTTTTTGTTTATATACCCTTAAAAATCATATTTTTGCAAAATATCTTTAATTATTTAATATTTTCAATAATATTATTTAAAATGGTTTAAATTGTATATGAATATTATTTTTTTATCAATTCGTGAGATGTTATTGGTTTGTGAGTTTCAAATAAGATATTTTTATAATATAGTGTTGGTTGAGGGATATATATGTAAAAAACTCTTTTATAAAATATTTATTTAATAATTATTAAAAAAATTATCATACCATTTATGTATATACAACATAGTATATTATATTGCATATGAATGAATTGAAAAAAATTGAGGGTACTAGTTGTATATTATATTGCATACAAATAAATTGAAAAAAATTAAGGGTACTGGTTGTTGGCAGCTTTTATAAATTTTTTTATTTATACGTACATCGTGTGTGTGAGAAGACTAGTATATAACTATCTGAGTTAGTTTTTATTTGGCCGTATTTTCTTATATGATAATAGTCATAAATTAGGATAAATTAAGATAAGTAGGATATATGTAAACTATATTGCAGGTCAAATGGGACATAAGGGGAGATCCTGGCGAAGTTCTCTGATTTTCCTCGCGATGTTCTTTGATTTCTTCTTGGGGGATCAAGGTTTGGGCTGTTTGAATGCTACGTTTTTTACTCTGATTCCCAAGAAAGTGGGTGTTGTGGAAGTCGGGGATTTTCGTCTGATCAGTTTAGTCAATGGAAGTTACAAGCTCATTGCTAAAGTGTTGGTGAATAGATTGAAACTTGTGATTGTCAGTATGATAGAGGAGAATCAGGCTACATTTATTCCAGGCAGATTATTATAGGATGGCTTCATGGTGACACAAGAGTGTATCTCAGCAGTTTATCGGGACAAGAGAAGTGGAATTGTCATAAAGCTTTATTTCTCCAAAGCTTACGACAATGTTGACTGGGACTTTCTGCTAAAGGTCCTTGATAGACACGGTTTTGAACCAAACTGGCTCCGAATGGTCTGAGATTGTATTTCCACTATAAAAGCATTCGTAATAGTCAATGGCAAGCCTTGTGGTTTCTTTCATCTCAATAAAAGGCCTGAGGCAGGGTGACCTGTTGTCACCTCTCCTTTTCGTGGTAATCACCAATGTCTTTAGTAGGATGATGAAATTGGCTAAGGTCAATGGATGGATTAAGGGGCTACAGTGTTCACAAGGTGGTCCTTCGATCTCGCATGTTCAATATGCTGATGACACAATTATCTTGTGTGAGGCGGAGGAAGCTTCTATTAGAGGGATACAACTTATTTGCATGGTCTTTGAATTATTATCTGGGCTGAAGATTAATTTCCATAAGAGTACGATGCTTGGTATAAATATGGATAGAGTGGAGCTGTCCAGGCTTGCAAATATCTTTCGGTGTAACACTTCGGAGTTCCCCATTCGCCATTTGGGGCTGCCTCTCCATTTAGCAAATTTCTTAAAGCTAATTGGTCACCCCTTATTGAGCACTTCAAACAACGTTTAGAAGGGTGGAAGAGCAACCTTCTGAGCACCGGTGGTCGGGTTATTCTCCTTCAGTCAGTCCTCACAAACCTCCCTATATTCTTTCTTTCTGTGTTTAAAATCCTAGAGGGGTATTGACCAGAATAGATGTGATTCATAAAAGGTTTTTATGGTGTAGACCGGTAACTGCTCCCAATAAAGTTCACCTCGTCAAGTGGGAGGTAGTGTGTAGCAGCAAACAAGAGGGTGGACTTGGGGTATTAAACCTTGAAAATATGAACAAAGCTCCTAAGTAAATGGATTTGGAGATGCTTATTGAATCAGTCTGTTATTTGGCGTAGTGTGGTGGAGGCAAGGTATAGATGTCCTTATGTGCAATTAGTTACTTTCCCCACGGTGCCCCTCGGCCATCTCAGATCTGGACTGGGATTTTGAAAGCCACAGCTCAGGTAAATGAGGCTTTGCAGTGGACAATGGGTAAAGGGAGTAGGGTGTGTTTTTGGAAAGATGATTGGGTTGGTGACTCGTCGTTGGAGGACAGATTCCCGTCTCTATTTGAGGCCGCTACAAATAAGGATGGGATGGTTAACCAATTATGGTCATTTGGACCATAGGGGAGTCAATGGACTGTTAGCTTCCGACGTGGTTTGACGGGTTCAGAGGAGGAGCTGCTTGCAGATCTAAGGTCGGAGATCCAAGGGGAGGTGATAGTTGTGGAGGAGGATGATATTGCTCGCTGGCGTCCGCATCCCTCTTTGAATTTCTCTGTAAGAAGCTGTTATAAATGGTGGAGGAGGAATGCTACTCTAACGTGCTGACAGCAAGAAAATGGAGAGAGATATGGCGGATTAAGATCCCGTTGAAAGTTAAAATTTTCTTGTGGCTCATGTATCAAGACAAGCTTCTCACGAGGGGATATAGAGCGAAGTGGGCACCTCTCGCAAACACCATGTGCCATTTGTGCAGGGAGGAACTGGAGACTTGTAGTCACCTTATGTTGCGTTGCCCGGCTATAATCCAAATTTGGAACCGCTTGTCCGCAGCTAGCGATGTTGTTTTGCTCTTACATCTATGGAGGATCTTTGGCGTTCGGGTAAAAGGCTCTCTGATCAGAGGGACAAAAGTGTAAAAGCAAAGATCTCCCAAATTCTCATTCCCGCGGTGGCTTGGTCCTATTGGCTATCTCACAACCACCACGTATTTCGGGGAACTCCAGTGTATGTTGAGAACATTTGGGAGTCGGTTGTGAGCTTCATCATATCTTGGGGCACCCTTTGTGGAGGAGCGAAGAGTGTGAATTTGGTTAGGGATAAACTTATAGAGGAGTAGTTTATGGGAGTTTTTCTTGCCTCTTGAACAAGAATTAGAGTAGATATCTCTTCTACTTCTATCTCCTGGTTCTCATATAATCTTGCTCTTAAATTGGGCATCCCCTTTCTTAATATAATTAAGGGTGCATGCCTACCTTTTCTTCAAAAAAAGAAAGAAAATGGGAGACAAGGGAGTTAAATAGAATTAGTTAATGGGCTCGTCTAGCTCCACCCACCGATTTTCTTACCCTACCAATCAATAAAAAAAAAAAAAAAACCGGTGTTTTTCTATCCCCACCGATCCGACCAGTTCGACCGGATTTGGTCGCCATTTCAGGTTTCGCGCGACCGGATTTGGTCGCCATTTCAGGTTTCGCACGACCGAATCTGGTCGAACAGGATTTGTAATAAAGTTTATAAATTTTTTAAAAAAAAAACATAATCTCACGACGTGTATCCTCCTTGAATCCTTCATATCACTCCAAGTCTGAGTTGTAATGCAAGGCAAATAAATCATTATTCTTAAATGTAGAATATAAGAACAATTTTTTTCCATAAGTTACAGACAAATTTCAAAAGCCAAATATAAAATGTGTTTGGATCAACTGGTACGTTTTTTGTTTTCAAACAAAAATTCAACTTAACTACGAATTCAAACGAAGCTTAAAAATGATATATATTTGTCTAATAAGATATTTTTCTATAAAAATTTGAATGAATTGAAAGTATATCTACTTACATTTTTTTTAATCCCTTAGTTGTTGTTTGGATGAAAGAATAAATGTAGAATATGATAGATAAATTCAAAAATTTATTTGTTTACAAAAAATAAGTAGATATAGTTTTGAACCCTGTTCGATCAATTATGGTCGCCCAAACCCGAAATGACGACCAATTACGGTCGCCCAAAACCTGAAATGACGACCAAGTCCGGTCGCCCAAAACCTGAAATGGCGACCGAATTCAGTCGAACTGAATCGGTGGGAACAGCCAAACACCGATTTTATTTTTTATTTTTTTGATCGGTGGGATAGGAAAATTGTTTGGTGGGGATAGAGGGGCCCTTTCATAGTCTCATTTTATGACAGGTTTATTAGTCCTCCACAAATAGAATTATTTTTTTTCTTCTCAATGTTGGTGATCAAGGTAATGTTTGGAAGTGGGTTTAGCCAGTTTTTGGAGATTCTATTTGTCAAAAATTAATCCTAGTTTTTCTTTAAAAAAATAATTTTTAATATAAAAAATAATATATACCTCGTTAGACAAGATATATAGATCATAACAAAATTTTCAATTTTTTAAATATGAATCCATACAAATTGTTTAAGTATAAATATTTCATTTTTTTAATAAAATATATATTTATTAAATGAGATATACTATTTTAAATAAAATAAAAAAGTGTTGACTCTGTGTTTAAAATGTTCTGTAAAACAAAACTTCTCAATAATTATATAAATGTAACTTACGTCATACAAAATTACCTTGGGGCAATTACAGAATGTATATGGTCCTTAACCATGTAGATTACTTGACATCATGATCAGTACAAAAGAACCAATACATGCAATGCTTTTAAAAATGGGATTGTTCACTACCAAATAATCAGATTAAAGATCTCCAATTCAATTGTTGGGTTAAACTCTATTGAACAGAGATCTCATCAGATATCAAGACATATTAATTATCAATTACTAATTAACAAACAGTGATCAGAGAAGATAATGCACTTTACATAACAAAAAAAAATACATAATTTACTAACATCCGATGCATTAGGAGCTCGAGCAGAGCTCCCATAATCAACTCATTCACCCAAAAAAAAAGAGACAATTCACCTCTGCCCAACATAGTTCAAAAAATTCGATCAGCACGACCTATTAAAAAGCACATTAGAACTCACTGCAAAGCTCATCGATCAAAACTTCAAAGGTCGCACGCTCGATTTCCTCTGCTGTCTCACCAACATTGCTCCGAAACCTCCTCCACTCGTCGCCCTCCCTTTTAAGATCCATCTCCACCATCATATCAATGGTGTTCATCACCACTTCTTTCCAAGACTCCAACCTCTTCAGCACCTTTGATGCCAACATTTCTTCATTCATCGTCGCATCGTAGCTTCTCTCTTCATCGATGATGTCTGCGACCAACATCTTCATGTCATTTGGTACCCTGTATAGGCAACACGTGCCTGATCGATTCAGAACTTCTCTAACAAACTCATCAGACTGCGCTTCAACACATTCGTCGCTGACACTTTCTTCTTCATCAATCTCATCCGCCATTCTTTTCTCTAGTTCAATGGGGTCTAGTTCAGCCAGTCTTTCAAATCTGCTTATCCTGTGTAATAGTTGCTGCTTTGCTCCTGTATTTTTCATGCAAAAGAGAAACTTTTTCTAATTATCTGAGAATGACAAAACAACAGTTGCTCTTGAGGTAGAGCTGACCTCAGTGAGAAAATTAAAATGGTACCAACATGCTTCATGTGCATTTTGAAACCAATGGAACACAAAGCTTCAAAGCAATAGAGTACACAGACCATGATATCTAGTGGGGGCTCTTGAGGTACTAAAAAAATATTATTTTTATCAAGTGTTCCAGACTATGGGTCCATTTGTTTTGGTGTAAAACTTCTGTTTTTTAGTACTGATTTTAATGTTTCTTGTTATTATATTTTTACATTCTTCTAGTTGAATAAATGAGATGTAATTGTATAAAAAAAACAAGGTATCTCAATTTTTTTGGGGGGGAAAAAAAACTAACATTATCATGTATCAAAAAAAAAAAAAAAACAGATAATGAAAATTAATTTCCATAAAGTAATTTGGGATTTAGTGTTCATTCCTTGAAAAAAATTAATCCATGTAAAATAAATTGGATCATATTTTTAAACCACTTGGAACTAAACGGATTCTATATCAACTATCAAGTAGATTATAGAAAAAAACAAAACCACAACAAAACGATATCCAAACCTCACATGCATCATAAATTTTTTTAAAAATTGTTTGGTTTCTATCAAGTGTGAGATCCCAACAAAGAGACAATAACAAGGGATTAAAAAAAAAGTACATACTCAGTACAGCTGCAAAGCTTTGCTGTTGTGGGTGGTGGTGGTGGTCCTCCTCCTCCTCCTCCTCCTTGAAGGGAGGGTCCAATACAGAGACAGGGCTGAACTGTTGCTTCTCTTCCTCCTCATCCTGGTACAGTACTCCCCTTCCTGGAGACAGCTGTCCCTGCTCAAATGAAACATATATAAAAAAACAAAAAAACATGAACAAATTTATTCAATTTATATTGTACAGGACAGTATATACTGACTAATTAACACGAGTTGGTTTTCATTTAAACAATATGTGGAACTGCAAAGGCTGCCATTAGTAGTACCTAAAAAAATGCTTGCTTTATTGGAAAAAATAAAAGAGGACTGCTTTATTTTGAAAGTTCTGCATTGTCTTTCTTTGTCAAATCATAAACACTTTTGTCTTAAATTATTGGTTATGTAGAATGGCATGATTTGAGAGTACTTCACACGATGAACTTGTGAATTTGAGAGAGGGTTTTTTCACATGGTTTTTAGCGTAGTACTAATTGGATAATAAATGATTTGGATTTGGCTTTGTTAATGCTCATTTTTATTCATCAAGAAATAAGAACATACATATTTAAAGCCTTGGACTTGCATTAGTACCTCAAAAACCAGCTTTTTTGGACAAACAAGAAAAGGTGGTTCCTTTAAAATGGCATGATTTTAGATTACTTCACATGTTGAACTTATGAATTTAACAGAAAATTTTAAGATGTTTTTGTTAATGGTAATCTGTTATTAATACTTTGAACTTGCATTAGCACCCCAAAAAAAATAATTCTAAAAAAAAAGGTGAACTCCTGTTTTAAAAGTTCTGCATTGCCCTGTCTGTGTTAGGACATAAATAAATAGATTAAAAAAAAACTTGAAGTCCTAAATCAGTACTATCTACAAATGACATGATCTGAGAGATCCTCACATGATTATATATATTATGCTTTAGACTTGGATTAGTGCCACAAAAGACCAACTTTTTGGAAAAACGAAAAGGGAAACCCCTTGTTTTGAATATTCCTGGAAAAAAAAATCTAACACTGGAAGACCTGAACTTGGTATCTATTAATGGGTATGACTTGAGAGTACTTCATATGATGAACTTATGAATTTGAGATATATTTTTTTTTATAGTACTACTAATTTAGTTGTTAATGCTTTGGAGTTACATTATTACCTTAAAAAACACAGTATTGACAAATGATAAATTTATGAACATATAAGAATTTATAATATAGTTGGCTAATATTAATTGGGCAATTAAAGCTATGGACTTGCCCAAAATACAAGGACATATGTTTTGTCTTCTCTTCCACATTAAAAAATAAATTAAGTTAGACAAACATGATTAGAAAACGAGGAAGAGATCTAGACAGAGGGAGACATAATCAGACCAACTTGAATAAAAAATTATCAAAAACCAAAGTTTTGGCAGATTATGACTTAAGATTCCCAAAATAACCCTACACAGTGATCACCATCACCAAAACTCGAGAAAGTTTTCATTAAAACCTTCCCAAAATCACGATTTCGAAATCCCCAATTTTTTTTTAAAAAAAAAACCCAAAATGCCCTAAAAAAACATTTTTTAGATGAACAAACAGACCTCGATTTTCCGGCGACCCGGCGACTCCGGCGGCGATTCGAACTCCAGCAACAGAGTCTCCGCCCCGCTCGAGCTCTCCGGCCTCGCCTCGGAAATCGTGCCGCCGCCCCCAAATCCGTCTCTCCTCCACCCCTCCTTGAAAACCCATCTGGGGAGGCCCTCCCTCCTCCGATTCCTCCTCGAGAACCTCTTTATGATCGACCCGAAGAGGCCGAGTCTCCCCTGCTTCACGTTCCGGGACTTCAGAGCCGCAACGAAGAGGAGGGAAGCCGTCCCCTTGTCGAAAGGCGTCTCCTTTCGAGTGGTTCTGGGGGGGTTCGAAGGAAAACTAGGGTTTTTCGAGGTGGGTGTTTTCCGTTTGAGCTGGAACCGACGCTCGTCGATGTAGCTCTTCAGGACGAACGGCTCTTGTTCCTCGTCCAAGAGCTCGTGAAGGTGTTTCGGAGACATTGAAGACCGGAGTCAAATAGGGGCTCCGATTGATTGGGATTCAAGACTCCATTGAAGAACTGAAGAAGAGAAGGATTTGTTGTTTTTGAAAATATGTCCTGCGTTGAGTCTGATATATAAAGGAGGGAGAAGATGCGGCGGAGTTTCAACCTTTAAATGCACCGTCTTTTTTAAATCCACCACATCAACGGTTGACACCGCATCATTGGGTTTTTTTGGTTTTAGCCCTCACATCCTTCTTATTTAGAAAACAGTCCTCAAGCCATTAACCCAGGCAGTTTGGTTAGAGGAACAGGGGAGGAATAGGTGGGAACAGAGGTGAGTGAATAAGGGAAAAAAAAGTGTTTGGGTAGAGAGAATAAGAAAATATAGCTATGTAAAATTAGATGATAATAAACTGGTATTTGTATTTCAAGTTCTCTCATGGAATTGTGCTATTCTTCCATTAGTATAAGGGGACTTACCTATCAAATCGCATATCATCACATCAAATCATATGTCATCACCTCTTATACATAAATAGGGTCCACATGTCAAATCAATTTTGTACACCTTATTCAGATTTTATTCCTCATCAACCAAACACTCTAACATTTATTATTACGTTTCCCAATGAGAATAACTGGAAACACAACCAAACGTAAAATCACTTATTTAATTGATAAAGTCAATAATTCATGGAATATGTATAAATCCTATAGGGCCCGTTTGGGGTGTGACATAAGATTATTTGCCCTTGATAGTTATACTGGAATAGATAACAATCCATGCTGAATAAGTAAATTTTTGTTTGGTTGTCTTTTCTGTTATTCTCATTGGGAAACGTAAAATTAATCTTTTTGTTGTTTGGTTCACCTTGAATAAAATAAGGATAAGTGGTAGATAAGAGATGGATAAGAGTGTATGACTTTTTAAATGACAATTATACCCCTGCATAAATTATTTGTGTTTGTAAATAAGTATAAGAGATATGAGTGTGGTATGATAGATGTGACAGTTTTTGGAATGTGTGCAGAGAGTGTTAGGTGAGATAAATATTTTAAAATGACAGAGAAGGATATTTTTATCCATTGGTATAGATAAGTCCTGATAAGCAATTCCACCATTTTCTTAGAATAGTTATCAGGCCTTATCCTATTTTATCCAGACATAACTATTAAGGTTTATTCTTGTCAAACAAACAGCTGTTTGGGGCTTATTCTACTGTATTCTCCCCTATCCACCCTTTATTCTCCACCCCAAACGGGGGGATAATAGTTTATGCTTCTATCCAAACGGACCAGTAGTAAGCAGAGTTGAAATGGTATATTAAAAATTAAAACAGGTCAACTGACTCATTGAATCACTTCATCAAATATAAAAATTCAATTATTATTTATCCAAACTGATTTTAGAGTGATGGTATTTAATGACATCTTGAAGACTAATGGTGTGCTTGGTTGCGCGATTTTAAACTAATTATGCAGGAATTTGAGTTTTAAAATTAATTCTGCAAGAAGTTTATCTCCCCCAGTTTTTAGAAATCGTAGTTTTTTTATATTATTTGTCTGAAATATGTGTCCAAAAGGCTGCTACAATAAAGCTGTTTAATTACACAATTGTAGAAATAGCTTCCTTCAATCATAAAAACTACACAATCGCACAATCAAATGTATCATAAAATACTCAACGACAGAAGGTGTGTAGTGTAGTGTATATCTCCTGAAAACTCCACATAGCATTAGAGAAAATGAAAAAAAACAGTTGGTTAATTGTGATATTGATGTAGTACAAGCCAAGTTGTCCTCGACGTTCAAGTTAGGCCTGTCAATGGGTCGCGGGTCGACCCGGACCCGACCCGGACCTGACCCGATAGAAGGCATAAATACCCGACCCGAAGGACCCGACAATGAAAATGGGTCGGGTCTGGGTCCACCCCGACCCGATCCTATGGACCCGATGGACCCGATTGACACAACCCAAATACTTTGTGATTCTTTTTATTTATGATCCAACCAAACATTTATAATTAAATATTGAATACTCATTTAAAATTTTAAGCATTTGAAATATTTTTACAATATTTTGACTTCACGTAAATGCGTAATAATCTAAACCGTATTCCAAATCTCATCTTATTAAATATTAAAAAATCAAAATAGTGAAAAACTGTTTATAATATATTACACTCTATTAAAAAGAAATAAAAATGAAGCCATTGTAGGCCTTTAAGAAGTTTATCAATCTCTCTTTGTCTGACCTACTTTTGTTAATGGGTCGACCCGACCCGACCCGAGACCCGATGTAGACCCGACCCGAAGGACCCGACAATCAAACGGGTCGGGTCCGGGTCCACCCCGACCCGACCCAGATCCGACCCGTTGACAGGCCTAGTTCAAGTTAAGAATCACTTTAAAATGTTATTTTTATAAAGCAAAAAAATGGATATGAATATTCAATACTTTTTTTTAATGAGAAAGGTGTGACATTTAATATGAAATTGTCACCACGTAACGTTTTCTCTAACCGTCTGTTACGTTTTACGTGTAACACGTGTTTGTGACACCGGTATATGAGAACTGATTATTTTTTTCTCCTAAAGATTAATTTAATTTTATATTATTATTATTATTATTATCAAAGAAAAAATCTATATAACCCACTATAAAGTATAAACTTTCCTGAATCTATATAATTCCCTGACTTTTCATAAAGTTTATATAACTCCTTGAAAACACATGTGTAAATTCAAATAAGTTCTTAAATTTAATTTTCGCTGATAAATTATGATTATTCTATAAATATTTTATCAGTTTAACCTTGGTTGAAAATATAGTATACCAAAAATCTCTTATGTTGTGTTAAAAATGTAAAAAATCATCTGTAAATGATGATTTTACTCTCCAAATAAAATTTTATAATCTATTCAAATGAGTAAAATAATTATTTACAAAAGGTTTTTCGTATTTTTAACAAATTATAAGGGTTTTTTAACATACTGTATTTTCACTCATAGTTAACAAAATAAAATATTTATATGATATTACTCATCTGTCAATGAAATTTTAATTTAAAAGGGTTTTTTAGCATACTGTATTTTTAGTCATAGAACAAAATAAAATATTTATATGATATTCCTTATCTGTTAATGAAATTTTAATTTAGAGATTTATTTAAATTTACATATATATTTTCACCGGATTATATGAACTTTAACAAAAATATGGATTTCAAACAGTTTACATAGAACTCTTAACGCGGTCGTTTTTGGTTGAGATGATCTCGACCGTCCGTTCGAGAAGGATCACATCGATCCAACGGCGGAAAATGCCGTTCACGTGCATCCCATCTAAAAAATCACACTCAGCCACGACAAATTCGAAAATCTCGCGATACGAGATGATGACGCGATGAACAGAGACACGGCATCGGCACGGCACGCGTGACCCGATGAAACCGCGATTGTCGGGTCATTTGACCCGACGAGACGATCTTTTGACGTTGACACGATCCGATACGGATTGCATCCTGACCGTCCGTTATCACTGATTACACAGCCCGTCTGATCTGATGCAACAGTACACCTCAACAGTTTCAACTTTAATTCAAAAGGCTGGGGCCCTTTTTTTGAAATAGAACTGGATATGAGGTCGTATCTATAAAATAATACGTATAATACACTGGGGATTAAAGGGTTAAAAAACATTTATGTCCTCCCTAACACGGGTAATCACATTTAAGCCTATGTCAAAGTTGGGGCAAGGAAAATGACACGTTCAACTTTTATTGCAGTCTCATTTGCCAATTTTTTAATTTTATTTTAAATTATACAATATCTTATTAAAGTACATATTATTATATGAAATGAATATATACTGAAATACAATAGTGCATTTTTTTCTTTAAAAAAATAAAATTGGTTTTACTCAATGTATTATGGTAGACACTATATATTATGATAATGCAGTATATACTGCAATGAGTATTTCAGTGCTTAGCTTGTTGGGGCAAACATATAAGTTTTTGGAAAAAAAACCAACAAATATTAACCTGACTCAACCTATAATAGTTAACCATAGTCCAAAACATGAAGCCCCCGTTTGTGTAACGGAATATGGGAGTATAAGGGTGGTATAAGAATGGATAAGAAAAATAGTTGTTTGTTTGAAGAGTATAACTTGATATTACTAAGCCAGTTTAAACGAGTATAATAGAGTATAACAATTCTAAGCAATCCCTAGGATAAGCTATACTCACCTTATCTATTCCCATGGGCCCACATGTCAAATCAACTTTTTACACCTCATCACATCAAATCACCAATCAACACCTCTTATACATCAATGGGCCCACATGTTAAATCAACTTTTTTACACTTTATTTATATTTTATTTTTTATCAAACAAACAACTCAACCTTTATTCTTACGTTTTCCAATGAGAATAAAAAAAATACAACCAAACAGAAAATCTTTTATTCTTGTAGATTTGTTATCTATGCTGACATAGTTATCTATCCAGAATAACTCAATTCCGCTATCCAAACGGGGGGAAATGAATACACTACCCCTAACTTATCGACCCCCCGCCATTTCAATTTCTCATTCTCTCTCTGTCACCCCTCTTTGACCCCACTAGAGCGATTTTCATCTGGATTATATGAAAAATGAGGGTTTCACTTTCCGTTGAGGTTTTGAATGAAAAATGAGTGAAGATGATTGAGAGAAGCATAAAAGAGTGGTGAAGGGCAATTTAGTATTTAACATCAATTAATATATGTTTATTATTGTTTATAGGAACTATAATGATTACACGAAAAAATGACATTAGAATATTTAGTTTGGATGGAAATTTAAACAAAGGTTGATGTGTGAGTTTTTTTTTACTTTTCAAGGACTTGTATATCAGTCTCAATTTTAACAGGGGCTTACACGAGATTATTCATGTTTTTGGGTACGTATACGTCTTTAACCCAACACAGAAAAGGACATGTCTTGGTTTTTGGTTTTCACAAATAAGGACAAATGAATTGTCACCGGAGAAAAGTATGGCTAATTTTTGTTTTTTTTCCGATCCTTGTTTTGAATGAATATTTTTTTTCTTCGTCAGTTGTTCCTGATTCCTATATCTGCAATTCTTTTGTAACAGAAAAGTTAGATCGGGCATTTAATGTTTTTTTTAGGTGGTCCAACATGTCTTGAGCATTAATTTAACCATCTTCAACATTTTTATTTTTTGTTTTTTTTATCTGTGAAAGTTTTTTATTTTTTAGTTGGCAAATCATATTTGGCTAGTGACACAGCTATCTGTTTTTTTTTTTTTTTTGACACAGCTATCTGTTTTATTAGATACCCAAGATTTTCCACATTTTATATGTTTCTTTTTCTCCAAAAAGATGCAGCAGGATAGCATCTATTAAATGTGAAGGTTTTCTTTCTAAGATTTCAATAACATGATCTAAAAATGAAGTTTATTATATATAGCAAATAAAATTGGGTTATTTAATAAAATTCACTTTTCATTATTAATAATGTAGTTGGGAGATAAAATATTAATGATATTAAAAATATTAGATAGCTTTTTTATGTCTTTATAGAGTGATAAATTTTTAATAAAATCTAGAACTCTCCCACTTTTAATTAAAAACCTTCTAATTGTCCATTTAAATAATATATATTTTATTTTTATGAAAGTACAAACAACAATAAACTTGAAAAAGTTTGGAATCTAGGCTAAAGAAAACTTCTAATGTAATCAGTGTTTTGATTTGTGGGTTGGGTTTGCAACCAGGGTTTGAGCGTAATATTTTTATTAAAATATTTCTTTTCCAAGTCACTTAAAATATAATCTTTTGAGATTTAGTGACATAGTTATTTGACCTTTTTTTATAAAAAAAAATGTTACGTTGAACCCTAGTTACAACCCCACATATAATCTGTGTTTTGATTTTTATAAAAAAATAGTATGTCAAAATATATGCTTACATAAAAGGTGGAAATATATATATATATATATTCATTGTATCGACTGAAAATTCAAATATGGAAAATTAAAAAATATTAACAATGTATGTACCTCTTTAATGTGAGTGTTTACGAGTTATTATAAGCCTTTTTAATACCATTTAAAGAATGAAACGTAATATTCCTTAATCCAATAGCCCTTTCTCTCATGTACAAGCTCAGATTGTTAAAACCTACCCTGTATTTCTCTACCACCAAAAAAACAAAAAGATGTGATCTCAATGTGTAATATAAAACAAGTGAACAACCTCCATCTCTTGTTCCTGTAAATCTCCTTGAACCTTCCCAGAAGGACCTCATATTTCATTTTTTTATCCTCCTTAAAAAAATGAAAAAAACAGCCATTGTTGTTTGTGCATGCATTCATTATAAACAAATAATAATGATCCTCACTGTCACTATATATGTAGATCTCATGCACATGTCTATTCTCTGTTTCTTCTCAGGTGGTTGTCTTATACATATATGTCTCTACTTCGTCGAAGCAGTCATGCACGCATGCAGGCATGAATTCCTCGTATTAATTTTATGGTACTTCATGTATTTTTGTCTCTTGAATTCCATATTAAATAATTATAAAACATGTTTTCTGTTAGATCTATACATGCATTGGATGCTCATAATTAACCAGTACTGGGGACAGTTTTATATTCATAAAATGTAAACATGTTGTCTGTGTTTACACACATGTCTAGGTGCATGTATGGAGTGGACAAAATTTGACGAACCGGATCTAGGTAGTGAGATCCGTCCACTCCGCTTTCTTTCTACTGGTCCCGCTCGGCTGTCGACGAGCTGAGACCTCAAATGTTGCAAATAAGGGGAGAGGGGGTGACCTGCAAAAGATTTTTTTACGCTCAAGTCAGCCGATTGTATTCTAGGGTTTTTTTTTTTAAAAAAAAGAGATTTTTCACATACCTCAATATAGGGAGAATTGATTCCCTATTTATTGAGTTGTTCTGGATGCTCTACAATCGACGTGGATCTCTCCGTGATTGAACGAACAGGGAGATGTCCCTCGATCTGGGGGATTCGATTCATTTGATGAGACTTGGAGAATCAGCATTGATAACCCCAAATCAAATATATTACTGGGATTTGATCTCAAATTTGACTTGAAATATTCAGGTTGTGGGATGTGAATGGGTTGACGGGTTGGACTCATGGATAATGGGCTATTTGGGCCGGGGCCTCTCACTAATCGGATTATGGGCTGCGAACACGTGAAGCATAGCCATTAAGCCCAAAAAATGGCTCCAACAATGTGTTAAAGAGTATTTTTCCCTAGCTACCTGATTTGATGTAAATTATCACAAACACATTTAAAAACAACAAAAATATACAATACCATGCACTAAAAATGTTAATAGTTTCTCTTTGAGTTCTAATTAAAAAAAATTAAAGTGCATCCAATAAATGACATATTAATCAACAAAATTAAAGTGCACCAAATAACCTTACTTTAACGTGGCATTTGATCTCATCACATTTACAAACTTCAAAATCAAACCCCCCCTACAAAAGTGTTATCCACCTTCCCCTTCCCACAAACCTCCCTCATCTTTTGCACCACCACCTCAACCTCCCCATCCTCCCTTCTCAACCTCAACCTCTTTCCCATCTCTCCAGCTCTCCTCCTCACCCCCTCCCCTCCCTCCCCCACCACCACTTCCCTTATCACCTTCCCCACCCTCTCCCTCTCAAAACTCCCCTCCCCACCACCACCTCTTTCCACTTCCATCCCAATACCAACCTCCACCACCAACTTCACATTCAACGGTTGATCGAGGTGCAATGGAATGCCGATGATTGGCACCCCGTACCTCATCGCCTCCACCACCGACCCCCACCCGCAATGTGTCACAAAGCCACCTATGCTAGGGTGGCTCAATATGGCCCCTTGTGGTGCCCAACCCTCCACAACCAACCCCTCTCCTCCCCAACCCTCTCCAAGAACCCGTCCGGCACCGCCTCCTTGACGGAAGTTTTCGCCCCTTTGTGGAACCTAACAACCCATATGAAGCCCACATTGCTTATCTCAAGCCCATATGATATCTCCTCCATCTCCTCCTTAGACATGAAGTACTCACTCCCAAAAGAAACAAACACAATCGACCCCCTCTCCCTCTTGTCAAGCCATTTCATGAACCTAGCACACTCATGATGGGCCTTGTCCATGGGCTCAGAGATCATGAGCCCCGTTGGGATGATCTCCTTCCCGGATAACTCCGAAAGGTACCGAATGTATTTCGCCTCAATCTCCTCGGCCGTCTTGATCAAAATGAAGGGCGAAGATCGATCGATGCACTCGTGGAACCTGTAAGAGTCTGAAAGCCCATGGGCCTGGACTCCAGCCTCTTCCTGTGTCTCTGAACCTGCCAATCGGAAAACCGAGGAAATTGGAGCCCATAGCCCATGGGCTTTCCAATGAGGTGGAGTAAATAGGAGACCGGGAGCGCGCCGGTGGACAGAATAAGAGGGCCGGGATCCCTAAATGGGCCGCAACTATGGGGGCCCATGGTTGGATGAAGTCATAGATCAAAAGGTCAGGTTTGAGGAGGCTGAGGAGGTCAGTGAAGGCTGGTTGGGAGAGGTCAAAGGCCTCTTTTAGGGTTGGCATAAGGTGGGGTGGGAGGTTCATGGTGGTGTGGAAGAGTGGGGGGAGGTCAGGGAGGGTTGGGAGATGGAGCTCAATGAGTTGGATGGATGGGTGGAGGTCCTTGTTTTTGTTTCTGATGGAGGTTAGGTTAACAGGGGTTGAGAGGAAGTGGATGAAGAAGTGATCATCCACCTTTGTGAGTCTCTTGGAAAGCTCAAGAAAGGGTGATATGTGACCATGTGCCAACCATGGTAGCATCACCACATGGATCCTTGTTGTGTTTCTTCTATGATTCTCTTCCATGGAGGCTTTGAGAAGGTTTTTTTTTGGGGGGGATGGTGTTTGTGTTTGTGTGCATGTCATGTGTTTGGGCATGAGGATTTAAAGGGTAGGAGAAGAAGAACAGATGTCATTGATGACATCATGATCAATATGAAGTTTAGCAAGCGAGGTTAGCCTTGAGAGATCTTGTCTTATGTGATGATTTGTGATGTGGCAGTGTTTTGGTTGTTACATGAGGCTGGTGGGGTTGAAATGTTGGATGGGTTAATTAATTATATGTTATAGAAAATTTTCAATTGGCTTTGACTTCTCTTCATTAATTGAATCTCACTAGCACCAATACATTCATGTCGTTTTACGGTCATGTTTACGGTCATGTTTACAATTATCATGTCTTTAATACAATATATGAAATTATCTAATACAATATATACTCTAATCTATCAATATATATTTAATTACAAAAAATGTAAGAGATTCATCTCCGTACATTTGAAATATTTGTAAATGGGTTTTGTCTACATAAATAGTCATTGAATTATGTCATCTCCGTCCATTTGAAATATTTGTTTAAGCTAAACAAATATAAAGTACGCGAACATTTTCAATTAAATTTTTTATGAAAAATATGTGTCTAACACATGGATTAATCAATAATTAAGAATTGAAATTATTAAGGATGCATAACATGGCATGACGTCTGCCCTAACTTAATGCATTAAAAAAAAAAATAGTAAGAATATTATATTACACATCACATGGTAGGGGATGGTTCTGATCATACTCGGGTTGACATCTTACCAACCCGGTCCTTGTTTTCTATTTTTTTTTCTTTTAATTTTCTCTTCCCCCACTTTCATCCCTCTTTTAATTAAATTCAGACATTATTTGTTTTGGATTTTTTTTTTATCAAAATAGATACGCGCCCACGTATTTCTAAAAATAAAGTAAAAATTACGTCACAACCCTCAGTTTATTCGTTGGGCAAATGGTGGAAATTATACCTAAAGAAGTTGTTTTATATAATTCGTGGGGACAAGTTGTGTAAAGTAATAGACGTAATTTCCGTTGAATAGATTCCTGAAAAACATGACATACAAAATGAACCTCATTCAATGAATCAGTTCATGATAAAAACAAGTGCATGCATGTGATACCTAATCAGTAGGCCTGTCAACGGGTCGGGTCCAGACCCGGACCCGACCCGACCCGGACCCGATTACACGTGTAATATACCCGACCCGAGTTGGACCCGACCCGGCGGACCCGAACAAACAAACGGGTCGGGTCCGGGTCCACTACGCCCCGACCCGTTGGACCCGAGACCCGATTGTTTTATTAATATATGCTCATATATTATAAGACTATTAGTATTAGTTGATACATAATTTTATTTCTTACTTAACTTATGTTTGTATCCATAAGTTCATAAATTATAATCATAATCATAACATTTTTTTTGTTGTGTTGATGTTGCAACTTGCAAGAATTTGATTGTTTAATATGTAATAAACTTAGTAATGTATTGTCATCGGTTTGTTTTGGACAATTAACTTATTAGCTTTTGAATTTGTATAATTAATTAGTTTGTTGCATGATTTATGTTTATTGTTTTAGTTAATATATTAGTGTTTATTGTTTTGAATGTTGTTTAGGTTAATATTGTTTTGAATGTTTGTATAATTAGTTATCTTTATTGTTTAAGTTAATATGTTTTTTATGTTAGTGATTATTGTTTTGGATATTGTTTAGTAATTCATTTATTTTTTTTGAATTGTATAAGATTATGTTCAAACATAGTCTCATTAATAATAATGTTTTATACAAAAAATTTCAAATAAAATGATAAAGCAAACAAATATATGAGATCTTCCTTTTTTTTTTTTTTTGCCAACCATCCGGGTCGGGTCGGACCCGGACCCGACCCGGACCCGACGGGTCCACATTTCCCCGGACCCGCCGGGTCCGGGTCCGGGTCCACATTTCCCCGGACCCGTCGGGTCTTGCCACGGGTCGGGTCCGGGTCCACCCCGACCCGACCCGGACCCGACCCGTTGACAGGGCTACTAATCAGTGTTGTGTTTTTTTCTTGGCCCCCCCCCCCAAAATATATATTTATTTATTTATTTATTTTTGGGTGCTGTTATACTCAGATCCATTTTCAGCCCAAATTTCAGTCTTATATACGCTGATAGATTTTTATCGATGCATATGCTCACGTTAACAAGGCATATGCTTCGAAAGAATTTTTTTACATTTTTTATAAATGCATCCATACAATTCACTGGAGTATATGCTTCATTTTTTTTTATAAAAGCATATACCTCATTAGATGAGGTATACTATTTTTAAAAATTCAAAACATGTGTACACTGGAATTAAGGCTGGAAATAGGACTGGATGTAATATTATCCAATATTTTATAGGTTAGTCATGAGCAAGTTTAAATCGATTGACTCATTCTTTAAAAAAAGGATTGTAGACGAACTAGGATTTCATTCATTTAATGAGATTTGAAAAATCAGCATTGATATCCTCAAATCAAATATATTGTTGAGTTCTAGTCTTAGATCTGACTTGAAATATTCTAGTTTTCGGATGTGAGTGGGTTGACAGTTCGGACTCGCGGATCGTGGGCCCTCATTAATCGGGTTATAGACCGCAAACACGTAGTATTATCATTGAGCCCGAAAAATGGCTCTAACAGGGCGTTAAAAGAGTATTTTCCCCTAGTTATCTAGTTTGATGTGAATTATCATAAACACATTTATGACCAACGATAATATACAATACCATGCACTAAAAATGTTAATAGTTTCTCTTTGAGTTCTAATTAACAAAATTAAAGTGCACCAAAAAACCCTACTTCACATGGCATTTGATCTCATCACATTTACAAACTTACAAAACCAAACCCCCCCTACAAAGTGTTATCCACCTTCCTCTTCCCACAAACCTCCCTTATCTTTTGCACCACCACCTCAACCTCCCCATCCTCCCCTCTCAACCTCAGTCTCTTCCCCATCTCTCTAGCTCTCCTCCTCACCCCCTCCCCTCCCTCCCCCACCACCACCTCCCTTATCACCTTCCCCACCCCCTCCCTCTCAAACCTCCCCTCTCCACCACCACCTCTCTCCACTTCCATCCCAACACCAACCTCCACCACCAACTTCGCGTTCAACGGTTGCTCGAGGTGCAACGGAATGCCAATGATTGGCACCCCGTACCTCATCGCCTCCACCACTGACCCCCACCCGCAATGTGTCACAAAGCCACCTATGCTAGGGTGGCTCAATATGGCCCCTTGTGGTGCCCAACCCTCCACAACCAACCCCCTCTCCTCCCCAACCCTCTCCAAGAACCCGTCCGGCACTGCCTCGTCGATGGAAGTTTTTGCCCCTTTGTGGAACCTAACAACCCATATAAAGCCCACATTGCTTATCTCAAGCCCATATGAGATCTCCTCCATCTCTTCCTTAGACATGAAGTACTCACTCCCAAAAGAAACAAACACAATTGACCCCCTATCTCTCTTGTCAAGCCATTCCATGAACCTACCACACTCATGATGGGCCTTGTCCATGGGCTCAGAGATAATGAGCCCCGTTGGGACGATCTCCTTCCCGGATAACTCCGAAAAGTACCGAATGTACTTCGCCTCCATCTCCCCGGTCGTCTTGATCAAAATAAATGGTGAAGATCGATCGATGCACTCGTGGAACCTGTAAGAGTCTGAAAGCCCATGGGCCTTGGACTCCAACAATTGCTTGTATCTTTGAACCTGCCAATCGGAAAACCGAGGAAATTGGTGACCATGGCCCATGGGCTTTTTAATGAGGTGGAGTAAATAGGAGGACGGGAGCGCGCCGGTGGCCAGGAATAAGAGGGACGGGATCCCTAAATGGGCCGCAACTATGGGGGCCCATGGTTGGATGAAGTCATAGATCAAAAGGTCAGGTTTGAGGAGGCTGAGGAGGTCAGTGAAGGCTGGTTGGGAGAGGTCAAAGGCCTCTTTTAGGGTTGGCATAAGGTGGGGTGGGAGGTTCATGGTGGTGTGGAAGAGTGGGGGGAGGTCAGGGAGGGTTGGGAGATGGAGCTCAATGAGTTGGATGGATGGGTGAAGGTCCTTGTTTTTGTTTCTGATGGAGGTTAGGTTAACAGGGGTTGAGAGGAAGTGGATGAAGAAGTGATCTCCCACCTTTGTGAGTCTCTTGGAAAGCTCAAGAAAGGGTGATATGTGACCATGGGCCAACCATGGTAGCATCACCACATGGATCCTTGTTGTGTCTCTTTTATGATCCTCTTCCATGGAGGCTTTGAGAAGGTTTTTTTGGGATGGTGTTTGTGTTTGTTGTCATGTCATGTGTTAGGGCATGAGGATTTAAAGGGGTAGGAGAAGAAAAACAGATGTCATTGATGACATCGTGATCAATATGGAGTGTAGCAAGATCAGCCTTGATATTTGTCTTATGTGATGATTGTGATGTGGTAGTGTTTTGGTCTGGTGGGGTTGAAATTTGGATGGGATATTATCTGTTACATATGTTATTTTCTTCTTGTAGATTCAGTAGGAGTTTTTCAATTGGCTGTGACTTCTCTTCGTTAATTGAATCTCACTTGTTTTAATACACTCAGTTTGTTTTATAATCATATTTATATTTATCATATCATTAATATAATGTATGAAATTACTAAACACATTCTATTATCTCATCTATTATCTCAGTATATATTTTATTCTAAAAAATGTAAAAGATTATATATTCAATTTGTATGAATATGTACATCATTTTTTATTAAAAAAAATCAACACACATGCGGACTATAAGTGAGGTTGCAAACAAAACTGAATGCATCATTTCTCTTAAACAAAACAAAGAGTATTGTATAAAAAAAAATCAACACACATGCGGACTATAAGTGAGGTTGCAAACAAAATCGAATGCATCATTTCTCTTAAATAAAACAAGAGTATTGTTATACTCAGTCGACAATTTTACAGCGTCGTGTATCTCGTTAGCTAGTTGTTTTCACTGTAATAAAATATATATCTGGATTGTTAGAATTTTTTTTACAAGTTCTATGATAAGCCCATAGAGTATGTAATTTATTTATTTTTCATAAAAATATATCTTCCATTAAATGAGACATATTAAAAAATAAAAAAAGATCTATTGTATTTTAGACTGGAACAGGTTTAGAGTAATATTTTCCTTCAAGGAAAGTGTGATTATCATGGACATTGAAGGTATATTAATTGAACTCTTAATTAAGGCATGGGTATTAGGATATTTAAAAATGGATGAAAAGTATGATGATTCGGATATAAATCACATACAGTGAAAAGATAAAATTTTTAACTTTGTCCTATGAAAATGTAGTATCCACATATACTACAGATAGAGCATCTCAACTAAAGCCCCAGACACAATGTATACAAGTGCAAAATGTGACATGTTTAGACCCTATGAAGATCAAACCTTTTATTATACTATAATACATAGCAAAGCCTGTGAAGTTCAATTTTTTTATTTATTTATGGTCTTATACACAAGTGGGGAAAAATTGTCTTTGGTGGTCTACATAACTAACAAGCTTAGGCCTTGGTTATGGCGGTGTGAGACGTGATAAATCCATTTGGATCCGCGATTGAGTTCTGTTTTTGTTGAAGTAAAAAGTCATACATTTTCAAGCAGTACCAAAAGAATATTAATTACAAAAGTTATTATAACTTTTAACACAAAAAATATATTTTTAAAAAACAAAAAGGTGAGTTTCCTTGCAATTGAGTATAATTTTAAGCTATTTTATACATAATCTTAATTTGTAAATGAGTTTTATCGACATAAATAGTCATCCAATTATGTCGTTTCCGTCCATTTGAAATATTTGTTTAAACTAAGCAAATACAGAGTCATGCAAACATTTTCAATTATTTTTTTTATGAAAAATTAAATTTTTTATAAAAAAATACGTATGACCCATGAATTAATTGATAATTAAGAATTAAAATTATTAAGAATACATGGCATGAAGCCTACCCCCAACTTAATGCATAAAAAATATAAAAAAATAAAAAACTTTTTGGTAAGAACATCACATCACCCACGTGAATCAGTGGGTTGCCATGCACACAGTAGGAAATGGTTTTGATTAGACTCGGGTTAACATCTTACCAATATGGCCTTGTTTTCTATATATTTTTCTTTTTCTCTCTCCCCCACCTTCATCCATGTTATTGATATTTTTTTTCTGGAATAGATACATGCCCACAGTTTTCTAAAAGAAACCATCAGATCTTATGATAATGTTATTTTATATAATTTGTGGGGACAAATTGTGTAAAATAGGAGACATCATTCCATTGAATAGATTCCTGAAAAGCATATGGCATACAAAATGGACCTCATTCAACTGAATCAATCCTTGTAGTAAGTGCTAAAGTTGGACCTAGATCATTCAAAACCACCACCTGATCCAACAAAACCATTAACTAATCATTCGAGGTCACTTTTTCTTTTCTTTTTTTTTTTTTTTGGGGGGGGGGGGGGGGGGTTAGGCTAAAAGGATGCAGACATGAAACAATTGGATAACTGAAAGAGATCTATAAAAGCCAACAATTTTATCAATAAAATAATGATTGCATATGATTTGCTTTAATAATTCATTGCAACATCATCAATATCATTAATAATTCAGTTAATATGAATAATAAATATTGTTAATAAAAGGCATTGAATAATTCCACCCATTAATGAATAGTGATTACTTATTAATAGTGATCAGTTTAGATAGTTTCTTGGTAGGGTTCCGATCTCTTATTGGCCAGAATTTTGTGTTAGGATCCGTAATGCTTTTTTTTAGAGACATTAAAAACTACCTAGCTTTAGTTTTTAATGGTTGAGATTTATATAGTGAGTCTCATTTTTTGCTTTTACGTTTTTGCTCAACATTATATGCTACCATATCCCACACTTCATTTTAGATGGTTTAGATTTATTAAGTGGGCCCCACCTCTTCCTCTTTGTTTTTTTTTTTACTCCATGTTTTTTTAACTCCATGAATGTCTCTATGGATATGCAAATACATGGAGTGATGCATGATATATAAAGACATGAACCCATTTCCAGGACAAAGTAATATTTAATGTGTATGACCCTTTTGATCAATGACAAGAATAGTACACAGATGAAGATGACTCATGCAAAACTCCATGTAATTTACATTGTTTTAAATAATAATATATATTAAGGTGACAAATTAGTTTTTTTATATACTTTGTGGGGACAAGTTGTGTAAAGTAATAGACATAATTCCATTGAATAGATTCCTGAAAAACTTATGGCATACAAAATGGACCTCATTCAACTGAATCAAATACCTTATCAGTTGAATCAATTCCATTGGTAGGGGTCGGCAACGGCCTGGCCCGGCCCGTTGAAACAAGTCTCAGGCCCGTGGCCGGACGGCCCGTGGAAAAAAGGCACATGCCCTACCCACAGGCCCGGGCCTTGGGCCCAAATTTTAAACATCTTATTTTTTATTTTTTTATTTTAAGTTATTAATTTGTATATAAATGTTAAAATAACACAAAATTGAAATATAATATTGAGAAAAAATATTTACATTTATTGAATTTTTAAAAATTAGAATACTAAATGAATTAACTACTTAAAAACTAAATAACTACATATATATATAAGTAGGTTGGCACCTACATAAATGTCAATGATTTGAATAATTTAATCACAATTCAAATAAAAATTACATAAAATTACATATAACACATTTATTGTATTACCACCACGGGTCTACTGGCCAGTTTGGGCGGGCCGGGCCCGGGCCCCATAATCTTGCCCAAGTCCGACCCGCCTATAAACGGTCTCGGGCCTCGGATTTTTTGGTGACCCTTACCTGATCCAACAAAACCATTAATTAATCATTCCAGGTCACTTTTTTTTTGGTTTTTGATGCTAAAAGGATGTCGACATGTTCTTAAAACAATTGGATCACTAAAAGAGATCCATAAAAGCCAACAATTTTGTCCTTAAAGACAATGATGGCATATGATTTGCTTTAACAATTCATTGCAACATCATAAATATCATTAATAATTCCATCAATATGAATAATAAATATTGTTAATAAAAGGCATTGAATGATTGAATTCATTTTTGACAATATTGATGAATAATTCCACCCATTAATGAATAGTGATTACTTATTAATAGTGATCAATTTAGATAATTTCTTGTTAGGGTTCAGATCCTCTGCTAAGATTTTGTGTTAGGATCGGCAATACTTTTTCTTAGACATTGTCACATGCCTCGCTTTAGTTTTTAACGGTTGAAATTTACACAGCGGGTCTCACTTTTTACTTTTAATTTTTGCTCAACATGGACTTCATTTTGGATGGTTTAAATTTATTAAGTGGGCCCCACCTCTTTGCTTTTTTTTACTCCACGAATGTCTGTATGGATATGCAATTACAGAGTAGTGTATGATATATAAAGACATAAACCCATTTCCTGGACAAAGTAATATTTAATATGTGTATGACCCTTTTGATCAATGACAAGAATAAAGCACAGATGAAGCTGACTCATGCAAAACTCCATGTAATTTACATTGTTTAAAACAATAATATAAATTAAGGTGACAAGTTAGATTTTTTTTTTGTCCCAATAGTTTTTCAAAGATACTTGGTGATTTTTTTTATATTTTCCTAACAGTTTCACATCAGCCTACTTAGTCATTTAATCAACCACTTCATTTATAAAAATCAGTCACATGAAATTTAACTAAAACCACATAGAAGAGCAAATGAACTTGGTTAACATTGTCAGTTAGCTTTGGTTTATCAATTTCAAAAAAAAAAAATGTCAGTTACATAATAACATTACTCCCATAAATAGTCTGTCCACTGATTTTGTCTCCATCAAAATAAATAGGGTTTTTTATTTTTCAGTCCCCACAAACCATAGGATTTAGTGATCGATCCCTTACTTCTTTATATTTTGGTTTTATTTCCCAGAGTTTTGGTTTTAGTCCCTGGGAGGGACCAATCCCTAAATTATTTGGTTTTCTTTTTAATCCCTGGGAGGGACTAAAACCGAACATATCCTTTAAATCTAGGGACTAAAACCAAAGTGTGAAGAAGTGAGGGATCGATCCCTAAATAGATATGTTTATAGGGACTTAAAACTAAAAAACCTAAATAAATATAACATCCAACATGGGCCACTCAAACTATTGAAATCCTAGGACCATGTTGATGTTTGAAAAGAAATATTTGGGATTTCCATAAAGAAGAGCATCAATAGTCTTCATTTTCTTGACAATCTGCATTGAAAGTAAATAGCAAAGAGTGTTATTACACTCAGTTTTTTTTCTCAGTCTAAAACACATTCATATACACCATGTTAGAAATCCAGTGAAGCATATATCTCGTTAAATGTTGTATATACCACATTAAATATTTTCTTACACTTACTAAAAATGGGTTCATTCAACTCGAAATGGAGCGATATACATTTTCTATCAAAGCATATACCTTATTAGATGATGTTTACTATTTTAAAAAAATGAAAACATGTGAGGTATGAGTTTTAGTTGGTGATTGTGACTGAATCTAACATTTTCCAATAGCAAAACATCATATTAGAATTAAAAGCATTTTATATTGGTGTTTTATAATCTGTTAATGCATTACTTTGTCCATGATCTTCAACATCAATGTTATTCGAGGCTTGCCGGTTATGATATGTGGAGTCGGTATGTTGAGTTATTGAGTTTTGTTGAAGTAAAGACTGGAAGCTTGTATGTTGTGGCTCTCCATTGGACACCCATGGTGATAAATTAGGCATACTATTTTCCTGTAATTATATCAATAAATATATTTAGTTACTAATATGATATCTATGAATACATAGAAATATTTTTAAAAAATACTTACAAGATAGGTATTGCACATCAATGGATGACGATTGGCTATTACCACCCACATAAAGCATGTGAGGAGGTACTTGTACACCCTACAAATTTAACATTATTTTAAGTAAATAAACCAGTTCATTTTAAATTTAATTTAAAATTTTAAATGTATATATTAATGACATTAATGGAGTAAAAAACAACAAAGAGATGGGGCTACATAATAAATCTAAACCATCCAAATTGAAATTTGGGACATGGTAGCATATGATGTTAAGCAAAAAAGTAAAAGTAAAAAGTGAGATCCACTATATAAATCTCAATCATTAAAAACTAAAGCTAGACATGTGACAATCTGTAAGAAAAAATATTGTAGATCCTAAACACAAAATCCTAGTAGAGGATCCGAACCCGCACCTATTCTTCATCTTCCACTCCTTTTAAAATCTCATGACCTATCAACAATGATTCATGTGTGTTTCCATAGAGAACGAAATAATAGAGATAAAGATTCATGTGACCATGCTACCATGGTTGGCCGATGAAGCGGAGTAGCGGATTGACAAGGAGGAGGTGATCTGGCAAAGAAGAAGTTGTGTTTCACAAAACGTGGTGTGCAAAAAAAATTTAAAAATCTTAGTATGCAAATTGAAGGGTTATGCAAACAGATTTATGAGGACAAATAGAGATACCCCCATCCTATTTTGGTAATAGTTAATCTGGGTCATTGCGCTATGGCCTGACCCGGCCAAAAATAACTCAACCCAAACAAAATATCCAACCAAAAATCTTCTCCAACGCATTATTTCCATAGGGCTAGTTTGGCGAGGAGTTAATGTTTTGAGGATAAATTGTCATAATTTACTTTAAAATATCAAGCTAAATAGTAAGTAAATATAATTCACTTGTTTCGAGTTTCTAACTATGCTATCTTTATGTAGTTTAACTGTTATTGAGACTGTCTTGAGCACAAATCTCTTGTAAACATGTGAGGTCTGAGTTATAGTTGGTAAATGAGACTAAGTCTAATATTTTCCATTAACTAATCATTCGATATCACTTTTTTTTTGAGTTTTTGATGATAAAAGGATGCAATCGTGTTCTTGAAGCAATTGGACCACTGAAATAGATCTATGAAATAAATAAAATTCAATATAGAGACTTGAGACAAGCGTCTTCGTAGAAGCTAACAATTTTGTCAATAAAGACACAAATTGCATATGATTTTCTTTGATAATTCATTGCAACATCATAAAAAAAACATGTTCTTTTGGTGCTAAAAGGATGCAGACATGTTCTTGAAACAATTGGATCACTGAAATAGATCTATGAAATAAATGAAGTGAGAATTCAATGTAGAGACTTGAGACAAGCATCTTCGTAAAAGCCAACAATTTTGTCAATAAAGACACTTATTGCATATGATTTTCTTTAATAATTCATTGTAACATCATAAAAAAAAACATGTTCTTTTGGTGCTAAAAGGATGCAGACATGTTCTTGAAATAGTTGGATCACTTAAATAGATCTATGAAATAAATGAAGTGAGCATCCAATGTAGAGACTTGAGACAAGCGTCTTCGTAAAAGCCAACAATTTTGTTCATAAAGACACGATTGCATATGATTTTCTTTAACAATTCATTGCAACATCATAAATATCATTAATAATTCGGTTAATATATGACTAATAAATGTTGTTAATAAAAGATATTGAATGACTGAATTCATTTTGACAATATTGATAAATAATTCCACCAATTAATGAATAGTGATTATTATTAATAGTGATCAATTTAGATAGTGTCTTGTTAGGGTTTGAATCCTCTGTTGGGATTTTGCGTGGACTAAGATATGCAATACTTTTTTTTAGAGACTATCATGTATCTGGCTTTAGTTTTTAATGGTTGAGATTTATATAGTGGGTCTTGCTCAACATCATATGTTGCCATGTCCCAGACTTCATTTTAGATGGTTTAGATTTATCAAGTAGGCCCCACTTCTTTGCTTTTTTTTACTCCATGTTTTTTTTTTACTTCATGAATGTCTGTATAGATATACAATTACATGGAGTAGTGTATGATATGTAAAGATAAAAGCACATTTCTAGGACAAAGTTATATTCAATATCTGTATGACCCTTTTGATCAATGACAAGAATAAATCACAGATGAGGCTCACTCATGCAAAACTCCATGTAATTTACATTATTTAAAACAATAATATATATTAAGGAGACAAGTTAGTTTTTTTTTGTTATTGTCCCAACAGTTTTGCAAATATACTTGATGATTTTTTTTTGTTATCCTAATAGTTTTACATCAGCCTACTAAGTCATTCAATGAACCACTTCATTTATAAAAAATCATTTCACATGAAATTTAACTAAAGCAACATATGTAGAAGAGCAAATGAACGTGGTTAACATTGCCAGTTATTGAATATCAGTACTCCCATAAATAGTTTGTCCACTAATTTTGTCTCCATCAAAATAAATATAGCATCCAACCTAGGTCACTCAAACTATTAAAATCCTAGGACCATGTTGATGTTTGAAAAGAAGTATTTGGGATTTCAACAAAGGAAGAACATCAATAGTTTTCATTTTCTTGACAATCTGCATTGAAAGTAAATAGCAAAACCTCATATTAGAATTAAAATCATTTTCTACTAGTGTGGTATAATCTGTTAATGCATGCATTACTTTGTCCATGATCTTCAACATCAATGCTATTCGAGGCTTGTGGGTTATGATATGCGGAGTCGGTATGTTGAATTACTAAGTTTTGTTGAAGTAAATATTGGAAGCTTATATGTTGTGGTTCTCCATAGGACACCCATGATGATAAATTATACATACTATTTTTTTATAATTATATCAATAAATATATTCAGTTACCAATATGATATTTATGAATACATAGAAATGTTTTTTAAAAATACATACAAGATATGTATTGTACATCAATGGAAGACCTTGGCTATTACCACTCGTATAAAACATGTGAGGAGATATCTGTACACCTTATACAAATTTAACATTATTTTAAGTAAATAAACCGGTTAATTTTAAATTTAATTCAATATTATATATAAATTTAATATAGAAAATTTAAATTTATATATTAATGACATTCATGGAGTAAAAAAAACATGGAGTAAAAAATAACAAAGGGGTGGGGCCCACTTCATAAATCTAAATTATCCAAAATGAAGTTTGGAGCGTGACAACAAATGATGTTGAGAAAAAAAGTAAAAATAAAAAGTGAGACTCACTATATGAATCTCAACCATTAAAAACTAAAGCTAGGCACGTAACCGTCTCTAAAAAAAACTATTACAGATCCTAGCAACAAATTCCCAACATAGGATCAGAACCTGAACCCTTTCTTGTTATAAGTGTAATAATGCATTCTTGTTATAGGTGTAATAATGTGTTCTGGTCGTGATAACAATACTAACATCTTTTCTTCATCTTTCACTCCTTTTTAAAGCCTCATGACCTACCGACAATGATTCATGTGTGTTTCCATGGAACAAAAGAAGAGAGATAAAATATTCATGTGATCATGCTACGAAGTTGCAAATCAACAAGGAGGAGGTGATCTGGTAAGAAGAAGTTGTGTTCCAGAAAATGGGGGTGTGCAAAAAATCCCCCTTATTAGTATGCAAATTGGAGGGTTATGCAAACAGATTCATGAGGACAAATAGAGATACCCCGTATTATTTTGGTAATAATTAATTTGATCATTGCACTATGGCCTGACCTAACAAAAAACAGATCAACCCAAACAAAAGATCCAACCAAAAATCTTCTCCAACGTAATATTCCCAGAGGGCTAGTTTGGAAAGGGTTAAAATTTTGATGATAAATTATCATAATTTTAAGGGATAAAATGTCTATCAATTTTGTCTTTATTCACATTTGTCAAAATTTTGATAAAAAGTAGGGATAAATATTATTCTAGCTTTTAGTGGAACAAAAAATCATCATTTTTATTTCAAAATCAAGACAAATGCTCAGCTCGTTTGTCTAATCGAACGAGCCTAGACGAGCTTTAATCGAGTTGAGCCTGAGCTGCTTGGCTCGTTTGCCAGCCCTACGCGCGCGCTCTGGCTCGGATGGGGTTGCAAGGCATAATAATAATAATAAAATCATGTATATATATATTTAGGGTTGGGGTTGCAATATGAATAAAATTGTTTGGGTGGGGATACAAACGGGGTGGGGAAACAGTTAAAAGGATGGAATTAACAGCCCCCCTATTCCCGAAATACCCTCCCCTGGAAGTCGAATTTCACAAATAATACCCCAACAAACAAACCCAGTCGAGTTGAAACACCAGAGAGACCCAGTGAGAGAGAGAGAGAGAGAGAGAGAGAGAGAGAGAGATGAATTGGGTTCGAGCAGATCCTTCAGATTTCTCTGGGACTCTTCCCCAACCCAGAAGGCATTACCTCTCTCTCTCTGTCCCCCTTCAAATCCATCCATACATGCAAAAAAATCGTTTCTTTATGTAGTTTTTTTTGTTGAATTAGTGTGATTTATGTGATTCGCAGTGGTCATACGGCGGTGAACGTGGGGAAATCCATGGTGGTCGTCTTCGGAGGCCTCGTCGATCGGAGATTCCTCAACGACGTCACCGTCTATGATGCGGGTATTGCTTCCTTCTCATCTTCCACTTCGCAATGTTTATTTGGATTCTGTTCGATTTGAAGTGGTTTTGCTTTTCTGAGTTTCTCGATTTTCTCAGATATATGAATGTGGTTCTTTCTTTTGCTGCAATTTAGTCATGTTTGTTGACTTGGGGTAATTGAAGTGTAGTTTTAGTTAATTGAAACTGTGATCATGTAGGTTGTTAAGTTAGTGTATTTAATATTGATAGCAAAAATCTGTAGTTTGTAATGAGAGTTTGAAGAAACCACTTTATGTAATGTAGCTTGAGTGTTGTTGCACACATTTTTTTTCCCAGCCCTAATTCCAGTCTCTTATGCGTCGATAGAAAATCCCCGGAGCATATACTCACATTAATGAGGTGTATATATTTCTATAAAAAAAATTTACATTTTCTATAAATGCATCCATACAATTCATTGGAGTATATGCTTCATTTTTTATAATAACATATGTACCTCATTAGATGAAATATACTATTTTTAAAAATTCAAAACAAGTGTAGATTGATATTGGGTTTGGAAAAGGGGTTGTTCGTAACATTATCCTTCTTTCAATGTTTAGACAATAGGATCATGGTAAATATTAAATTAGTGCATCTATACATGCTTTCAAACATCCCCATCTCTTTGAAATTTGCCATACTTGTCAACCTATAGAAACTACTAAACAGGAAAATATATTTGGTTTTCAAATTTCTTTTCTCATCTTTTAAGTTGTTGCCCAGTTCATCACATTAAATATGCCTATTGAGAGATTGATCTCTTAGTTACTAATAAGAAATTGAGGATGTATCAACCAGACTTAACCTTTTTGGACTCATTCCAAGTATTCAACCAATGTTTTTTTTTCTAGTGACGAGGAACACCAATATTAGTGGGGAAAACCCCATATGTTCACTCACAAACCCTGTGTATCAGATAAGGCTGGAAGGATTCGAACTGCAAACCTATAGGGAGCAAACCCATAGCTCTGACCAAAGAGCTAGTCCCAGATGCACAGAATGTTTTGTTTTAATAATATCATCATTTTCAACTACCAAAAGAACTATTTTTCACAACAAAGCTGAGTTCAAAACACGGATTGATCAGAGGGAAGATTGGAGACGCTAAACAAACTATCATGTATAGGATAAAATAAGTTGTACATTTAAAAATTTAATTTATACAGAAGTGTGGTGTTTCAGAGTTGTTAGTCGTTGCATCGTTTGATGCCACCCATCTTAAGCAGAAACTGCACCAGTGCACATGTTCATGGTTTATGCATATTTACACTCTTTTTTCCTCTTGTTGTATGTTTCCAGAAAATAAGCTATGGTTCACTCCAGAGTGCACTGGCAGTGGTTCTGATGGTCAGGTCAGCCCAAGTCCCCGCGCATTCCATGTTGTGGCTGCTATTGATTGCCATATGTTTGTCTTTGGTGGACGTTTCGGTAATAAAAGGTTTGCACAAAATTTTCATATTTTTAAATGTTAAATTGGTCTTCTTCTTTTTGGTGCACTTGGTTATTTCATGCTATTGACAGAATCTGACTTTTCAGGTTGGGTGACTTTTGGATGCTTGATACTGGTATGTACAAGAATCAATTTACTTTACATTATTTTGCGCTATATTGTACCTTGCAAAGGCATTTTTCTTTCCATCTGTGTAGTTCTCTGGGCAGTCAATAAATGTTTTGATTTTCTCAACTTTTTGCATAGAGGCACAATTCGTTGGGATTTCCATGTTGCATGTATCAGGTGCTTGAATCTTGTACTGAGGTTTACACACTATTTTTTTTCCAGCCCCAATTCCAGTCTCATATGCGTTGATAGAAAATCATTATAGCATAAACTCACATTAACGAGGTATATGCTTCGATATAAATTTTTCACATTTTCTATAAATACATTCATGCAATTCATTGGAGTATATGCTTCATTTTTTATACAAGCATGTACCTCATTAGATGAGATATACTATTTTTAAAAAATTCAAAACATGTGTAGATTAGAATTGGGGCTGGAAAAGGGACTGTACGTAACATTATCCTAATTAAAAGTATCATGGTCTCTAAAGTCTTCAGATTGTAAAGTAAACTCTAGCTACACATTTCATTATTTATTCATTACACACCTTTTTGTAGTTATGTATGATGAGTTTATCTTTTCTTGTTCATTAGCCATCCTATGTACATTAATCCATACTAGAAGGCCTTGATAGACATATAATCCATTTTCGGCGATCAAAGTTTTATGGGTTTATTTATTTTACACTAATTTCAAATTTTTGCATTCTGTATACGATCTCTTTCACAAGCGGAGGATGAAATGTGCAACATAATAAACCATTTTTATCTCTGCAGTGACTAATTTTTTCAGTTTTTGGCTACGTCATGCTACTTACAATAATCTCTTTGATAGGATCACATATCAGCTTGTCCTCCATTATAAAATCTGTTAAATTATAAATCATGGTATTCTATTGTAAAACTCCAAACATATCTGTTGTAATTTTCCTCTTATTATGGAACATATTATTTTTTTCAGATATTTGGCAATGGTCAGAGTTAACCAGCTATGGAGATCTACCTTCACCACGGGACTTTGCTGCTGCATCAGCCATAGGAAACAGAAAAATTGTTATGTGTGTTGTTCTTTCATAAATCCTTCTTTGATCCCACATGCTTTTTATAAAAAACATTTTAATCTTATATAAATATAATTGAACACAGGTATGGTGGTTGGGATGGGAAAAAGTGGCTGTCAGATGTGTACATCTTAGATACAAGTAACTTGCTTCCAGTTCCATATGATGTAATCTTGGTTTTAGAAGTCTGGGAGATGCCTATAATAAAATTTTCTTCATATGCATCTTTATGCAGTTTCACTCGAGTGGACGGAATTGTCAATTTCTGGGTCGCTGCCATCGCCAAGATGTGGCCATTCTGCTATTATGGTGGAAAAACGTTTACTTGTCTTTGGTGGCAGAGGTAGACTATTATTAGTCTATTACTTTTGTCCTATCTGCTCTTTTCTTAAGTTATCTATGTAGGGATCAGCACATTTTTTATTGAATCATTTTGAATTCCTTGCAATCCTTCCCTCCACTTCTGATTGTAATCTGCACTATTCCTAGCAATTCATAGATGGCATTTTCTTTACATCTCTAACTTCACAACAACTTTTTCTTCTGTCATTCCACTTTTTTCTTCCAGATCTATGCTAGGCTTTGTTTGTTTCAAATTTAGTTTTAGCTAAAATCATGACTTCATGCCTTTCAATAGGTGGCTTATTACTAAACATGATATGGTTTTTGTATAAATAATCATCTCAGGATTTCTCATTATTTATTCTAGGATAATAGTTATAGTTTTTTCCTTGTCATCTAGATATTGCCTTGAAATGGTGAATGGAAAACAAATTTACTACAGTAAGTCTTAGCTCATGACGTTCAAACCTAAAAGTCACTATTTGCAAATAATTAATTATGTGTAGTTTTTCATGATAGGAGGTTTTTTTATGAATTTATTTGTCTGTATGAAATCTTTCAATTTTGAATCTCTGTTTGCTACCGTTTTACATTTTTGTGGTGCTTATATCTCAAATCTTGTAGGAGGTGGTGGACCTATCATGGGTGATCTCTGGGCTTTGAAAGGCTTGATTGAAGAAGGTGGGAACAAAAATATTGCTGTTGAAAGATTTGTATAAGGTGTAAGGTGACACCTTATTAATCTTAAAGTTCAGAACTTCAGATAAAGTAATATAATGATTGTTACCCACGAAAAGAAAACATAATGGTTGCTCTTGCTTCTGAAAATTGTGTTCATCATCTTTAGACTCTTCTCTCCGTGTTTAGCTAGAAGAACAAAGATAAGAAAGATGATGGCAAATTCTGTATCCATGGACTTCCAAAAAAGGAGTGGAAAACGTAACAATGTAGATGGTGATGCATTAGAACATACTTTATACAGTCTGGTGAAAGATAATCAAACGAATGATTGACATTGGAGTTGGGAGAGATAGATTGGTTTTTATTTAATTTGGATGAATGTGGTTCTAATGGAAGTTGTATTTCACCATGTGAAGATTGTTGGTGTCTATCTAAGTATAACTAAAAAATCTATGCTAGAGAGGATATGCAATGTGATCTTCGAAGTTGAATTTTACTAATGTTGATTTGTGTCTTTGAAGCAATAACAGTTTTTCTATAGTGTGGCAATGTTAAATTGCTGCTCTAACTGCACCAATCATTTCTGGCAACTAATTGTTTTTCATTTTGTCTTGTTTGTGGAAGTAAGAGAATGAAACTCCGGGGTGGACTCAGTTGAAGCTTCCTGGCCAGCCTCCTTCTCCACGCTGTGGCCATTCTATAACTTCTGGTGGACATATTGTAAATCCTCTAATCTAGTCTAGTTTAGTCTAGTCTAATATCATCTAGAAGTTGGCATCTTATTGTTGTTGTTTTCAGACATGCTTGTATCTTTATCCTCTGTTGCATCTCTATCTGTTACAGTTCTATTAAATTCTTGGTTATTTCCAAGTTTGAGGAAAGGTTATATTCTGATAAGCACTCACACTTACAGCTTCTGGTATTCGGTGGGCATGGAACAGGTGGCTGGCTGAGTCGATATGACATTTACCACAATGACTGCATTGTCTTGGACAGATGTAAGTATGCTGAAAGGGTGGTATAAATTAATTATATGATTTCAAAAAAAAATGTTTGGGATATATTATATTGCCTTGAGCTGCTGATAGTGGGTGCCTGAGTGGTTCTCACCCAATAGTTTTCCTGCAAGATACATGTTGTATTTTATATTAGTTGCATTTCTTCTTGGATTAAATAAAACTTGAAAGTAATACATATAGCATGAATAGTTAATGTATCACCCACTTTTTTTTTACTAGGGAAGGAGTATGATCATTAAACAGTCAGTAATCAAATTAATGTTAAAGAATGTTAAACTTGTTCTAATAATCATTGTCAAGTTCTTGGTTCCATAGTCAGCCTTGATTCCCTGACATGAAACAATTTTTTATTATCAAATAGGACAGTTTCCACTATGCGTAAAAAACTTTGTACAATGATCTCTATTACTTGTAGCAGGGCCTGACATTGAATATGAAGAAATGGAATCATGCAAAGAAATGATCAATCTGTTATTAGTTTCTTATATTCATCCTTATTACCCAGTTTGAGGGATTGTAAAACATTGGTAAGCCTGTTCCTCTGAAAAAATTTCATTGCAGAACAAGAAGATCTACCTAACTTCCCTGCAGTTCTAAACATCTTGTATACGCCATTCATTATGAAGCACATGTTAGTCTATGCTCCTTTCAATCTCCTCCTTGTTCCTTCTATACTGCAGTGATCTTGTTTGTTTTATGTTCAGTGTCTGTGCAGTGGAAGCGCTTGACAACTATTAATGAACCTCCCCCTGCACGAGCATATCATTCCATGACTTGTATTGGTTCGCGGTATCTTTTATTTGGTGGCTTTGATGGTAAATCCACATACGGCGACATGTGGTGGTTGGTTCAAGAAGGTATTATTTTGTTCAAACACATTATAAATGAAACCATCTTTTTTATTATTACTATCTGCATTTTTGTTGTTGTTAATCGGAAATCTTGCAAACTATTAAACCAGGTTGTGCTTTATGATTTGTTTTCTACTGCATACTGTCCAAGACCATGGTTTAATTAGTCCTTGATTATACCTATCATCATGATGTGTCATCAAGTTTTTTTCTTCTGCCGTAGCTATTTTGAATAATTAAAGCAATTGTCAGAGACTTATAAATGTCCTTCAGAGACTTATAAATGTCCTCCAATACACTTATTCCTTACCACATCCTCAACTCCCACATGATTAGGTGTTTGTGAAACATTATAAGAGATCAACAAGTTTCTTGTGGTGGTGTGCCCTTGATGTTTCCAATTTGAGAAAAGATTCTTAGTAGAGACATTTGACCTTAAGAATCTAACTCTAAAGATGCATATGGAATCTTGTAATAATGCACTGTTTTATAGATATAATTGCAAAACTATTCAGCACCATCCCGTGTTGTCTTAGATGCCTAACTCTGAATAGCAAGTATGGTGCTCTAATCGGCTACTTTATCTGTTATTTTGTTGCAGATGATCCTATTGCAAAACGATTATCCACTCCCAGCAGTCTTTCTGAAAGCAAGCCTGTTCCCTCTTCAAATGATTCACCCCCGTTGGAACCCAAGGTAATGCAATTGGTTTTAGCATCTATAATTTTGACTTTATGAACTACTCTTTTCTCTGTCTATCTCAAAAGATTCATTCCAGGCTGTTGTATTTTATGCATGCTAAAGAAAAAAAAATTCTTACTCTAATATCTATTGGAAATTCAATAATGTGAGGTACATCAAACTCCATTACTACATTAATCATTATTATTCAACAGGGAAGCCAAAAGGAAGAAAATCCAATTGCAGAGCTACAGAAAAGACTACAAATTTTAGTCTCACCTGTTCCTAAGCTTGATTTTGTCGATGAATCAGTTGATGCCGAACTTATTGATTTATCATCAAGGCTGCTAGGGGAGAAGGCATCTAGTAATGACCATCTGAGTGCATTCAGGTAAGTCTTGGGGTTGATTCTGAATGACTTCTTTATTGGGTAATTTTGCTTTCAGTAGAAGTTCTTGTTAAAGAGCAATGGTGATGCAGGCTCTCCGTGATCATTGGGGAAAATCTACAGCAAATTCAATAAAGCTCAAGGAGCTGGCTCCATTGCTTCGAGACTATCAGCGACTTGTAATCCGTCAGCACATGTGAGCTTTTAGTTGATTTACCGTTAGTTTTCATGTTTATTTTTACAACAGAGCTTTTTATCTGTTTTATTTTCTTTTTATTTTTTGCAGTTCTTATCTTATTCTAATGCAAGTGTGATTGTTTAGCATGTTTAATGCCAAAGATATAAATGGCCTGAAATCTGTTATGATTGACTTGATGTGGCAATATTTAATTAGAAATCAATTTTTTGGAAGTGTATAATGAGAGTATAACCCAATGACTTGTGTGGGTCATGATAAATCAGCTCAGTATTTACTATTTAAACAATATTACTTGTTCATACCAATCTCCAAAATCACATTTTATAAGTGATGAAATATTTTTAGTTGCTCTAAGGGAATAATGGTTTATTCAGAAAAAGAAAAGGAGTGATGCATTAAACGAACTAGTGTGGGACAGTCAAAGCCAAAAAAATCTGCTTCCTTTATATCTAAGTTATAGCAACTATAATAGCATCAGTGTGGTGCAATGTTTGGTTTCTACACTAATCCAAGAAAGAGTCGGCCGTGTCTCTAAGGAAGAGAGATGAATTGGATGAGTGGTTTAGGATGTCAGATTGAAGGCTCTGGTTTAGGGGGAGAAAAAACCTTCAACAAGGTAGAAATCTGTGAAGTAACTTTCAGTTTAACAATCTCTAAGTGTACTACACTTCTCACTTGCACATTTCGCTTACATTAATCACATTTGTTCATCTTTCCAACTAACAGACTATTTCAGGGAGGAAATTTAATCGTGTGTTTATGGTGATATCTGACACAATTATTTCGTGGTTTATTTGTTGCAGAGAAACCATGGCATCAGAATCTCCATCTACACTTGCTAGTTCACCTACGAAACAGATTTATCGCTTTTACCATGTAAAGAATGCCTCTCAGGTAAGGATCTTAATTGTTTCGAGCATAGTTCAAAGTGTGGCGGCACGTACCGGTACGTGTGGCCGCACGTCCTGATGTGGCCCTCTCAGCGCACATCAGCACCCATGTGCTGTCCAAGTGCGGTCATGTGCGGCCAGGCGTTCGAACCCAGTTCGAACGGGAATTAAACGGCCCTTAGGCGTTCGAATCTAGTTTGAATGGGAAATCAAACGACCCTTCAGGCGTCTGAACCCAATTCGAACAAGATTCAAATGGCCGAACAGAATTCATACGGTCCTTAGGTGTTCGAATTCCGTTCGAACGAGGTTCAAACTCTCATATACTATTTTTTTTTTAAATGAAATATACAATGTGCTGCCGCATGTACCGTACATGCAGCCGCATGTACTGTATGCGGACCCCACCGCATATGGGGTCCGCACATGCTTTTTAAACTATGGTTTCGAGGGCTTCTATTTCTTTTTATTTCCATTTTGTATGATCCAGTTAACGAAGATGTGCATTTTTTTTATGGAGGCGAACATTAAGGACAAGGACTTCAACTTTCTTTGGAAGTGCGCTGTTGATTGATAGATTGGAACTAAAAAATGTAATAACTTGATGTTCTTCAAGTTAGGATGGTGGTAGATGTGATGATGTTATTGGTTACATCCATGTGATTATTTTCATTATTCCGTAACACAAGTAATTTAATGATGATTTAATTGGATTAACAAATGCCTTTGAAGAATCCAACATGTTTAATTATGTTTAATGTATGAAATAAGGATCATCAATTAGAATGTCCACCAGTAAGATCACTGTAGCACTGTCTCATCCTCTGCTGTTATTTATGGTATCAAGTTTTTGCATAATTGTTATGTATGGTAGATAATCATCCGTTTATTTCTTCTCTTCTTCTGTTGTAATTCACTTCTCTTCGGCTGATGCTTGCAGTTGCGTGTGGATGATATTCCAAAGCTGCTGAGTGAGTACAAGCAACTGCTTTCAGGTTAAAAGCTGGCAGCAGTATGTCAAGAGTGATCATGCACGACTTGGTGATCTTCACAAGGTCTGTTGTGAATTTTCTTTTATTTTAAAGACAAGAGATCAGGCATGCTACAATAATTTAATTTTATTAATGATAATTCAGTTCCATCAAGTGTTTGGTGATTTCAACCCCAGAATGTTATATTCTTAAAATGTCAGAATTTAAACATAGACAGTCAATTCCTTCCATATGGTGCTGTAGGGAACCACGTCGATAGGATACTTGTGTTTGATGAAACTCATTTGGCCTTCATACAGGCATATTTATCCGATCCAATGAAAGACTATGAGTACTGCCTCTCTGACTTTATGCAGTTAATTCAAATTTAATATTCTTACTCGTGCATTTGATGGATTTGTTACGCTATGTAAAATGTGGAGAGGTCATTGCATTTTGCTTGTCTAAGCACATGTATACATTCCATCTGTCACATATCAAAAGCAATAGGCAACAAAATTGAATAACAGGCAAAGAAATTCCAGAATTGATGAGATGGTTCTTGGTTACAAATCTGGGAAACATTTCACCGAAATTAGCATACACAAAGCCAAGACAACGACATACAAACTGGAAATTTCATGATCAATCATTTGAAGACACCCCAAGCCATCATGAAATAACAGTCAATAAAAATCAAGCCACACATCCTAAAAGAATTTGTTTTTTGAGAAAGCACACATCTCTGAAAAATTAGCACACCGTCTTAGTGAAGTGAATCAATTGTTTTGCTCAGCTCTTCCAGTCGTTTCATCCTCAATCTCTCACTCTCAGCCACCAACTGCTTGGCATCATCAAAAATAAAAGAAATGAGGGGGAGTTCATAAATATGGTTCTATGTTTTTTATCCATGAGAAACTCACCTCCATTAATTTTGTCAAGAGTTGAGCTTTCTCCTTGTTTTTCTCATTGAAGGCATCCAGTGCTTCTCGATACTCTTTTTCCTGTGATTTCATAAAATTGCAAGGTGTACTGGTCATTGCAGGATAAATAACAATAAACATGATAGCAACGTAGCAATCCAACAATTTATGACCAAGACTTGGATTATCCTTTATTTTATTTTTTTGAGTTTTAAACTTGGATTCTCCTTTATTCTTCCAATAACAAAAAATACCAAGCTATATAGTAAGTATATATAATTCACTTCTTTCGAGTTTATAACTATACTATCTTTATGTAGTTTAACTGCTATTGAGACTGTCTTGAGCACAAATCTCTTGTGATCAATTCTCAGGTTTTCTTTCTTTCTTTACTTCTCCCTTTTCCCTTCTATTGCCCTGTCTTGGGCCTTCAGGCCTTCTTTAACTGTTGATCAAGTTATAAAAGAACTACCGTTTTCCAAAAAAAAAAAAAAACTGCTATTGAGACAGACACCTTTTTGTGACAGCTCTGTCCAAGGGGCTTTAATTCTCGGTTTACTGCATCAATCTTCTTGCGTAAAGCTGATACTTCCTTTCTTGTAGGGTCTGCCAGTCCTTCAAGCTCCTACAGCAATTTAGAGTTTGAATATGATAATTAATATCTAAATCATAGAATGAAATAAATTGGAATGGCATTATATAATTGGGCAAACTAGACAATTTCTCAATTTTGAACATTTTGAATCTTGAATGGAACTGAATTTGGATGACATGCGGCTTGTAACCATATCCAGGAAGGTATCATTAATTGACGTAGTAGAACAAGTATTTTGTAAATAAGGTTATTAGCTAGTTTCGTTTATTCTGTGACTCTGTGAAGCTAATATGATAGATCAATAGTGCAAAAACTTTCATATTAATGCATCCATTTGAACATCCTAATTGCTTGTTATATCTGCAAAACTGGCTTGGTATATTGATGATAGAATCTTTGCTTAATCTTGAATTGACATGCTGATCTTTTGTGATTTCATTTTCTGATTACACTTGCTTACAGATCATCTGAAGTAAATGTTCATTTGAATTGGTCTTAATGCAGGAGGTGGATGATCCGATCAGGTTATGCTCTCAGACCAAACTTCTAGAAAACTAGAAAAATAGATTGTTTCTCCATTCCCCATTACCAATGCCCCCGTCGATGATATAAATAAACCTGACCCTCAGTTTGTACTTTAATCTATGTGGATGAGGTGAATATTTATGTTTTCAGTCCTTGTTCAGATAATGCACAATTTAGCCACATAAATACTTACCTCTCGAATTTCTGCCAAACGCTTGGTTTCTTCTTCTACGCGACCCAACTGAGTGAAGACCTTCTCGCGGACCTCCAACTTCTTCCTTTCGATCTGCTCCTCCTTTGCCTGGAAGGCAGAGAGTGCTGTCTTTGACATATCCCCCTCTTCCCTCTCTTCTTCTGTTGGATTCTCTCTGTGGCTGTGGCCCAAGTTTTTTACTCGTTGGATATGTTGGAGTTGCTGTTGCTCCAATGTCTGCTTTTGCACCTGCATCTTTGACCCCCAAGATCTTCTCTATAAGACTCTCTCTCTATTGCCTTCTCCCATCTTGCACATTTTATAACCAATGGAACCTTGAATATTCTTGTGCAAAGTGGAAATGACAAAAATAGCTTGTGAGTTATGCATTGATATATTTCATAACAATTTATGTTTATACATGTTTTATGTGGCTGTATTTTGTGATTATACACATGCACATACACAGTGACAGATACACACAATGTTTACATAATTGCTCACTTATTGTTAATTTTTTCATGTTTTGCAATCTTGATAGGCTTTGAAATTGGCCTATTATATTTGGTGGGGTGGTATTTTCTGAAGTTGTTATATTGGCTATTCATGGGTTGGTACATTAATTTTACGTTATTTTTTAAACTCTAGATAAGGTGTGACAGAATAGTGGAGACAAAAGGGCCTGTTCTGTTGAATCACCCTTGTCATGGAGGGTGCTTAATTTTGAAGGCTTGATTGAAAGGTGGGGGAGGGAGTTGTGAGGGAAATTAATGGAGTAGCTCCAAGGGCTCACCTACACAGAGAGGAAAGTGAGCCTTAGGGGCCAAGAAAAAGCATCTGAAAAGCTTTAAAAAGAATAAATTCAATGCATGATGGAATTGCATCATCATAAAATTCTCTTGCTTTTGTGTGATGTCTGCCTTTCTTGGATTGACAAAGGCAAGACATTGTGAGTGGCTGCTTGTGTTTGTATGTGAAAGAAGGATTGAAAGGGATCATGTGATCCATTGCCTTAAGTTTTTAAGGTGTGTTGTGTATCATTAGAAGTGATGGTGAAGCTGTGATGAACAGACGAAACCATCTTTTAACAGGTTGGTAGAGGTATCCCTTCTTCACTGAGAGGTCATGAGTTTCGGTAAGATAGCAGAAGAGAAGATTTAACCGAGAAAAAAAAAAGGTCTGATGAACAGTGGGTGTTTTTGGAATTGATACTTGATGGTGTGAATAAAGTGCAGCAGCTGTGCATAATGGAATCAGACATCATAACATTCAGAGGATGGCATGTGCTTTGTGCCTTTTGTCCATGATGCTTGCACTTTTCTTTTTTTTGTCCAATCTGGGGAAGGAAAATGTTAAAATACCCTTACTAACAATTTGGTATATATCTTGACAACTAACTCTATTTCTATGTCACAATTATAAAAAAAAAAGAATAATACAAACACAATATATTTATTTAATTATAAATATAAATCAAATTAAATAAAACACATATAATTAAAAAGGAAAAAGATATGTGTAGCTCCATTGCAACCCGTTTTACAGTTCAGTCTGTTTTTTATTTTCTATATGATTATATACTCATCATTTGAAGTGCATGTTATTATATGAAATGATGTAATGATGTATATACTGAGATACAATAGTGTATTTTTTTTTATGGTGAAAAAAAAAATTGAGTCATATACTATGTTAGAACCTATACGTTATGATAAAGTTGTATATACTGTTTTATCATAACGTATGGGCTGCAAAACGGGCTGCAACGACAGACTGCGTGTATCAGCGCTCAATTAAAAAACAAAACAAAAGCAATATCTATAAATATTATGTTACTAACTTAAGAAGAGAATGTGATTTGATTTTGGTTTTCACAATCAGAATCCAATCTAGGATACTATGATCAAACATGACTGATTGTGTTTAAAAATGAGTTTGGGCAACTTTTGAAATTTTACATTTATATGAATAATACTTGAATCAAATTCATTTTCAAATGTCGCAATGGTTTCAGCTTCTAAAGAAAATGAAAAACAATTTTTATTCATGAAACACAACTTTATAAAATCTAACAAAATATGTTTTTGAAAAAGTTATTTTCAAAATGTTTTTCAACCTCGTTTCCAAATGCTAAAGTTAAATTTAATATTGAATGCTAAATTATGAAAAATTCTTTTGAAACTTACTTTCACCATTAATAAATTACACTCGATCCCTTTAAAATGGACATCCACCCATTGTTGAGCTTTTAATATTCCCAATAATTCCAACTTAAGATTCCGGTAAGGTCAAGATCTTCACATGACTTCTATTCCAAGAGCGTCTCCTCATGAAGGTGTATCGTCCCAAATGGAGGTCAGCTGAACCGATGACCCATGCGTTGTGCAAAGAGTAGTCTTAGACGGTTCCACACCTCCTTTTCCATTGTAGGGTGTCTCTGGAATATGGTGCGGGCCTCAACGTCGATCGTCACACACCGACATTGAGGGACTTTGGGCGACTGACACGAATTTGTAGAGCCCAAGGAATTCTAAGCTCTACCATTTGAATCTCCATTCCATGGTCACGTGGTCGATTTAGAAGACCAGAAACGAACGGTTTTCAAAGGCTTTCAAGTATATGTAAAAAAAATATGGAGGCAGTGAGCTCTATCAGGGATTGGGGTTACGACATAGCTGGTGTTAAGAGGGCTTTAATCATTGAACAACGAGGATTGTTAGATATCTCATTTATGGATCTCCTAATCCAACCCCATTTAGTACGCGCTTATCTTTTTTTATTTATTTTTCTCTTTCAAAAAAAATAAAAAATCTCAGTAATTCCTATCCGTTGGATGGAGATCAGACGATCAATTCAGTCAACCAGTCTTCTATTAAATAAAGTCCATTCGCTGTGCGTTCTTTCTCGGATTAATAACCGTTCGATCTAAAATTGATTGATCAGAGATCAGTTTAGCTTCTCCTCACTCGGTCCCTATAAAAAATTAGGTTTTCATTTTCATTTTCGAATCCGAGATTCTCGAAAAAATAATAATAATAAAATGGAGTCCTCCTTCGAAAAGGTCTCTTCGATTTCAGATCCTTCGATCCATGAATCCTTTTTTCATTCATCTCTTCTTCGTCTCTGTAATTCTCAATAATCCTTGTTTGTTTTTCCCTAATTTGGGGTGTTTAGAATTTCTAGGGTTAGCGTTTCGATTGAGCTCTACAGATCGTCTGTAATCACACTAGGGTTTTGAAATTTCGGCGCCAAATTCATATCAACAAATTAGGGGGAAAAAGCCCTAGCTTTTCATTTTTGACAATCCTTGCTTGATCGAATCATGAAGACTCGAAGACATTCGCCTCCAAAGACGAATCGGGATCACCGTCGATCTGATCGGCGGGACGGCAATGATTACGTCCTCCGCGGCCGGGACCCGCCGTTCCAGAGCCTCACCCCGCCTGATCGGGACCGGCCCCATCAGAGGCCCCAGAGCCCGTGCAGGGACTACGGTCGGCGACCGGATCACCACAACCACAACGAACGCTCTCTCTACAATGGAGGATTCGCTCGCCGAGGCTCTCCTCCGCCTCAACCTATGATGAATGATGTCGGTGTTGTTAAGTCTGGACTGGATTCCGAAAAAGGCGCAGGCTTTCCGGCGAACAGGTCTTCTCCGGGCCTCAACATGTCATCGAATCTGCTCAAGAAACCCATATATTTGGATGACGGATCTGTCCGGACATTCTTTTCGCTGCCTGTGGATGGCGGGTACCCTTCGGAACCGGCCCCGCTGAATCCGAGCACCGGTGGCTTCACGACTGGTGTTGCGGGAGAGACGTACAATGGGTTGGATAAACGGAAGTTATATGCAAGGGAGGCGCCTTATTCTACCACCTTCGGTGGGAGCACCTCGTCCGGTGGTGGTGGTGGTGGTGGTGGTGGTGTGAAAGATGACTTCTCGAGCTCTTATCGGCACGGCTATCACTTGCCCTCTGGTGGGTTCAACAAATACAAGGATGAGTTGGAGCGCGATGGGTATGGTCAAAGACCTCTCTTTGGCCACCACCCTGACTCAAAGCCTTATCAGAGGGGAGATCTGCTAAGCCCTCCCCGAGATGGGACACGTTATTCAGAGCTCTATCGGACTGAGGGTGGAAGTCTTGACTATCGATCTGACAAGTTGTACAAGAAGATGTCTTGGGATTCTGGTGTAAGCTATGATGAACCATTGGAGTTGGGTTTCGCGGATCCTGTCAGGGATAGAATCAATTGTGACGTTGAGGTGTCCCGTAAGAGCTTGAGAGAAAGTGACTTGTGGGACCGGCGGCCTCTGCATGATGAGGTTGCATTGAACTATCGTGAAGTGAAGGGGGTTTCTTCTATTAATGATGAGTTTGTCGATCCTTTGAGGAGGCAGTATGGGCTTGGAAGCGGATCCCTGTCTCGGGACCAGGGAAGCTTACATTTGGGGAGGGAGTATGATTTTGGAAGGGATGTGGCTCCTTTGAGTTACAGAGATGGGTTGAGGAATTCACTGATGTCAAAACGCGAAGTGGACATGTACAGGCTTGATGCAAGCCCCCGAGTTAGGCAAAATATGGATGATGGGTTTGGCATGGGGGAGAGGATGTTGAAGAGAGAGTATGTTGGTGATGCTGAGGAGGATGGGTGCAGTATTAGAAGCATGCATCCGGTTGAGGATGGGCGCACTGTTAGAAGCGTGCATCCAGTTGAGGATGGGCGCAATGTTAGAAATGTGCATCCAGTTGAGGATGGGCGCAGTGTTCGAAGCGTGCATCCAGTTGGTCAGAATTTCTCTAGAAGGATCCGGATAATTGAGGAGGAAGATGATGAATGGACAATGGTGGATGATGAAAGTGAATGGACTGATGATAACCGCATGGATTTGGTACAATTTCCTTCTAAGCGGTTGCGCTATGAACGGAGTCTGCATGGAACAAAGCCCCATGTCACTGAAAGAATCTCATCCAGGGGTGCCTCAGGTTATGTGGAAGTGGGCATGCATGAAAACCGTCTTCGTTTTGGCAGGGATTTTAGCATGAGAAGGCGGCTAAGGCCTGGCCCTGTAAATTATTCCAATTCCTTTAATTTTGTGAGGAGGCGAGATTTCTATAAACCACACAAATATTGGAAAAAGAATTTTGAAGGTCATCATGGTGGGGTGCATGAAGAAGCTCCTCTTGAAAGTGATGCACCTCCTGCAAAGGTAGACCTGCCGGAGGATTCTGAAGAGTTTAAGCAGCAGGTTGAGAAGGCCTTCCTTCGATTTACTAAGCTATTGAATGAGACTCCACATCAACGAAGGAGATACCAGGAGCAAGGGAAAGCTGAAAAGCTTCTCTGCAGCGTATGTGGCAGGTCTGTCCTCTTCTATATTATGTTTGCCAAAGTGGAGAACTTATGTTGGCTTTATATGAAATGGGAGGTAACTTACATGTCATTTCATCGCTTGGCTTCAAGTATTATGAATGTTTCCATGACTCATACCAGGAACTATGCTAGAGGTCCTTCAATTCAATTCTAGAAGGACTTTATTCTTTTATCTGTTGGTTTAGTGACAAGTAAGTTGTTGCAAAGATGCTTTCTGGTTCTGGATTTCATTGAAGTATTGGAATCAACTTTCTAGGACTGATTCTCTATGAGGTTCTATAAGTGGTGGAAGTCTAGCAGAACTCTTCAAAATCTGTCTTCGCTGGAATTCGATATTGCAAGGGAAAATATGGAAATGCTGGGTTGATGGATACTGTCTTTTCTTTGGAATGATTCTGAGTTCTTTTGGGAACATTGACCGGACATCTGCTCAAATTTTGACTTTGACAAGTACATTCAAGATAATAAGCGTGATATATATGATCTTGCTGGATTTTACACTTACAGAAGCTCTATTGTGGTAGAACTTGCATGCTCACCTGCAGGTGGATTAACCCCTTGCTTGCTGGATGCATTTGTTAGATTTTATTGGTCTTGAATTGCAGGATTTTAGCTTGGTATTTCTTTGCTGTTAGCACCTTCTTTGATAATCAGAGAAGTAATCAGTGACTGCAGCCACAAATGCATGGCACAACTCGGAAGTGGAGGGATCATAGTGAGCCATTTGCTTGGTTCTTGTGATATTTAGTATGGAAATTACTCAAAGATCGTTGACCTTTATCAATTTATTTCTTGGCAGGATGAGGATCTACCTCATCTATACGTAGGTTTCCAGATAGTAGATTCAGATGAGAGTTGTAGTTATAACTACATGATAGGAGACACATTTCTTTTTATTTAACAACCTTCTTTTAGTAGTGGATAACCAGATGATCATGGAAGATGATTTTTCTAGTGCACTGAAATTATTATTTCAACTGTTGATCAAGGTGGCATTTTATATATTTGTAGTTGTAAGCCTTTGTCTGTTCAAAGAAAGACACTGCGTAGTCTCTTCTAGAAGTTCTAGTCGTATTAGAGTGGGTGGAATTGATAATTGAGAATCACATCTGCTCTTAGTTTTCAAGATAATAAATTCAGATTCAGATGAGAATTGTAGGTGTAAATATGTGAAAGGAGACGTGTTCTTTGATTAACAGCCTCCTTTTTGTAGTGGATGACCAAGTGATTGGAGAGGATTTTTCTAGTGTGCTGAAATTATTATTTCTGCTGTTGATCATGGTGGCATTTTACATATTTATTATTGTAAACCTTTTCCTGTTCAAAAAAAGACACTGCTTGGACTCTTCTAGAATCTAGAAGTTATAGTCGTGTTAGAGTGGCTGAAATTGACAATAGACTTTCATATATCGTTCGAAGTCTCTTTGAGTTGTAAAAAAAGGTTATTGATAAGAGTAGTTTAGGCAGATGCCAGGTTGTGAATGTCATGCCCTATGTTTTATTCAATTTGTTCATGTGGTATAGATGTATAGTGTTCAATACAATACCTCTAGAGTTTTTTTTGGGGTGGGCTGGGTGGGTGGGGGCGCATAAATTGCTTACTTTTAGATTGGCAGTCTGCTCAAGAGTAATTGAGGGGGCCCTTCGGCTCTTTTTTCCATGCTTCTGGTGGTGATGCTGCAGATTCATTGTGTATTGTGGAGCGATGAGGTGGTTATAGATTTTTCCATAATCTGTTGACATAGATATGGATTCAAGTATTCATTTCAGATTTTGGATAGGAAGTGTATAATTCATCTATATTAAGTGTGACCTGTTGATTCATCCTCATGATAATCTTGTGGTCAAGTAAAGATAAAGAACACATAATATAGCATAATGTCTAGCTTTTATTTTTGGCTTCCAAGTTCTATTGTAGGATCAGTTAATAATATGTGCTTCATAGTAAACCTCGTTGGAGATCGTGCTTCATAAATTTGTCGATGATTTCCCATCTGGTTTTTTTTTTTGTGTGTGTTTTCAGTTCAGCATCTTAGGCCAAAAGATATTATCAGCATTACTACTGTTTACTATTTTTCATTTGCAATTAAGCCTTGGGTTAGGAGAGAATTTTGCTTCATGAATTGACATGCTAATATTGCAATTTTCTGAGTGCATTATGTACATCATATTTGGTGAATACTGATCTCATGTTGGCTTTTTTTTAGGATAATACGGATGTTGGCATTATTAACCTTTTTTTTTTGATTCATTATGAGCTAACTGTTATTCTTTTATTTAGATGAACCATGTACCATTCTTATCTAGCATGAATTTTGTTGGATTAATCATGAGGGAAACAAAGTTGTACATAACTTCTTGGACTTGGAAGCCACATTTTTACTATGGGATGCAAGGGGTCAACTACCCCACTTGTTTGGATGTCCATTACACAAATGCAAAGATCAAAGTCAGTTATCTTGCATTTGTAATATATTTTATCCATGTATGCAGACTTGCTTAAGATCATTTTAGTTGTGTAAATTATTATATTTGAAAGCATAGTCCACCAAGGTCTCATTCTATTTTAGTGTTTCCATGATACTGATGCATCTGTCATGTATGTTGGACATGACAATTTTCCATGAAAGGTTTCCTCATTACATGCATGATACAGTTTTTATGATTCCTCTAAAGTGGGATACAGAACATATAAGGTCTGCATGCATACTAGCTACAATAAACAGTGATATCAATTTTTTAAAGTGGCAAGATCAATATGCCGGAATGGGTAAATGTGCTGGAATGGGTAGTCCTTTGTCAATTAATATCATATGAATATCTATAAATTCTATTGTTAGCCTGAGCTTCATATAAAGATGCATTTTCTATTGAACAAACTGTTGTTATTCTTTAGGGAGTTTATGCATGCTGTTGAAGAGCTTTTTATTTTAGGCTTGATATTGTATGCCTCCGCTTAAATAGTGCTGATTGCGTTTTTAACAGTTGTTCACTGAACTTATAAAATGAAACAATTGTTCCTGTGTGTATTGTTTCAGTCTGTCAAAGGAATTCACAGATACGCACAGCTTAGTGACACACGCATTCCATTCTCTCAAGGTTGGTTTAAGAGCAGACCACTTGGGCCTTCACAAAGCTCTATGCCTTTTGATGGACTGGAACTGGCTCATTGCACCTGACACTGGAAAACTCTATGAAAGACCCAATTCTGAAACCAGGGCTCTGAAGGAAGACCTTATTCTATGGCCACCATTTGTTGTCATCCACAACAGTTCCATTGGAAAGAAAACTGCTAAAGAACCTAAGGTTGTAACTATTGAAGGCATGGAGGAGATGCTCACAGGTATCACATTGATGTTATCTGCCCTTTTTATTGCAATTTGTTGGGTTGTAAGAGCCCCCTGTTAATTGATCTGTTTGATTTGGCCTAAAATTGAAAACTTTTTGGAATTATTTTCCAGTTTGCTTGAAAATTGAAAGTATTAAGTGTGGGAAAATTTACACATCCATGACAATTGTGTGAGTGTGTGGAGAAATAGCATGGTGCAGATGTCACCGACTGACCCGCATATTTGTTTACTTGTTTTAATTTTTGGGGGAGATGAGTTGGGTTTAATGAAGAGGGTGTGCACAACCTTGTTGAAAAGACTTGCCGGTGGTTTTTGTGAAGATGCAGAATAGTTTGAGAATTTTTGCTGGACCTTCAAATTAGGAATTGATTGGATTTCTAAAATGGGGATACACTATGCAGAACTATATTATGAGAGGCATCTTCTTTGAGAGAGGGAGGGGGGATTTTTGGTTGTAGAGGTGCTCATCATAACTTTGCATTGTGTAAATGCTGGTACTCTTGATGTCTTAACTACGCTGAAACGATGCTGCCAACTTTACTTTTGCCATGATTTTATCTTTTTTTCTTTCTTGTCCTAATTAGCACAACCATGATCTTTCGGTTGCAGCGCTGGGCTTTGCAGGAAAGGCCAGGGTTTGCCGTGGAAAACCTGCGAATCATAGCATCCTAGTTGTGAAATTCAATCCCACCTTTTCTGGCTTGCGAGATGCGGGGAAGCTTCATAATCATTATGCTGAGAACAAGCGTGGGAGGAATGAATTCGAGCAGCTCAACGAAAGCAGCAATGGTGATGGATCAGAAAAATCTGACAAGGTGGAGGAGCTTTTATACGGCTATTTAGCGACGGCAGGAGACCTTGATAAACTCGACCAGAGACGAAGAAGAGGTGCATGATCAAGAGCAAGAAGGAGATTGAAGCGATCGTTGATGCGCCTCTGAAAACGGATTAATGTTCATTTTGTCGACCAAAAGCTCAATAGTGAAAGATGTCTATATTTCCTTGGTCTGGATGGGTAAGGTATGTTCTATGATTTTCTGTCTTTTATTATGTGAGTTCTACTAACATCAACACGAGTGTTGGAGATGTAAATGACATGTCTATTTATGTAGTTCAACTTGTTTTTGTACCGATATTCTAATGTTATATCTTTTGTTACTCTTTTGATACTAGAAGAATTATTATCTTCTTATTCAAATGCATCATTGTTTATGAATTCTAAGACAGGAAACTCATGTAGTAGAATTAATAAGCCTTTGTTGGTAGATATTTGGGGTAAGTTGAAGATAAAGATTGTGTTTTAATATAAACTAAAATAAAAGTTTTTATTATAAAATTTTTATTATAAATGTAAAACAATAGTTAGTTAATAGTTAGGTAAAAAGAAAAGTGACCTATTAAATAAAAATTGTGTTTTTAATATAAACTAAAATAAATTTTTTTATTATAAAATTTGTATTATAAATGTAAAACAATATTTAATAGTGTTTTTTTTTTTTGGTAAATAGCCCATTGGACCAAACTTCTATTCCAACTTCAACAAAATTTTACTGTATGATATAGGATGTAGGCATTCTTTGTCTGTTCTATACATAAAGATATAGAAGATATAATTAGAGTTAAACTATCCCGGATTTGGTCATCCTGAAGAAACATAGTAAAACGTTTGGATTGTATTTTTTGAGCAAATTTAGCCAAAACTTTAGGGGCTCGTACTGCTTCTCTAGAAATCTTACATAAAGCAATTGGATCCCCTGAGATATTACATAAACAAATTTGATCCATGAAACACTGAATTGGATATGGGCCAGGATTAGCAGTCTGTAACAAATGAAGAATGGCCTCTGCATCAGAACAAATGTAGATTTCTTTATCATCCAAATAGCTGCAATCTCTGCACGAGCTGAACTGGCCCAAGGCCAACTACTATACCTAGCTGCAATAACACACCTAGAAGTATCTTGTACAATTATAAATGCTGCTCCAACACCCCGAGAAGATGGGTCAACACTCTCATCCGTAATGATAAAGGTAGTATTTGAACTTACCTGGGGATGAAGAACAATTAACTCCATTGGTGTAAAATCTGGATCTTTTTGAAGATTGTAGTGGCTGAATTGTATTAAACACCTCTTGATGAAGAGCTTGCATATATTCCTTTGCAAGTATCACTGCTCTATTTGAAGTAAGTAGGGGAGTAACTTGTTCATTACAAAAAATTATGCAATTCCTGGCCTTCCAAATTGACCATAGTATAGAAGCAAATAATACCTGCAATGCAACTCTTTTGTAATCAACACCCCAACTTTTCACTGTGAATAAATCCAGCCAATTCGTGGCTGTCCATATATCAAGTGGAGGCCTCCATTCACTTGGAATAAAATTCCAACATGCTACAGTGAAGTCACATTCTCCAAATAAGTGCCACGTTATTTCTGGCTTGTAGGAACAAAGAGCACATTGAGTATCCATGCTCACTCCAATGGCATCCAAATGTACATGTGTTGGCAAGCGATCCCACATTAGTTTCCATAAAAAAGTCTTGATCTTAGGAACCACCGGTAGCTTCAGTAGTTGGAGGATCCCGAAATAAAGATTGATATATATCTCTAGTGCGAGGAATGCCCGCAATAGATCCATCCCATTGCCACCTAGTAGCATCATCCGGAGAACAAATTGGAAGAGGGGAATCATAAATCAATTCAACCCAATATGATGGAAATATGTGATGTAGAACATCAACTTGCCAAACTCCCGCAGATATGACATCCGATGGATATGACTGCCTCCATATTAATCATCATTGGGATTCTTGAGAACGGCACAAGAGAACGGCACAAGGGTCTCTAATCAAAATCAATATCTGATAGAGAACCTGGAACTTTTAAAACAAACATTTGCACCGCTTGAAGCCTCAAACATAAAGCTTTCCAAACTGGCGATGATGAAGGTGAGTTTAATTCCCGTAGATTACCAGACCAACGATATTTGAGAGAGATAAAATGAAGAATAGTAGATTTCCGTAGTAGGAACTTAAATGCTAATACATCCAAGACAGCCAATCCCATACGACTAATTCGTCGTATTCCTAACCCCCCTGCTTCTTTCGATGCAGTGACTCTCTCCTAACATATTGTATGTATCGATCTACTGTGAGACACATTTTTCCATAAAAAATTTCGGGTTGCCTTTTCTATAAAATTAGCATCCCCAACATTCAGATTTTCTGCAAACAACATGTGGATAGGCAACGCATTTAGCACCGATTTAATCAGTACTATGCGACCTGGCATTGTAATAAGAATTGCTTTTCATTGTTGAAACATTTTTTCAACCTGAGACTGCACATCAGACTTTTGGGCAGGAGGTATTCTATTACCATATACTTGAACTCCTAAATATCGCCATCGAGGAGAAGCCTTCTGTATTCTAAGTAACCTGCGAAACCATCGTTGATGTCATGGCTGAACTGATGGAGAAAATCTTATAGAACTTTTATTCCAGTTAATCTGTAGTCCCGTTATCTTCTGAGCTTTCTGTAGGACCTCCCTCATAATGATACAGTGCGAGGGTTTTGCTATACTCATGACCACTAAATCATCTGCATATAATACATGAGTAATAGTTGGAGGTTCAGCCTGTGTATTTAATCTAACATCTGGTTGATATCCAACAAACCTTCCCTCTCTTTGTTCCTTACGAAATAATTCTGATAAAGCTTCAGCCATAATAACAAACAAATAAGGTGATTATAGATCCCCTTGTCTTAGACCTCGACTAGGAGTTATCCAAGAGGTCGGTGCCCCGTTAATTAATACCGCATATCTAACCTTCGTAACACACTGCTCTATCCACCTGATCCAAACTGGAGGGAAGCCAAATTTCTATAATACCAGAAATAGACATCTCCACTCCACTGAATCATATGCACTAGCCAAATCTATCTTAGCAGCCATTAAGGCATTCCGCCCTTTTCGATGTTTTAAAGAGTGCATCATGTCTTGCACTAACAATAGGTGTTCATATATAGAACGAGAGGGTACAAAAGCCCCCTGTTCTTTGCCCACTAGGTGTGTCAACACCACTTTTAGCCTCTGAACCAGTAATTGGGGCTTGATTATGTATTTAGTGTCACAAACACTAATCGGCCCGTAATCTTTAATAAACTCGGGATTCTGAACTTTTGGAATTAGGATCACATGAGTAGAACCCCAAGATATGGGTAATTCAGCTTCCTGCTAAAAATAAATAAGAGCCCTCATAATGTTGGCCAACATTTCTTGTAAAATTCTGCAGGAAAGCCATCAGGTCCGGGTGATATTTATATAAATTGTGTGTGTGTGTGTGTATATATATATTTGTATTTTTTTAGTAATTGATTATATGTTAAGATAGTGAAATATATACCGTGTTTGTGTTAAATAATTTCATTAAGAATGTAACTTGGATGAGTTGAACCTGACCCAACCCGACATTTTGGGGTTTTAGATTATGGGTTTAACCCGACTAATTCGAACCTAATTCGGGTTGGGTTTGGATTGAGGGATTGAAAATCCGCAACTCAAACCCAACTCGAACCCGAAGTAAGGATGATAAATTTAAATATTCAAAGGATGCGTTTGGATGTGAGGTTGAAACTCTAAGAATCTTAAAATCTTATATTTCAAACTCAGCTTTTGAAAAACTATGTTTTTTTATATTTTCAACCACGAGATTTCTTGGCCTAAAAATGAAGATTGTGATTTGAAAAGCTAAATGTTGAAAATGTGTTTGGATCTAAGTTTTAGAAATTTTAGCTTTTTAAACGCAGAATCTATCTAAACTCATATCTAAACGGACCATAAATCATATTTTAATTTTTTAATTTATTATGAAATAAAATTTGAATTGTTCAATTTATTTTTACTTATAATCTATCAATTTTATAGTTTCATTTTTATATTTTTAATAAAACTGTTTCTTAATTTCATCTTTTTTATTTATTTTTATATGAAACATTAACTTTTACAAAGTTTTAATTGTTTAGAATAATACATTTTAGAAGTCAAACCCAAACCCGACTCGAGCGGCCGTCCGAATTGCACCCTTAGGCCTAGTTTGGTAAAAGGATAATTTTTAGGATAAGTTAGCATAATTTATGGGGATAAAAAAACTACTATTTTTATCAAGATTTGCATTTGGTAATGTTTTTTATTATCCTCATTTTTTATGTTTTTATCATCAATCTTGTATTTAAATCAAATATGAAATAACTTCAATTTTTTAAAAAATATCAGATCTACCATTCTTATTAATGAAGCATTAATATTGTTTGGTGAAACACATTCTTTTTTTTTTGGGAATGATAGTCATAAATGTTAACCCAATTTTACAAAATATGGATAAAAAATTTGGGATAAAGTTTGTTCCACATTTTACTCAGAACAAACTATCCTCATTTTTTATCTCAAAATATGAACAATTGTCCTTTTTTTTTTAAGTTCATATGGGATAATCAGTTATTTAACTCAATTTTTTTCTTATCCCAACTCTCTATTTCCACATTAAACTAGGCCAATTTCTTACACTGTATTAATAACGTGATGATCATAAATAGTGTTGTAAAATGGATGGACTGTATCAGCACACGCTTTCAAACAAATGCTTTCAAACACAATGTTAGTTGGAAGGTCTGAAGGAAGTGTTTGTGGAACTGTTCTCACCGACTGACTTTTCGTGGCTTTTAAGAACGACGGGAAAAATAGGGTTTTTGTATATATATATATATATATATATATATATATGGTCGGCATATATATATATATATATGAAAATGATTAGGTGCGGCGAACGGCAGGTGCGGCCGCGACGTGGGCCGTCCGATCGCGGGTCCATCGCATCCAACGGTCGACGTGAAACACACCCGACCGTCCGATGCGATGGACCCGTGATCGCTGCCGCACCTGCCGTTCGCCGCACGTAATCACGTCCCATATATGAAAATGATTAGGTGCGGCGAACGGCAGGTGCGGCCGCGACGTGGGCCGTCCGATCGCGGGTCCATCGCATCCAACGGTCGACGTGAATCGCACCCGACCGTCCGATGCGATGGACCCGTGATCGCTGCAGCACCTGCCGTTCGCCGCACGTAATCACGTCCCATATATGAAAATGATTAGGTGCGGCGAACGGCAGGTGCGAGATAGTTGAATTGATTTTGTTTATCAAAATATCCCTAGTAAAATATTATTTTCAACAATACCTCTCTAAATGCATCACCCCTCGCTAGCGAGATAGTTGAATTGCACCCGTTTTTACACGGCAGTCCACGGGTTCGATCACGGTGAACCTCTTGGGAGAGTTCTGGGGCTTTGTGTCCTGTTTTTGTAACCGCCCCTTAAAACGGTTTAAATTATGCATAAATACTCTTTGTAAATTATAAAATATTTGTATTGTGTATAAATATTGTTCACAAAAGGGTATGGGTGCACCATTTAAACTAATTTGAGGGGTAATGTTATAATAGATTTTTAAGAATGGGTTTGATAATTTTGAAGGGTATATGTAAAAATATAAAAAAAGGGGGTTTTTATTTTTAAGTATATGTAAACTATGTTATTTAATGATCAATCTCTCCATTCTTTATATTTCTTTTTAAGTCTCCAACTTTAGATACATATTTTGTTATTAATCTCTGAAATTTTGAAGATTTTTTCAAAATTGAATTTTGATTTAAATGATTTTTTTAGGTTGAAAATTGTGAAATATCAAATTAAATATTTTGAGTGTGTTTAGAATTTTAAAATTAAAAATTTAGATGCCATTAAAAAAATTTATATGCATTTAATGAAAATTTTATTTTGCATAATTCTAAACTATTACTTAGTTAGAGAAATTTAGTGATGAACCTAACATATATAACTTATTTATTTATTTTTACATTTAAACTACTGTTATATTAGTTTTTATTTATTTATATTCGAAATATCATTCATGAAGGATCTGTCAGCCAAACAGACGGACGTTTGGCAGATGGACTAATAACGAATTAAGAAGAAGAGAAGAATTAATCATTAAATAGCATAGTTTACATAGACTTAAAAATAAAATTCTAAATGGTAATGTAGGAATTTCAACTATTCATCAACCCAAACAGATTGAAGTTTGACGGATGAACTAATAACAAAATAACATTTGAAATTAAAGACTTAATTTTTTTTTATAAAAATTAAAAGAATTTATTATTAAATAGTATAATTTATAGGGATTTTAAAATAAAAAATTTTCAAAAAATAAAAGGGGTGCGCGCATGGTGGTGAGTTAGTGAGTCACATCACATCATCTACATGATAATAAGAAGATGAGGAAAGGGAGATGAATGAAATGGGTTTTGGTAGGTGGGGTTTGGTTGGTGTCCCCTGTTTGGGAGAAAAATCCATCATTTCATCATCCAATTCCAGCTGTAACCCCCCCTCCTTAACTTTCACTTCTCACTAACCTTTTCTACCTTTTTCTGCCACAAATTAAAGTTCATAATGTTTGCTTTTTACTGTTTGGGTGGGAGAACACAGCCAGAATAGAAGGGACAGAGAGTTTAAATAATAAATAAAATTATTTGTTTGGAAGTAATAAATGAATATAACTAAATCAAAATACATGAAAATAAGTTGATATTTGTATTTTAAGTCCTACTAGAGTTATGTTATTTCACTTGATCCATTTCACTGATGTAAATGAGTTTCACTGTCAATCAACTGTTACCACCTCTTATAAATAATGGGATCCACATGTTCTCATTTTTTCACCTTTTTGAAATTATTATTCACATTTTATCCACTCTTATAAAATAACAAAAACTTTATTTTTATATGTCAATTTTTTCAATGCTATATTCATTGTTGGATAACTATCGAGCTACAAGAAACTGCAAGCGGGGCTATAAACATAACTGTGTGTAACAACTCATGTTTTAATGTCTATTTTCTAGCATGATTTGTTGTCAAAATTCATTTAACGCAATATATATTTTACTATATTAGTATATATCTATAACAAAAAATGTAAAAATGCATGCTTCAATTCATACTATTATGTACCAATTTTTTAATGAAAGAATGCATTTTATTAGCGAGATATATATTTTGGAATTCAAAAAAATAAGAAAAAATCCAATTAATTTTGTGACCCAAAGTAATATAGACCAATCATAGAAATGATAACATTCTTATCTAAAAATGATAGGATGACAAGTACACTTACGATCAGTTTAATCCTAAAATTAATTTTATCAATTGAATAAAGCAGGTGAAATAATCTAATTTCAAAGGGAGATGAGATTATCAATACCAATATATTTCCAGTTATTCGGGTATAGCTATACTCATCTACTATTATTTATGGATTTAATTTTATTTGAAAAATTTACATTACGCTAAAATTATCTAATTGGTGTTATACCCCGCTCAAAAAGGTAATTACATGTATACCCTAAAAAAATTTGATCGTCGTGTATGTTTGTCCTTCCATTTATTACCTTTAATTTATTTGACAACCACAGTTAAGTATCTAAGAGCATATCAGTCAATACATGTTATATTTAACACTGGTAACGAAATGTTCCACTTTTTTTTTTTACTGAACTTAGCTCAAAGATATACATGTATAACAATCACATTTTCTAATCCCCCGTTTGGGGTGGAGAATACAGGGTGGATAGGGGAGAATATAGTAGAATAAGCCCCAAACAGCTGTTTATTTGACAAGAATAAACCTTGATAATTATGTCTGGATAAGTTAGGATAAGGCCTGATAACTATTCTAAGAAAATGGTGGAATTGCTTATCAGGGCTTATTTATGCCAATGAATAAAAATATTCTTCTCTGTTATTTTAAAATATTTATCTCACCTAACACTCTCTGCACACATTCCAAAAACTGTCACATCTATCATATCACACTCATATCTCTTATACTTATTCCCAAACACAAATAATTTATGCAGGGGTATAATTGTCATTTAAAAAGTCATAAACTCTTATCCATCTCTTATCTACCACTTATCCTTATTTTATTCAAGGTGAACCAAACAACAAAAAGATTAATTTTACGTTTCCCAATGAGAATAACAGAAAAGACAACCAAACAAAAATTTATTTATTCAGCATGGATTGTTATCTATCCCAATATAGCTATCAAGAGCAAATAATCTTATGTCACATCCTAAACGGGTCCTAAAAGTAGACATATAACATCAAATTTATATTTTTTCATAAAAATTTCTTTTGTTTCTTTTTACATTATCATAATAATCCAAAAAAGGGAAAAGTCAGAGGAAGAAATGTTTATAGAAGTCTGACAGCCATATGTGTGTCAGATGGGGATCCACTTGTTCGTTTCCACCCACCTTCTTTTTGTACCTAACACTTCTGTCACATAATATATTTCACATTTGCTGCGGCTCGGCTCAGCTTGATTCAGCTTGGCTATTACGTGGAGCGGATCCAATCACAACTTCAAACGGGGCCGAAAAAATGGGCCCACGATGGCCCACTGGTTTCACATCAGCCCACAAAAGGCCCGTCCTCGTCATCCACGAAGTCTTCATCGATCCGTTGATCCGGTGGACCTTTGGATAATTACGACCGTTTGATTTGGTGTTATTTTTACTGTCATCACTTTTGTGATTGATTTGTATTTCTTTTTTTAAAATAAAATATAGAGGGAAGTGATTCGGTGCGGGAATGTAGTCGTGCAGGAAGCGATCACGGGCCGTCGATCACGGGTCCATCGCATCGGACGGTCGGGTGCGATTCACATCGACCGTTGGATGCGATGGACCCGCGATCGAACGATCGACGTCGTTTCCTGCATTCCTGCATTCTCGCACTGAATCACTCGACAAAATATAGATATTGGTACGCCGATTTTATTTTTCAATTCTTAGTACAACTCTAAACTAGTGCGGTAATACAAAGAGGTAATACAATTCTGATTCACATCGCTCAAAAATTGGGGTAAATGCATCGGGGAGCTCCTCATATTCGGGTTCGGATCCTCTGAGTTTAAAACACAGGGATTTTATGTGGTATCCAGTATAAATGAGACACCTGTCTCATTTTTCACATGGGTCACGTGACACTAGCGATTGCTTGTGTGTGTTTCCTCCGTCATCTTTTGTGCGATGCCAAAATGAACCCCGTTAAAAACAAAATTCATTTTAGCCCCTCTATATTTCACACACAAATTTTGTTTTTCCCTGTGTCTTTTAAAGGTCCATTTCGATCGTCATTTCCCAAATCAGATTGATTTTGTTGAAATCATATTAGTTTCCTATCTTCTTCATCCCCCCCCCCCTACAATATGTTGGGTTTTTTTTTGTTTATTGGGTTGATAATGTGAATGACTAATTGTCATTAAATCTTAGATGTAAAGTGGTATCTGAATTTTCTTTTGTTTTATTGGGTTGATGATGTGAATAACTAATTGCCATTAAAACTTGATGCAAGGGCTGTCCTGAGATTAGTGAATTTAGACAGGGCCTTAGACCTTATAAAATGGGGTTCCAATACATTTATATTAAAAAAAAAATTGAATGTAAAAAAATGGTTTGTACAATGTTAAAATAAAAAAATCTAATAAAAAATGAAGAATCACACTCTTAAAAATCTAATAAAAAATGAAGAATAACGAACTTAAAAAACCTTTGTTTCAAAATAATAAAAAGTAAATGAAAAAACAAAAACAAAACAACAAAAAAAGCAAAAGTTGGAAATCTAAACCATATTTAAAGAGGAGAACTCTTTTTTTTTTCTTTTTATAAAAAGAATAAAAAATCCTTAAATCAAGGATTAGTTGTTAACAAATTATTTTTTTATAAACAGATAAATAAATCCTATAAAATAGGAATAAAAAATATGGATAAGATTTTAAAAAATTTTAAAAAATTAAGTAGATGAATTAATATGTTTAAATTTAAAAAAAATTAAGTTTATATAAAAATGCTTAATATACAAACAAACATATCGGACCCTTTTTGGGAAGGAGTCCTAGGTAGTTGCCTTGGTGGCCTCTGCCCAAGGCCAGCCTTGACTTGATGGTTATGTTTCATAACTTTGGATAACACAGACAACGAAATCCCGTCTCAGTCCATGAAGATTGAAGACCAACATCCATGTGATTAAAATTGTCTTCAACAAATGCATCATATTTAAGGAAAAATCAATGTTATAAGAGGAATATATAAAAAACACATCAAAAGCAGGATGAATATTCCACAATCAAAATCATATGCATTTCATCTTCAATATAATGATTCATATATTTCCATTACCTCAATGTTCTAGATATTTATATTGATTTTATTTGTTACAAGAAAATACATTCTTCTACCAAATTTATAATTTGAAATAAAAACCTACGAAGAGTGAATAGAAAAAAAAATTACATACAAAAAAACAACAGTTAAACCTATATTGAATCATAAATATCACAAAAAAAACCCTAAACCCTTGAAAAATATTATCAATGTGAAACCCTTGAAAAAATACTGGTAAGTTTTAGGGGGAGAGAGAGATTTTCAATTTGTGGGTGAAAGAGGGGCTAAAATGAAAAACAAAATTTAACAGGGTTCACTTGGGAACTCGCACAAAAGATGATGGATGAAACTCACAAAAGTCATTGTTAGTGCAACATGACCTCAAGTAAAAAGATGAGACAGTCAGACAGGTGTCTCATTTGCATTGGATACCACAGGGAATCTCTGTGTTTTAAAAACAGAGGATTCGAACCCCTCAGATTTTATTCAAGGAAGATCAACTGCACACCGGGATCTAGTTTGATAAGACTTCGTGTCAGGAGAGGAGAGTCTGAAGAGGAGAGGTAGAGTTAGTATTCTTGTATTTCTCTATATTCTCACTCCCTTTTAAAATTGCACTAGAATTTTAAAATAAAATCGTCGTAGCGCTGCTATTTTTTACCTTTTTCAAAAAAAAAAAATATAGCATACATTAGTTTATAAAGTACCTCTTTATTTTGAGGCAGGATTCATACTATAGTTTACAGTTCTGAAAAAAAAAAAAACTTTCAACTTAAAAAAATTAACTTGACACGGTATATTTATATTAAGGGTGCGTTTGGTTGCGCGATTGCGCTGCGATTGCGATTACAGGAAGCTGCGTTTGCAATCGCGCAACCAAAAGTTTTGTAATCAGTTTTAAACCCACGATTGCAGGCAAATAGTGCCCAAAAACTGCGATTTCAAAAAGCTGAGAAATTGAGCTTCCTGCAGAATCAGGTTTGTAATCGCAGATTCCTGCAGAATCAGTTTTGTAATCGCGCAACCAAACGCACCCTAAATTTATAATGTATATATAAAAAGAATACTAACTTAAAACAATGATTCACGTGTCTCCCACGTGGAACTGTCATTTATTATTGTATTAGCTACCCCACACAACAGTATTTAAAGTATATGACATTGGAAATTATTTAGTACCATTTTTCTCAGGTGCTGTTACATTATCCTTTTTTTTATTTGCTCAACTTGAAAAAATGGATTGATGGGTGCATCTAAAACAATATTTAAGAATCAATGAGACCTATGTGACTCCATTCCTTTAAATCCTGAATGAACTAAAGAGAGACTTCATGACCATTCTGATCTATAAAGTAAAAATAAAGATTTATACTTAACAACACAGTGACAAATTAGTAAGGGTAGGGAGAGTGGGGATCGGATGCTCTGTTAAAGTTAACAACAGGAAGGAACATGTAATACTGAATGAGAATGTGACACGTATAAAAAAAATTAACAAATATATTTAAATACACTCTTATCATCGATAAAAATCAATTATTTAAAATTTCATTTTTCAAAAACAAAATAGCTTTACAAATCAATTCTAATATCAAAATAGACACCCAATAAAACAAACAAACATAAATAAAAAAAAATCACTATCGAATAGTCAAATACATATAAGAGAACAAAAAAAATTTATGTCATGTCAATTAGATGACTAAGGTGACATCTCTCAAAGGTCTGCACTTCCCAAAGCCAAAACACAAGCAACTCCCCCTTCCACTCTCTCTCTTTCTTTTAAAAAAATTTCATATATAACTCTTTGATTTTTCAATAATTCTATAAACCCTTTAAAATTATCTATGTAAATTCAAATAACTCCGAGTTAAATTACTATTGACAGATATAAAATATTTTATTTATTTAATCTTGATAGATTTTTCACTTTTTAATACATTGTAAGATATTTTTGATATACAGTATTTTAATCAAAGTTAACTAAATGAAATATTAACATAATATTTCTTATTTATTAATAAAAATTTAAGTTGATAAACTATTTGAATTTAAATTTATGAAAAAATAAGGATCTTATGGGACCGGATCCGGTCAGTGCTCGACTTCGGTCAGTTCGGTCAGTACCGAACTGCACTACGTGCAAATCGAACTGCACCACTTATAAATCGAACTGCACAATCAATTGTTGGGTATATTTTTTTACTCTATTATTGGATTCAATCAACTATTGGAGAAAATATGAATTCCTAAGTATCATCAATATCCAATAAGAGAATAAAAAATATATCCAACAATTTATTGTGCAGTTCGATTTATAAGTGGTGCAGTTCAATTTAAACGTGTTGCAGTTCGGTACTGACTGAACTGACCAAACTCGACCCTGACAGGATCCGGACTCGGATCTTATGAATTTCAAACAGTTTTACATGGTTTATTTGAATATTTCCCTTTCTTTAATGCCTGCCTCACTGTCCCCCATTGTCCTTTTCCCCCTTCCCCAAACTGATCAGAAACTGATCAACTCTCTTCTAGTAAAATATATAAAATAAACTTTAAAAAACCAAAAAAAACAACACAACAACCAAAGAAGAGAATCATGAAAAACTGTAGAGACAATTAAAGAAAGAAAGAAAAAAAAAACACTTCTCAGCAGACACACCCAACACTACTTCTCTTCTCCCAACAAACTCTCTCCATCATCAGTCACCATCACTTCTCCTCTTCCAAGACCTCCAGAAAAAAAAAAAAACTGTTGGAATCACTCACACAACACAACCATAACTAGAAAACCAAAAAAAATCACAATTATTAGCAGACATGGATTATCAACTGCAACAACAATGGAGGAAGAACAATGAGGAGCCAGACCTACTACCACCTTGTTCTAAAGCCCCAAGACTCCAACTTGAGCAGCACCCACACATGTCTGCTCTTGCTTTATTTGAAACTGAGTCCAAAAACAACAAACCCACCTCCACCACTACCACCACCACTGCTAGCTTGTCAGATCCAATGCATGCATCCAGATTTACTAGTAATCTCTCTCTCTGTTTCTTTCATTTTTTTGTTGACCCACTTAGATTTTTTTTTAAAGATTGTTTTGTTTGTTTTTGATGAAGGGAGTGGAGGGTGCTTTAGTTTGGGTCAGTGGGAGGAGCTAGAGGTACAGGCATTGATCTTCAAGTACATGATTTCTGGGGCTTCTGTTCCACTTGAGCTCATTGAGTCAATTAAGAAGAGTCTTCTTAGTGGGCATTCCTACTATCACCACCACCATTATTATCCACACCTCCAACCAGCTTGTGAGTTTCTCTCTCTTTGTGTTGGTTGATTTGTGATAGATTGATTGGTAGTTTTGTTCTTCTTGTTGTAGCTTGGATGATATATTATGGTATGTTTTAGCTTCCTTTTAACATTGCTTTATTTAATTAGTGATTTCATTTACTTTGGAATATAGATCTGGAATATAAATCTCTCTTTCTGTTGGTTTGTTTAATTGTAAAATAGAAAAATGTAGACATAACCTTTTTTTACAGTTCTGCTGTCCTTGTTTGTTTTGATTTTTTTTCTAAAATAGTATACCCAATCTAACTTTTATACAAGATAAAATATACAAGCCAATGGATTGCATGGATCCATTTTTAGAAAATGTTAAAAATACCTAACGAGGTATATGCTTTGTTGAACAAACATCAAGGTATGTGGGACTAGGTGGTGTAACAATGCTCGTGGGACATATTGATTGGTATTTTTAAAGATTCCTTAAAAAATAGATTCCTTGATAAAATTCATCATCACTATGACTGTAGATGTAGGAAATATGACTGTAGATGTAGGAAATTTGGTCAAATCATGGATACACTTGTTTCTTGTATGATAGCTGAATTATTTTACTCCTTTCTTTTCAGTTCTTCAAATATAGGTCTAGAAATTGGGAACATCTTAAAAAGAGCGCTTATTGATTTGTATTAGTTGTGTTGTGAACCTCTGCATTTTGTAATGTATAGCTAATTTGATCCCTTTTCATTCAGCCTAGTTCTCAGCTACTTAAGTTTTCTAAATTTGGGGTACCAATTTCAATCTCCACTCAAACTATTGTTAACAACTTCATCAGAAAATGTTCTCAATCTTTTTTCAGATAGTGAACAAAATATTATTCCACTCTGTTCAAGATCTGTTTTTCCTTGGATGCTTATTACTGTAAGAAGCATTTCAAGGGAAATCTATGTGACTACTAGTCCTAATTGGTCTATGCAATCATGGTCATAGAGTACTCTAAACTTTCCCAAATATTCTAAAAAGTTCGACGATTGAATACCTTCACTATCCATAATAGTGCATTTAGTGCATTCAGATATGGATATCTGTTTAATTCGTATGGTTTACGACATTCTCCATGAGTTTTAAAATAGCGGACTCAATTAATGTCAAAGTTTTTACTCGTATTCTCATATCAATGATAAAAAAAAAACATGTACAGAACAACCTTAGATATCATTCACGAATGTACATTTATCGTACTGAATGAAATCCCTATCGAATATCCACCATATACGAATTTTGTGACTGTATGCAATGTTCATTTATAGGCCACACGTGTAATGTTTTTCCTCTCAAATGTGTTTCAATTGTTCAAAACAGTGTTTCAATTGTTCAAAACAGTGTTTCAGACAGGCTACTGGGGAAGGGGCATGGTGGATCCTGAGCCTGGGAGGTGCAGGAGGACTGATGGTAAGAAATGGAGGTGTTCGAGGGAAGTCGTCCCCGGACAGAAGTACTGCGAACGCCACGTGCATCGTGGACGGAACCGTTCAAGAAAGCCCGTGGAAACGTCTGCTCCACCACCGCCACCACCACCGCCAACCAAGGCTACCCAGTTCAATATTGCTGGTCCTTCACCTACCCTGAGTGTCCTCCCTCTCAATCAAAGGTAACCAATACTAAAAAAACTTACTCGAGAGTCCATCATTACATCATTCCTGCAGTCTATTTTTGTAGTCCTCACTCCTCTAGCTTAGTATAAAAATTAAGTATATATTATGCTAGAATAATGCAAAAAAGGTATGCATTTACTTATTTCGAGTGTATACTTCATTTTTTTGAGAAGGTAAGTAAACACAAATATATACCTCTGAAAAAAAATTCAAAACGTGTTGGGGGCTGCAAAGGGATTGCGTGAATGACTGTTCTTAAGATTTTCCTTTTAAGTATGGGTGTCAATACACTGAGTAGTTCCTGCAGTCATTCCTCAAGTCCTAACTTTTAGTATATAATATATTCTTTATTATGGTAATGTAAAAAAAGGCATGCATTCAATTCATTCGAGCATACATTTTATTTTTTTGAGACTACAAAAGTATGTATTTCATTAGATCAGTATTAAAAAATTCAAAACATGTTGAGACTACAGAAGTAACTGTAAGAATGATTTTGAGTGTAAAATATTTCTTTTCAGTACTGCTATTCTAATGGGTTGTTTTATATTAATCTTTTAGACAGCCAGATGGAATCTGCAATGAGGAATTCAAAGACAACGCATCAGACGGCCGGATTCTCAGGCCATTCTTCGACGACTGGCCAAGGTCGCACCACGAACAGCCCATCAACACCACCAACCCGACCACCTGCCTATCGATTTCAATACCCGACCACCCACCGTCGGATTTCTCACTGAAACTCTCGATGGGCGGCGACAATACTCATCAGCATTGCTATGGAACAAACAGAGCTGGGAATGAGAGGCGTCCCCCGTCCGGGCTGACTAACTGGATGAGTTGGGGAAGCCATGGTGAGGCTACTTCATTGGGTGGGCCGCTCGCGGAGGCTCTACGGTCCCCTGCTTCGGCTACAACATCTCCGACAAGCGTTTTGCGTGTGCCGGGTGGTTCTGGATTGGAGAGGAGCAGCATCAGTGCCTGATTTTTCTTTTATAGGTTTCCCACGTTGGTTTTGAAAGGACTATGTAATGTGCTTGTATTTTGACTTGAAAACTTTTTTTTTTGTCATCCTTTGTGTTGTGTTGTATTGTAATTCAGTTGTATCCACTGTGCTCTCATCTTTCTCATTGTCATTTGGGTGGGGGGTGTGGATTTTGGTTGTCAGAATTACTGTACTTATTTTGGTCTCAAATGCTATGAACCACTTATGTTTTATTAGAAGGTTTCATTAACATGTCTGATGGTATGTTTGATTTTCTCTGTGACAGTTTTGCTGTACAAAAGGTTGTGCAAGTTCACATGTTTCCCAACACTTTTTGAACCGCTGCACTATATATTTATTTTTCTGGGTGGAGGGTCGAGTGTCAGACTATCATGTTCAACGTACATCCAAATTCGAATGAAATATCTAAATTCAGATATTCATCTGATTCTTCATATCTATAATATTTCAATATATCTTGAAATAAATATATATATATATATATATATATATATATATATATATATATATATATATATTTCTGATAATATGCGAACAGTTGGTGCGGTCGTGACCGGATTCGACGTGCGTCGTCCGATCGCGGGTCCATCGCATCCAACGGTCGACGTGAATCGCACGCGACCGTCCGATGCGATGGACCCGTGATCGACGGCCCGTGAATCACGACCGCACGACCATATATATATATATATATATATATATATATCACGACTATATATATATATATATATACGCGTACGTGCGGTCCCGAACAGCTGGTGCGAGAACGACGTGGGCCGTCGTCCGATCGCGGGTCCATCGCATCCAACGGTCGACGTGAATCGCACCTGACCGTCCGATGCGATGGACCCGTGATCGACGCCGCACCCGCCGTTCGCTGCACGTAATCACCTATATATATATATATATATATATATATATATATATATATATATATATATATATATATATATATATATATATGGTCGCGATTACGTGCGGTATGCGGTCGGTGCGGTTTACGACGTGGGCCGTCCGATCGCGGGTCCATCGCATCGGACGGTCGGGTGCGATTCACGTCGACCGTTGGATGCGATGAACCCGCGAACAAACGGCCCACGTCGCCGCCGCACCCGCCGCACGTAATCGCCCCCGTATATATATATATATATATATATATATATATATATATATATATATATATATATATATATATATATAGGGAAGTGATTACGTGCGGTCGTGCGGTCGGTGCGTCCGCGATCACGGGCCGTCGATCACGGGTCCATCGCATCGGACGGTCGGGTGCGAATCACGTCGACCGTTGGATGCGATGGACCCGCGATCGGACGGCCCACGACCGCGACCGCACGACCGCACCTCATCGGTCGCGTATATATATATATATATAGAGGGCCGATTACCTGCGGCGAACGGCAGGTGCGGCGTTGATCGTGGGCCGTCGATCACGGGTCCATCGCATCGGACGGTCTGGTGCGATTCACGTCGACCGTTGGATGCGATGGACCCACGATCGAACGGCCCACGTCGCGGCCGCACCTGCCGTTCGCCGCACCTAATCGGCCCCGTATATATATATATATATATATATATATATATACGGGGCCGATTAGGTGCGGCGAACGGCAGGTGCGGCCGCAACGTGGGCCGTTCGATCGCGGGTCCATCGCATCCAACAGTCGACGTGAATCGCACCTGGCCATTCGATGCGTTGGACCCGTGATCAACGGCTCGTGATCGACGCCGCACCCGCCGTTCGCCGCACGTAATCACCCATATATATATATATATATATATATATATATATATATATATATATATATATATATATATATATATATATATATGCCGACGATTAGGTGC